>OX411552.1:27319075-27871575 GCA_948146395.1 Fragum whitleyi
ATTCAAAGGTTTTGCAGACGAAAATTTAAAGTGGATTTAATTTGAAAAATAACCATTCAGTAGGGTAAAAAATATTGTGGAAAAAGAAGAAATTGCTTGTCAGAAGCAATTTCTTCTTTTTTCACAATGTTTTCTCGATCATAAAATCACAGGCACGTAAAAAGCAGGGATTAAACAGCAAAGGGTTCAACAAAATTTACTGTAAAATAAGGAATGATTTAATATCATTCTATGATAAAACATAATTATGACATGAATAATAAATGAAGAAGAGAGAAAGACAACAAATGACATAATATAAAAGTCAATCAATCTATGCTGAAGACAAGGAATTATATATAACAGTCAGATTGAATCAATCATATACATAGTCAAATTGCAAACAGGAAATAATTAACATTCACTTAACATAGTAGTAATATAGGAAAAAGAGACTTGGAGTAGAGTTTGTAGGTCAAAATGCATATATTGACAATACAAATGTAAATATCGGTACTAAACCATACTAAAAATTATTCGCAGAATTTTATTTATGATGGGTTATCATAATTTACTTTATCATCATTCTGAATAATTTATTTCTAGTTGATCAAGGATAATGCAATTGATTGGCTGTAAAATTAGTTTTATTTCTCAATGAAAACAATTTTGAATATGCAGCTATTGTGTAAGTCCGCACAAAACAGTCAAATCTGTTTCATTATTAACAAGTCTTTACATTTTTGCTTCGTGATATCAAATTATAAGATATAAGAAAATAGAGATGTGAAACCCAAAACCTTATCACACTCATGTATGAATCCGCTTCGGATTAGCATTTTTGGTTTTATACCTCAATTAAATCAACAAATACAGTCGATATTGATCGAGCGACCACGTCTATTAAGCGACCAATTTTATTAAGCGACCACCATAAAAAGTCCATTCGCCGTAAGCAAAATATCTGAAAAAGAGGACATTCTATACGAAAAATTGGTCATTGTTGAATATTATGTTGTTGGAACCCATTAGAATCGTCCCAATAAGACGATTCTAATGGGTTCGAACATCATAAGATTTAGTACGATTTGATCGATAATCTATAAATGCTATCAGAATGAATTGTCACATTCTTATTGTATTTCGTATTAAGCGACCATTCCAATAAACGACCGCTTTTTAGTGGTCCCTTAAGTGGTCGCTTAATACAAGTTTTACTGTACTGTCTACATCTCTGAATTGAAACTTCCTAATTTCTATCAGAATTAACTAAATTGTATCAAATTTTACTTTACATTTTTCAGTTGAAAATGATTTTAATCTTCTTTTTTTCATTTATCTATTTTTTCTTATTTTCATTTTTTGTCTTATTGGCATATAAAATTGTGTCAAACAATTTCTTTGTTATCCACAAAAATGTCTAGAATTCTTTTACTACAGAGCTGTCAAAAAGTGGGACTGTGTGGGTATGGGTTAGAGACATTATAACCACATTTTCTGAACATTTTCAATTCAAAGAAAACCATATTTTAATGTGAATAGTTTTAGAATTTCATCAATTGCAGTTTACTTATTTGAAGTTGAAAATGCTTTACAAAGCCTTGGAAGCAGTCAACTAATGTTTCAGATAAAATTTTAGCTTAAGGTAGCAATGGACACATGGCGTCAATTTTTTCCGCCCAATGAATTTTTTTCTTGGTCACATATGTTGTAGATTAACATTGTGTAGTCATTATATCAAAATTTGAAGGTACCTTTCCATGCTCGTTTTCATGCTAGAGTTATCTGCCCTTGAGTGGTATTGGACATTTTTCAGTAAAACGTTTATGTTCGTTTTAGGACTAGTATAAACTCAGCACCAGCTTATAGCTATAAAACACATACTTTTGAAAGACCTTATACATGAACACAATGGCTGTTGTCAAGAAAATTTCTCTTTGATCAAGCGCATTTGCACAATTTGCCCTCAAAAGTTAAAAATGCCCTAATTTTTGTAATTTTACGGGGTAAAATGCCTTAAAAAAACTATTTTTGAAGAAATTACCCAATGAATTTTTCTTGTTTTCCGATATGTTTCAAACCCATATTTTGCCTTTATTTGGTAAAAAATTCAGCATACCTTTCCATGCAAATAAGAAAGTTTTTCGTTATTTTACAGTGACCCCTCCTAATTGAATGACACTTTTAACGCTTTTTATTGTTAAATTTAATGATCCAGCCATTCTATTGACATAAAATGTTGAAAATAAACTAAGTTTTGAAATTTTACCATCATTATTCTACGTTATTTCCATAAGCAGAATCTTACGAAAACCGGTCTTTTTAAACAACGCGCAAATAGAGCCGTAAAATAAACGAAAACCCACTTCCGGTATATAGAGTCGGGAGGCCACTGTCCATTGCCACCTTAAATTACCAAGGAAACTGACTTCAAACAATAGTGCTACGGAATGAACCCCTGGTTTGCTGTTCACAATACATAATATTGATGGCTCAGCGTGACACAGTTTCAACTGCCTATATGTCTATTGGCAGTTACAACTGTTTACTATATATGCAATATATTGCTGTACAGACTTTGGCAGACAAAAAAGACTAACTTCAGCCTGCACAGATGTATAAACTTAATATGCACAGATGTGCATGCTTTTTGAAAGTTTGAAATTCAACTGAATGAAAATTCTAACTTCAACAGAATCAGGGTCAATCCCTTCTACAATACCTATATTTTGTTGCTGTAGCAGTATTTTGTATGTAAAATCATGTACCTAATAATAAACATTCTTTGGCATCATCAAATATTTGCTTTATGTGCATTCCAGAGCTGTTCTCACCTGTTGGAATTATTAGAGAATTATTTCATTTCTAACCCTTGTCATGCAGAAGATTCCTATTTTGACAGGAATAGACAAAGATCTGCCTTCAAACGGCTGTAGTCTGATCTTAGTAAACCCAGTACTTTCACTTCTTTGTTTTTAAAGCAATTTTGCTATGGGATTTTAATCATTATTAGTGTTAAAGAACTGCATGGGTCATATCATTTTATTTTTTCATTTTCTTCTTCTTTTTTTTTTTTTTGACAAGAAAAGTATATTGTTCAACATAATTATCATTTTTTACAGAAACCATCAAAATATTTGTTATGAATGAAAAGAATAACATGCACATGTAACTCTCAGCAGAGAAAGTTTAAACAAAGTGATTAAACTCATGAACCATGTCCATAAAAATTTACTTATTTGAGATGAATGACAGGAGCAGTTGATCTGGAGACATGACTTAAATTTTTAGTGAAAGGGGTTGTTTTTGTATTAAATCCAAATGAAAGCACAATTCAGAATAATGGATTTTCCAAATTTACAATTTTAAATCCTTTGACCTTGAAACATTACCCTGACATATAGCATATTAAAGTGATATTGACCTTGAAAGATGACCTTTTGTTTGTTGTCAATGAAAAAGAATTATCTGGAGAAATGTGCACATAAAGTTTATCATTTTATAACAACTCAAAGCAATGCAAATTGTTAATTTTCTTTAAGACAAACAAGCTTACAATAGACCCAATCTTATCATTATGAGCTTATTAAACAATTTGAAATAAACATTATCTTACTTTCATTGTAGTTTCGGCCCCTTATAAGTGCATATATCCATTCACTTAATCTCCGAAACATAGTTGTATTAAGCTCTTGGAATCTATCAACTTTCCTATAATTCCCTGAATACTTTTACTAGATTCTTCATTATCCTATAAGTATCTATCATAACAGATGTAACCCACACATAATTCGGTTGTGACATACAGAGCAATATAAATTGCTTATTACATTAGATGCATGTTTTCAATGAAACAAATCGTCCATTCATATATATAAAGCTTATGCTTCAGAGATCTAAATTTAAGGGACAGATGATTATCAATGAGTCTTATATTTCTCCTCCAAACCCCATGATGTTGGTCTTCATTTGAATTGTCTTAATAAGATGATTCCAATGGGTGCCAACCACAGAGGAGTTCATGAAAAAATATTCAAAATTAATTTCTTGAAAATCAAAACATTACTTCATCAATCTGGAGCTTTTTAACTTATGCATCAAATAGATCACGGATCTTGATTTGATCTGCCTGCTTAACAATTAACTACTTACAAGAGGAAAAGATTTTTCTTCCCTTTGACCATCCTTTACCACAAAACACCCTATGTTATGAAATTTCTTTCTAATTTCAACTCAATGTTATGAAGTATCTAAATTTACTTTTTTTTACGCAACCATAAAAGGGGCAAATTCCATCCTCAATATCTGAGAGGTATCAAATGCTGAGGATTTGCATCTCAGCTGCCCCATCCAGGTTAAATGGGTAAATCTTTGGTAATGCATTCAGATCTTATTAATGTACTGATTAAACCCAGGAAGCATGAATATGTGAACTATACCATGATGATTGAAATCATTCTTTTTGTTTGTTTGAATGAGGTTTTATGCCACTATCAACAATCTTTCAGCTGCATCACTGAGGCTGGAGTACCTAACAATGGATTCCTGGTATTTCTCACACTAATGCTACCATTACATTCGTTCCTAGCCTCCAACTGCTATCCAACATAGGTCTACCATTATAAACCCATTGGTGGAAAACAAGTTGTCGAAAAAGACTAGAAATTGTCCCAGATTGGGACTTAATACACCCCGAAAGTGCTTTCAGAGAATGAGGTATTTTACAGGAAAGGCAAAAAATGATTCAAATATAAAGATAACTCTTGAACCTTCAAAATTGTGTCTTGCAAAACTGCAACATGTGATAAATGTTTTAAAGCTATTAAAGAACTAGAAAGCCTTGAATGGCTTGAGTCGCTCCACAGGCTTGAAATTCTTGAAATAGCAAATCTAAGGTTTGCCTAGATTTTGAGATATTTTGGGTTCTACTGATGTTGAGATGAATTTCAAAGTTTCCACTATATAACATATAAAGAAATGACCTCTGACAATAAAAGACATATTTTTCATCCAATGACACAAAGGTTCACTCAAGGATCATTCCAGTGAAATTTGGTTGATATCCATCAATTACATTTTAAGAAAATGATTTTTAAAGTTTCCACTATATAGCATATAGAGAAATGACCTCCGCCATAAAATACATATTTTTCATCTGATCACAATAATTTTTGGTAGACTGATAAAGGGTCACTCAAGGATCATTCCAGTGAAATTTAGTTGATATCCTTCAATTAGATTTTGAGAAAATGATTTGCAAAGTTTCCACTATATAACATAAAGAGAAATGACCTCCGCCCATAAAATGCATATTTTTATTCGAACACAATAAATTTTGGTAGACTGATAAAGGGTCACCCAAAGATCATTCATGTAAAATTTAATTGGTATCCATCGATTAGAATCTGGGAAAACTTACCATATTTGGAAATTAGCCACGCCCATTAAATCCATGTTTTTCATTGGATCAAAATTTCTTGAACAACTTTGAAAGGGGGTCACCCAAGGATCATTCCTGGGTTTGGTTGAAATTCATCCTTTAGTTTCTGAGGAGAAGATTTTTAAAGAAAAAGTTTACGACTGGACGCACAGACGGACAGATGGACAGTCAGACGGACGGACGCATGACAGACACAACGGCATGACAATAGCCCCAGTGGCTTCCAGCCAGTGGAGCTAAAAATGAAGGAGGTGTTCGCGACACAAAACTTCTAGTTTATGTGTACGAAAAGAAAGAAAAAAAAAACTGAAGTTGAAGGGCAGATAGTTCTTGTACCAGGGGAAGTTGAGACTTCGAAATAGCATCTTTCAAAACTTCAACATATGATAAATGTTTGTATAAAGTTTTCTAACTTTTGAAGGAAAACTGAGGTAGAAGTTCGCAACAACAAAATACTAGTAATTGTGTGAAAAGAAAAAAAAAAAGAGTCTTATTTTCAAGGGCAGATAATTCTTGAACCAGGGGGAGTTGGGACCTCAAAATTGCGTCTTTCAAAGCCTCAACATGTGATAAATGTTTGTATAAAATTTCAAAGCTTCAGAAGGAAAACTGAAAGAGGAGCTTACAACTCAAAATTACTAGTATAAGTGAGCAAAGAAAAAAAGTCTTGAGTTCAAGGGCGGATAATTCTTGAATCAGGAAGAGTTGGGGACCTCAAAATTGTGTCTTGCAAATCTTAAATGTGACATTCGTTTTGCAGGGATATAATGAGTGCCATCGTCTGGAAATGAACCCAGGACCTTTTGAATGATAGTCTGACGCACTATCCTTGGGCTATGATGTCATCCACACTTGAAATCTTTGAAATGCTACAAAATCTGATTGCAAGTCCATACTGACTCTTCCAACAATTTTAAATATGCGCAAAACTAAGACTCTGACCAGCCTGTGCATCTGCACAGTCTGACCAGAGTCTTCACTATGCTTTTAGTAGATAGATAAGGTCTCAAAGTATCTGTAGACAATCAAGTAACTTTATAATTACAGTTTGTGGCTGTCTATGCTACCCAATGTTTGCACCACACTAACAATTCAAATTGTTGGAAATGTCACACACAGGCTCAAATGATTGTTACAGAATGAGGGAAGATGAGCAAGGAAGTAAAGTCAGACAGGTGTCATGTTTACTTCAATACATCAATGATAATACCAGAGTTGTCAAGTGAAACTATGGGCCAACTTATTTCTGACCCTGGGTGGGTATTGTTAACCGCTATATCAGAGTATCTCTCAGACAGTGGGCTACCAGCTCTAGACTGATTCACATATCGACTATTAGAATAGCCTAGAATAGGCTATTCTAATAGTTGAAAGTGGGACCAGTCTACACCCGGGTAGGATTCAGGTCAGAAATAAGTTGGCCAATTGTTACTCTTTTTCAGTATCATGGATATACTCTGATAAAATATATTTCTTAACCCTTTAAATGATAACAGCAATCACAAGAACTGTGATACTATTCAATAATTTGGAGAAAACTTTTGACACAACCTAAGAAATGCGAAAATGAAATAAATTAGGCATGAAATAAATTAGGCGATAAAAAAATGAAAAGTTGAACTGAGAATGTTTTAATAAAATTCAACTTGACATTAAAGCTTCAATTCAACTGCAATACTTTTATAAATGTATGGTCATAAAAGATAAAATTAATAAGTTGTTATAAATTACAAATTATTAATATCATTTTTCATGTTAATGAGTAAATTTATATTCTAAATTCAAGAAAACTCTGAGTTGATAATGAGAATAGTTTATAATCTTGGGCCCGGATGCTCAAGTCCTTCAATAAATATCATTGTTATGGTTTCACAAGAAATATGTATCTGCAGGACCTTCAGTACTTTGATTTTGAGCAAAGATATCTTCTTAACCTACATGAGCCATTGAATCATTTGCTTAGCCTTTACTTGTATGTTTTCTTTCACTACCTGATCTTTTGTTGACTATTGTTGAGTCTAATTTTTTATTCCAATATTTGTTTTAAGGTAGTAAAACAGTAGTAGTTCCACATTATCTTAGAATAAAAATGATCCTTAACAATGTTAACCGAGGTTTCCTAATGAACACCATTAGGAAACCTCGGTCATCACTGTCACAGTCATTTCTTCCGAAACTTTGCAGAACTATTACAGGTCCACTATCTTAAGCAATACCCATAAAGGACCTTTAAGGTAAACAGGTCACATATAAATCATATACCATAAAACAAAATAGAACCAACTAGATTTTAAGATATTTTGGGTTCTACTGATGTTGAAATGATTTTCAAAGTTTCCACTATATAACATATAGAGAAATGACCACCACCCATAAAATCCATATTTTCCATCTGATCACAATAATTTTTGGTAGACTGATAGAGCTTCACTCAAGAATCAATCTAGTGAAATTTGGTTTATATCCATCAATTACATTCTGAGAAAATGATTTTCAAAGTTTCCACTATATAACATATAGAGAAATGACCTCCTCCCATAAAATGCATATTTTTCATCCGATCACAATAATTTTTGGTAGACTGATAAAGGGTCAACCAAGGATCATTCCAGTGAAATTTGATTCATATCCATCAGTTACATTCTGAGCAAATGATTTGCAAAGTTTCCACAATATAACATATAGAGAAATGACCTCCGCCCATAAAATGCATATTTTTCATCCGATCATAATAAGTTTTGGTAGACTCAGAAAGGGTCAACAAGGATCATTCCAGTGAAATTTGGTTTATATCCATCATTTACATTCCGAGAAAATGATTTTCAAAGTTTCCACAATATAACATATATAGAAATGACCTCCGCCCATAAAATGCATATTTTTCATCCTATCACAATAATTTTTTGTAGACTGATAAAGGGTCACCCAAGGTTCATTCAGGTAAAATTTAATTGGTATCAATCAATTAGAATCTGAGAAAAATCACTTTTTACCATATTTGGAAATAAGCCACGCCCATTAAATCCATGTTTTTCATTTGATCAAAATTTCTTGAACAACTTTGAAAGAGGGTCACCCAAGGATCATTCCTGTGAAGTTTGGTTGAAATTCATCCAGTAGTTTCTGAGGAGAAGATTTTTAAAGAAAAAGTTTACGACCGCATGCACGCACGGACGGACGGACGGACGGACGGACGCACGACGGACACAACGCCATGACAATAGCCCCAGTGGCTTTCAGCCAGTGGAGCTAACAACTGCAATACTTTTATAAATGTATGGACATAAAAGATAATATTTTTACTAAGTTGTTATAAATTACAAATTATTAATATTATGTTTATGTTAATGCATTTATTAGAATTCTAAATTTGAGAAAATTCTGAGTTGAGAATGAGAAAAGTTTATAATCTTGGGCCCGGATGCTCAAGTCCTTCAATAAATATCATTGTTATGGTTTCACAAGAAATATGTATCTGCAGGAAATTCAGTACTTTGATTTTGAGCAAAGATATCTTCTTAACCTACATGAGCCATTGAATCATTTGCTTAGCCTTTACTTGCAGTTTTCTTTCACTACCGGATCTTTTGTTGACTATTGTTGAGTCTAATTTTTTATTCCAATATTTGTTTTAAGGTAGTAAAACAGTAGTAGTTCCACATTATCTTAGAATAAAAATGATCCTTAACAATGTTGACCGAGGTTTCCTAATGAACACCATTAGGAAACCTCGGTCATCACTGTTACAGTCATTTCTTCCGAAACGTTGCAGAACTATTACAGGTCCACTATCTTAAGCAATACCCATAAAGGACATTTAAGGTAAACAGGTCACATATAAATCATATACCATAAAACAAAATAGAACCAACTAGATTTTAAGATATTTTGGGTTCTACCGATGTTGAAATGATTTTCAAAGTTTCCACTTTATAACATATAGAGAAATGACCACCGCCCATAAAATCCATATTTTCCATCTGATCACAATAATTTTTGGCAGACTGATAGAGCTTCACTCAAGAATCAATCTAGTGAAATTTGGTTTATATCCATCAATTACATTCTGAGAAAATGATTTTCAAAGTTTCCACTATATAACATATAGAGAAATGACCTCCTCCCATAAAATGCATATTTTTCATCCGATCACAATAATTTTTGGTAGACTGATAAAGGGTCAACCAAGGATCATTCCAGTGAAATTTGATTCATATCCATCAGTTACATTCTGAGCAAATGATTTGCAAAGTTTCCACAATATAACATATTGAGAAATGACCTCCGCCCATAAAATGCATATTTTTCATCCGATCATAATAAGTTTTGGTAGACTCAGAAAGGGTCAACCAAGGATCATTCCAGTGAAATTTGGTTTATATCCATCATTTACATTCCGAGAAAATGATTTTCAAAGTTTCCACAATATAACATATATAGAAATGACCTCCGCCCATAAAATGCATATTTTTCATCCTATCACAATAATTTTTTGTAGACTGATAAAAGGTCACCCAAGGTTCATTCAGGTAAAATTTAATTGGTATCTATCAATTAGAATCTGAGAAAAATCACTTTTTACCATATTTGGAAATAAGCCACGCCCATTAAATCCATGTTTTTCATTTGATCAAAATTTCTTGAACAACTTTGAAAGAGGGTCACCCAAGGATCATTCCTGTGAAGTTTGGTTGAAATCCATCCAGTAGTTTCTGAGGAGAAGATTTTTAAAGAAAAAGTTTACAACCGCATGCACGCACGCACGGACGGACGGACGGACGCACGCACGACGGACACAACGCCATGACAATAGCCCCAGTGGCTTTCAGCCAGTGGAGCTAACAACTGCAATACTTTTATAAATGTATGGACATAAAAGATAATATTTTTACTAAGTTGTTATAAATTACAAATTATTAATATTATGTTTATGTTAATGCATTTATTAGAATTCTAAATTTGAGAAAATTCTGAGTTGAGAATGAGAAAAGTTTATAATCTTGGGCCCAGATGCTCAAGTCCTTCAATAAATATCATTGTTATGGTTTCACAAGAAATATGTATCTGCAGGACCTTCAGTACTTTGATTTTGAGCAAAGATATCTTCTTAACCTACATGAGCCATTGAATCATTTGCTTAGCCTTTACTTGCAGTTTTCTTTCACTACCGGATCTTTTGTTGACTATTGTTGAGTCTAATTTTTTATTCCAATATTTGTTTTAAGGTAGTAAAACAGTAGTAGTTCCACATTATCTTAGAATAAAAATGATCCTTAACAATGTTGACCGAGGTTTCCTAATGAACACCATTAGGAAACCTCGGTCATCACTGTTACAGTCATTTCTTCCGAAACGTTGCAGAACTATTACAGGTCCACTATCTTAAGCAATACCCATAAAGGATATTTAAGGTAAACAGGTCACATATAAATCATATACCATAAAACAAAATAGAACCAACTAGATTTTAAGATATTTTGGGTTCTACCGATGTTGAAATGATTTTCAAAGTTTCCACTTTATAACATATAGAGAAATGACCACCGCCCATAAAATCCATATTTTCCATCTGATCACAATAATTTTTGGCAGACTGATAGAGCTTCACTCAAGAATCAATCTAGTGAAATTTGGTTTATATCCATCAATTACATTCTGAGAAAATGATTTTCAAAGTTTCCACTATATAACATATAGAGAAATGACCTCCTCCCATAAAATGCATATTTTTCATCCGATCACAATAATTTTTGGTAGACTGATAAAGGGTCAACCAAGGATCATTCCAGTGAAATTTGATTCATATCCATCAGTTACATTCTGAGCAAATGATTTGCAAAGTTTCCACAATATAACATATTGAGAAATGACCTCCGCCCATAAAATGCATATTTTTCATCCGATCATAATAAGTTTTGGTAGACTCAGAAAGGGTCAACCAAGGATCATTCCAGTGAAATTTGGTTTATATCCATCATTTACATTCGGAGAAAATGATTTTCAAAGTTTCCACAATATAACATATATAGAAATGACCTCCGCCCATAAAATGCATATTTTTCATCCTATCACAATAATTTTTTGTAGACTGATAAAAGGTCACCCAAGGTTCATTCAGGTAAAATTTAATTGGTATCTATCAATTAGAATCTGAGAAAAATCACTTTTTACCATATTTGGAAATAAGCCACGCCCATTAAATCCATGTTTTTCATTTGATCAAAATTTCTTGAACAACTTTGAAAGAGGGTCACCCAAGGATCATTCCTGTGAAGTTTGGTTGAAATCCATCCAGTAGTTTCTGAGGAGAAGATTTTTAAAGAAAAAGTTTACGACCGCATGCACGCACGCACGGACGGACGGACGGACGGACGCACGACGGACACAACGCCATGACAATAGCCCCAGTGGCTTTCAGCCAGTGGAGCTAACAACTGCAATACTTTTATAAATGTATGGACATAAAAGATAATATTTTTACTAAGTTGTTATAAATTACAAATTATTAATATTATGTTTATGTTAATGCATTTATTAGAATTCTAAATTTGAAAAAATTCTGAGTTGAGAATGAGAAAAGTTTATAATCTTGGGCCCAGATGCTCAAGTCCTTCAATAAATATCATTGTTATGGTTTCACAAGAAATATGTATCTGCAGGACCTTCAGTACTTTGATTTTGAGCAAAGATATCTTCTTAACCTACATGAGCCATTGAATCATTTGCTTAGCCTTTACTTGCAGTTTTCTTTCACTACCGGATCTTTTGTTGACTATTGTTGAGTCTAATTTTTTATTCCAATATTTGTTTTAAGGTAGTAAAACAGTAGTAGTTCCACATTATCTTAGAATAAAAATGATCCTTAACAATGTTGACCGAGGTTTCCTAATGAACAGCATTAGGAAACCTCGGTCATCACTGTTACAGTCATTTCTTCCGAAACGTTGCAGAACTATTACAGGTCCACTATCTTAAGCAATACCCATAAAGGACATTTAAGGTAAACAGGTCACATATCGATGGCTCAGCGTGAAACAGTTGTAACTCCCTATATGTATATAAATCATATACCATAAAACAAAATAGAACCAACTAGATTTTAAGATATTTTGGGTTCTACCGATGTTGAAATGATTTTCAAAGTTTCCACTTTATAACATATAGAGAAATGACCACCGCCCATAAAATCCATATTTTCCATCTGATCACAATAATTTTTGGCAGACTGATAGAGCTTCACTCAAGAATCAATCTAGTGAAATTTGGTTTATATCCATCAATTACATTCTGAGAAAATGATTTTCAAAGTTTCCACTATATAACATATAGAGAAATGACCTCCTCCCATAAAATGCATATTTTTCATCCGATCACAATAATTTTTGGTAGACTGATAAAGGGTCAACCAAGGATCATTCCAGTGAAATTTGATTTATATCCATCAGTTACATTCTGAGCAAATGATTTGCAAAGTTTCCACAATATAACATATAGAGAAATGACCTCCGCCCATAAAATGCATATTTTTCATCCGATCATAATAAGTTTTGGTAGACTCAGAAAGGGTCAACCAAGGATCATTCCAGTGAAATTTGGTTTATATCCATCATTTACATTCCGAGAAAAATGATTTTCAAAGTTTCCACTATATAACATATATAGAAATGACCTCCGCCCATAAAATGCATATTTTTCATCCTATCACAAAATTTTTTGTAGACTGATAAAGGGTCACCCAAGGTTCATTCAGGTAAAATTTAATTGGTATCTATCAATTAGAATCTGAGAAAAATCACTTTTTACCATATTTGGAAATTAGCCAAGCCCATTTAATCCATGTTTTTCATTTGATCAAAATTTCTTGAACAACTTTTAAAGAGGGTCACCCAAGGATCATTCCTGTGAAGTTTGGTTGAAATTCATCCAGTAGTTTCTGAGGAGAAGATTTTTAAAGAAAAAGTTTACGACCGCATGCACGCACGCACGGACGGACGGACGCACGACGGACACAACGCCATGACAATAGCCCCAGTGGCTTTCAGCCAGTGGAGCTAAAAATCTTAATTCCCTAACTAAATACATTACTCCTTTCACCTGTCTACCAATCAAACAGCCATTAATCCATATTAGCCAGTAACCCCAAACCATCTGCTGTTTCCTTACAATACAGTAAGTACAAAAGAATGTGTATGAAAGATTTGCAATAAAGAATCAGCCTTAGAAAATGTAGATTATGGTCTTAAACAATGCATAGACATTTTATCTTTATTCTTAATTTCTAAAGTTCAAATAATAATCCATAACCAGGGGTGTGGAAATCTGGCTTTTCTCCACTTGTCCCTTCGACAAGTAAAATATTATTTTCGACTTGTCCAGGATCAGAACAAACTTGTCCACAAGAATGAGAATAGACAAATTTTGATAAAACATAGTTTTTTAACAAGAAAATGTTGGAGACCAGCCTTTTCTTCAAGAAAAAAATGTTTTCTACAGTTTGATGTAAACATTAAGCCAGTTAATCTCTTAGATCTGTTTATTACCATTCCAATATTTACCCTGGTATTTACTAACTGGTCTATGGACAAGTGACTGAGAAAAATGTACTTGTCCCCAGGTAGAAAAGTCCATGTTGGACAAGCCGGGTATGTGGGAATTCCACACCCCTGCCATAACAGAAGAAATTTCAAACAAGTCAAGATCAATACATATCTAGAAAAGATAGGAAATGAATAGTTGGAAAATATACTCAAACATCATGACGTGAAAAGTGTACATTAAATGATGTAAATTAATTCAAGCACTTTGATGAAGCAAAGGTAACAGTATCATAGAGTTAGTTGAAAAAACATAGGATTTTCAGATGTAGAAATCCTTTTAATAGTCCTTGAATGTTCCTTTAATAGGAAACAGAATTGCCAATTTATTTCCATACTTGAGCTCTGGAAGAAATTGCTCCAACAAACAATGCATAAATAGCTAGTATTTTTTTTATCTAATAATGAGAAAAATCCAAAATTTACATTAAAAATGTAATTCCATAGAAATTAACACCTTTAATATGCTAAACATGCACCAAGACCTCATGCACAATCTTCAAGAGACTGTTACCATGGGATTCCTGTATTGCGGATGATTCAATACGATGAGTATGGACACCAATAGCATTATCATAAAGTGGGTCAAGGTCATCTCTATGGTTATTTCCAAGGTCAAGGTCACCAACATTCTCATAAGTAACTTCTATTTTTGGCACAGGAGAGGTAGATCTGGAGGCACTAGCACTAGATGACTTCTTAGTTCTCAATGGAGGTTTAGATGAAATGTCTGTGGTGGAATTAGAATGTTTCAATTTTGATCCAGATTTTTTCTTTTCTGGTTTAGGATTTGGTGACCTTGACATTGGTTTTTTGGGTGTTTTTGACCCTGAGGTAGGTTTGGTGTGTTTGGGTGTCATAGGCTGTTTGGGCTTCTTGGCATCTGTTATTTTACTGGGGTCTTGAGTAAGAGCAACCTGAACTTGCTCTCTATCTGTATGAGTAATGAAAATAATATATGAGCCTGTGTGTGACATTTCCAACAATTTGAAATGTTTGTGAGGTATAAACAGCCACATACTGTAAATATAAATTTACCTCATGGTCTACAGATACTTTGAGACCTTATCTATCTACTTAATGCATAGTGAAGACTCTGGTCAGACTATGCTGATGCACAGGCTGGTCTGAGTCTTTGCTTGATGCACCTTTGAAATTGTTGAAAATGTCACGCACATGCTCATATATACATGAACAGATTGAATAATTATACAAAATATTGTACATGTAATAAATATTATCATAATTTATTATCAAATGTAAACATACACAAATACATTTCAACACATGCATTTAAATTACATGTATTACAAAGTCTCATATTCTTTCTTTTTAAATATATACATACCGGTATACAGTCGAATCTCTTTAATTTGAACTTCAGGGGACTTTCAGGAAAACATATAGAAAGTTCAATGAAGGGATAAATTGGGATACTCAGGACGAATAGATAATTGGTCATCTTAACACCCTTGTACCACAATAACTGGTTATGAAATAATGGTATTAAACAATTTTGCTGTATTTGATTTGCATACGATGAAATAATCGAATATAAATTATCTTTTTATTTACTTTTTTTTGTTTATCTATGAAAATCATATCAAAATACGCATTGAAATTAAGTGTAAATAGTCAGAACTTGAAAATTACTTTGAGGTAGGGATAACTTTGTCTTGTGGACATTCGACGTAAAGATATTTGACTGTAGGATAACTTTGTCTTGTGGACATTTGATGTAAAGATATTTGACTGTACCACAACAATTGATGATCCAGAGTGAACCCTTTGGAGCATTCTACCATTATCATTATAAAGCTATCTAATTAGTAAGTAAAATAAGTTCACAAAAGAATCTGCAATGAACAGAAATTAATGAAACAGTTTATGTTATTACCTTTATTAGTTAAATTCTTTTTCTTCTGATTTCTTGCTTTCCACCAGAGACAAAGAGACATGTTAATAGAACTAATCCCTAACTAGTTTCCATCACTTATTCCAACATTTTTATCCACTATCAAACATCACCACCACATCATCCATTTTCTCCAGCTTCAAGACATTTTGAACTCAACACTTTACCACATAAGGTCTGCTGCTTCCATTTTGAATTTTAACAGCTATCAGTAACCTGTGCACATTTTACTTATCACAGGATAATAAAGATAACATAATAAGGGATTGTTATTTATTCTGTTCACAAGTCACTTTATATCATTTCATGTTTAAATTCATGACCCAAAAGGATACCTGGAAAATATTTATCATCTGTCCATAATAAGATATGTTATCTCATCAAGACAGTTTAAAATCTTCTTCAAGTTTAAAATCATCCCTTCTTCTCCTTTAAAGAATTAAAGATAAAAAGTTTGATTTGTTCTTAAAATTTCTGCAAGTTTAATTATTCCTCTCCTTTCTTTCTGATTCTTAAGAGCAATTCCACCTAACCACCAGAAATACGTGGCCACGCTTAGTCATGGATTTTGATAAAACCGAAATATTTGGATAGAGTACCGAAAAGTAGAAATGAAAAGTGACATTTATTTTTCTATATTCTTATTCGTTGCCATGGTAACCGCTCATTAAGATTTTAGCCTGGAAAGTACTCAAATGATAAATATATTTTCTTAAAAATGTTGATTTTTGGTGTCTTTAAGCTTCAGAATGACTACGGTTAATTTGCCTTTCATGACATCAGTGGAGAGTACTATGCTTGATGAACAAATATTGACAATTTTTCCTATATCAGAGTGTTTGACATCATTTTTGTATAACTTTAAATAAAGGTGGGGTCTTCGATTTTTCAAATTTTAAAGAATGAGATTTTTTTGCTATTTTCAAAATCAATTTTCTTAAAAAGGCAGGCTGTTTGAAGGTATTCACATGATTTTGTCTAAAGCATAAAACTAGCAGAAGACAATAAGACATTAAAATTTCTGGGCACTCCACAAATGGAAATTCTCGATCATGCAAAAAATCTGTACAAAACACCTTTTCTGCTTTCCTTCTAATTTCATCTTCTTTGATTATTGTACAACTTAAACCATGAAAGGTTAGATATTTAAAACAAAAAACACAACAACTCAATAATATTTGTATTTGAAAGGAAAATATACCATTCTTAAGTTTTTTGTTTTATTTTCATTATTATAAAATCTATTTAAAAGTGGTGAGGGTCCAATTACCCCACCCACTTAAAAATTAGGGTAAATTGGTATTAACTTTATTTGATATTTTATCGTCTTTTTTCCATGCATATACCACCAGACTATTAATTAATCAAGTTTACAACACTTTGTTTACCATTGTCTGACTGTATGTCCGTCTTTCTGTCTGTCTTTCCATCTGTCTGTTGGTCTATTTGTCTGTCTTAAAAACTTAACAAAAAAATCTTACGATGGACAAGAACTTTCAGCCTACGCAAGATACAAAGTTCATATTTGGCATGATGATATATCTCAACAAGCCGCATCTGCTGATTTTACAGTCAAGGTCAAGTGACAAGGTCAAGGTCATATACCAAGGTCAAATGTTTTAGAACGTTTGACCTTGATATATGACCTTGACCTTGTCACTTGACCTTGACAAAATTGACTATTATTTCCACCCTTTCAAGATACAATGTTTATATTCGACGTGATGTTACATCTGAATGATACGCATCTGCTGATGTCACGTTCAAGGTCATATGATAAGGTCAAGGTCATATTCCAAGGTCAAACATTTAAAATCTTGACTGTAAAACTTAAAATTGAAATAACTTCAAGCCTATTCAAGGTACATTGTTCATATTTAGCATGATGAAAGATCTTCATAATACGCAATTGCTGATGCAGGGTCAATGTTATCTTTAAAGGTCAAGGTCAAATACCAAGGTCAAATATTCAAAATATTGACAAAAAACCTGTACATTGGCAATACTTCCTACCTTTTCAAGGTACAATGTTAATATTTGACAAGATGATTCATCTCAATGATATCCATCTGTTAGGTCAAGGTTGTGTATTATGGTCAAGGACATTCACAAAGGTCAAACTTTTAAATCCTGATGAAAAAAATCAATATAGAATTGGTAATTATATGCAGCCTATTGAATGTATATTTGGCATTGTTAAAGAAATAAATGATATGCATCTGCCTTCTCAAGGTCAATGTCATGTAACAAGATCAAGGTCATGTACCTAGGACAGGCATTCAAAAACTGGAGAAAAAATCTAGCCTTTTCAAGATACAGTGTTCATATTTGTACAATGATACTCAACCACTTGTGTCAAGGTTAAAGTCATGCGACTAGGTCAAGGTCAATCGTCAAGGTTTATCAATCAAAACACAAATTTAGCTATTACTTCTAGCTTATTCAAGATACAATCTTCACATTTGGCATGATGAAAGGTATCAATGACATGAATCTGCTGATATCAAAGTTAGGGTCACGTGATAAGGTCAATGTCATATATCAATATGAAAAAGTCAAATACTTAATTTACCAAACTAGAGCTGCTTTAGCGACTGATTCGCTCCACAGGCCTGAATATATTGATATGATTGAACGAGAATTGAAGCCTTTTAAGTATTTTCCTCCGTTCCTTTTCTTAAAGAATGATCAGTCACATGGTAAAATATTTCTGAAGAGCAAAATTGATGATTGATGAAACGAAGAAGATTAACATTAACCAGAAAATATACTTTTCATCCAATTACAATGATCTTGTACAGTCTGATAAATGGTAACTAGATGAAGACTTTAGTGAAATTTGGTTGATGTCCATCTGGAAGGTTTTGAAAAAAGGATTTTCAAAATTTCCCTACTTAATATAATGGAGAAATGACCTCCACCCATAGAAGACATTTTTTCTCATTTAATCGCAATAATTTTTGTTGTCTGCAGCTACTGAAACAAAGGTTAAGGTCAATTGACAGAGGTCACGGGCATCCGTCAGAGCCAAATTTCTAAAAAAGGTGTTGTTTTCGGAGGACTTTCACAAACCCGTCACATTTCAATTTGGACCCAGCATTTGGCTACTAATCTGACCTTTTTGTACTTTAGAATACAGACTGGAAAATTATTTACTATCTCCTTTTCTTTAAATGATGTGTGCATGGGTAGAATTATTTCAACATCATGCAACAAGTTTTAGACTTTTACCAAAGAAACCATTTTGTGACTCGTAAGAAACTTCCCGCCAATAAATAGGTTTACAGACAAACAACTAATTATAAACTTATTTATTTTTAGGATATAGAAAATTATTGTAAAACTGAATTCAAAACATACTTGAATATGAAGTATTTGTTAAGTTGGTTAGAATATTATCTTTGATGTACACAATAAAAGTTTCAAATTTCTTACGTTTTTTTAGTGGGTGGGGTAAGAAAAACTCTAATTCAAGTAGAGCATGTTTTTAGCAATCATGTGTGTTTCACTTGCATCCCTATTTTTTCTGTGGCTATAATTATGTATGCTTGGGTAGGGTTATTTTAATATCATGCAACGAGCTGTGGAGCATCGGCTAACAGCAACTAAACCATGTTTAGGCCCTTATGATGGTACTGGTCTAATAAACTTGGGAAATAAGTTCTTATAACTTAGATCAATCCCCCTCGATTCTGCTTCCTGGAAAATTCACCAGTACTCGTGCTGAATTTGTGGGCCAATGATAGAAGCAAGATCGATAGCTGCTCCTGGGAATCAAACCCAGGACCTTTAGGTGAAGAGGCCGACGCTCTACCACTAGACAAGGGATACCACAAGACAGTATGACAATACTCAAAGTACTCGAAGTTAGGCAGATTGATAGGCAAGCAAACAGCTTTATTTTAATTATTTCTCTTCCTAAGGCACAAGAATCAGAAAATGCAGTTAAAAAGGTCCATATGTTATATTATTTTAATAATGTTAAAAATGTGTTTTAGATTAACAATGTACAAATTTCCCTTGTATTTTGAGTGGATTGGGTTAGAAAACGCTGATTCAAGTACTAAGTTAAATAATATGTGTTTTACTTTCACCCTCATTTTCTATCAGGTTTTGGCAATTTGTACTATGATGAGAGTTTTTTCATCAGCATGCAATGTACAAAGAATGTCATCTTTAAAAGTAGAAACATCTTTAAGATCCAGAATCTGGATAGTCTAATGGAAAGAAATGCTGAACTGAAAAACTGAATTTTGATTGGCGCTCATTTTGAGGTGTTGGAAAATGAAAAAAAAAGTTTGTGAAACACAAATGCCCCGGTCACATAATTTTTGTTTTTCAAAATATTGACCTTTACAGATGAGGTGAGACCTTGCAACATGACCTCAAACCTGATACCTACGGGTGTACATCAGTGACATCTTTCAACATGCAAAATATGTGAACAATATCTAAAATAGGCTTGAATGAATTGAACATGTTAAGTTTAAGCATAAAATGTTTAAGAAAATTGACCTTGGTAGATAACCTTGATATTGTCATATGACCTTGACCTTGATTTCTACAGATGCACATTATCATGATCTATCATCATTCCAAATATGAGGCTTGTACCTTAAAGAGGCATAAAGATGTTGGCAATTTTAATTTTCTTGTTAACTTTTTAGCTCACCTGAGCACAACGTGCTCAAGTGAGCTATTGTGATCACCTTTTGTCCGGCGTCCGTGCGTCGTCCGTCGTCCGTCAACAATTTCTTTACACGACATCTCCTCCTAAACTACGAAGCCAATTTTAACCAAACTTGGCAGAAATGTTCCTTAGGTGGTCCCCTTTAAGAATTGCTAAAAGAATTGAAATCGGTGAAAAACTCTGGTTGCTATGGCAACCAAAGTTAAAAATTTAAGAAAATCTTTAAAATTCTTCTTCTTCTGAACCAGCAGCCCTACAGCCTTGAAATTTGGCATGGATGATGAGCTGATAGACCTTAATAAAAATAGCTAAAATCATATCTGTTGGGCCACCAGGTGCAGAGCACCAGGGGGGAGGGGGTAGTACCTTGGGTTAATTTTGTAATCTTTCACCTTCTTCTTCTTCTGATCATGAAGGCCTACAGCCTTAAAATTTTGCATGTATGATCACCTTATAGACCGTTATATAAATAGCTAAAATCTTATTTGTAGGGCCACCAGGTGCGGAGCACCAGGGGGGAGGGGGTAGTACTTTGATGAAAATTTTGTAATCTTTAACCTTTTTCTTCTTCTGAACCAGGAGATCTACAGATTTGAATATTGGCATGGATGATCAGCAAATGGACCTTTATAAAAATACCTTAAGTCATGACTGTACATTCACCAGGTGCGTAGCACCAGGGGGGAGAGGGTAGTACTTTTGTGAAAATTTTGTAATCTTTAACCTTCTTCTTCTTCTGATCCACAAGTCCTACAGACTTGAAAATTGGCATGGAGGATCAGCTCATAGACCTTAATATAAATAGCTAAAATCTTATTTGTAGGGCCACTAGGTGGGGAGCACCAAGGGGGAGGGGGTAGTACTTTGATGAAAATTTTGTAATCTTTAACCTTTTTCTTCTTCTGAACCAGGAGTCCTTCAGATTTGAATATTGGCATGGATGATCAGCATATGTTTAACCTTCTTCTTCTGAACCTCAAGCCCTACAGACTTGAAAATTGGCATTGAGGATCAGCTCATAGACCTTAATAAAAATAGCTTAAATCATGACTGTAAAGCCACCAGGTGCGGAGCACCAGGGGGGGGGGGGAGTACTTTTGTAAAAATTTTGTAACTTTAATCTTCATCTTCTAATGAACCAGGAGCCCTACAGACTTCAATATTGGCATGGATGATAAGCATATGGATCTAAAATAAAATAGCTAAAATCATGAATGTAGGGCCACCAGATGCGGAGCATAAGGGGGCAGGGGGTAGTACTTTTGATCAATTTTGAAATCTTTGACCTTATTCTTCTCCTGGATTAGGAACCCTACAGACTTGAGAATTGTCATGGGTGATCAATATATTGACATTAAGAAAAATAGCTAAAATCATGACTGTAGGGTCACCAGGTGCTGAGTGTCTTGAGGAGGGGGTAGTACTTTGGATCATTTTTGAAATCTTTAAACTTCTTCTAATGAGCCAGGAGTCCTACAGACTTGAAAATTGGTATGGATGATCAGCATATGGACATATATTGAATTAGCTAAAATCATGATTGTAGATTCACCAGGTGCAGAGCATCTTGGGGGAGGGGGAGTGCTTTGTTGAGAATTTTGAATCCCTACAGCCTTTATGTTTGACATGGATTGATCAACTCATTAAAGAAAACTTTAAAAGTCTCAGACTCAGTCTGTATATCTGGCATAGATTAGCTGATCACAGACCTTTTATGGAAAAAGCTTAAATAAATAATGTCCAGGGGAGGAGCAGAGGGGAGGCTGAATGATTATTTCAAATGTTATCCGATTGAATAAGTGAAAATCTCTTTTTCTGTGGTTGCATGGCCATACCTAGGTAATGAAGCTTTTTTCTCAGGTGAGCGACCCAGGGCCAACGGCCCTCTTGTAGAGTTATTTGACCTTGACATATGACCTTGAAATTGTCACATAACCTTGATTTTAATATTAGCATATTCACATCCTTAAGATCTATCATCATGCCACATATGAAGATTGCATCATGGAATAGGCTTGAGGATATTGGTAATGTTAAGTTTTTTGGTTAAGTATTTGGGTTATTTGACCTTGGCTGATGACCTTGACCTTGTCACTTTACCTTGTTAAATGACCTTGACTTTTGTATCAGCAGATATATATCATTAAGATCTTTCATCATGCCAAATATGAGGCTTGTATCTTGTATAGACCTGAAAATATTGGCATTGTTAAGATTTTTGGTTAAGTTTTTGAGTTCTTTGACCTTGACAGGTGACCTTGACCTAATCACATGACCTTGATTTCGGTATCCGTGGATGTGTATCACTGAGTTATATCATCATGCCAAATAAGAGGCTTTAATCTTGAAAAGGTTTTAAAATATTGGCAAAATGGACAATATACATGTAATTGACATGAATTTCCAATGTATTTTGAGTGGGTGGGGTAAGAAATTTATTAATTCTCATATAGAAAGTTTCTTTCGGGACAATATGTATTTTACCATCATCATCATTTTCTGTGGCTTGAAATATGTAAGTTTGGTGATATTAGAAGTAAGAAATATGAAATTAAGATAATATAACTTGGATTAATAATATCAAAATAAAATTCTACAAGGTGGTTCAGTACTCATATTTGACAGCATGTCAAAATTTCTTTTGTTGAGTGCCCAGCGATATTTTTGTTTTGTTTTTTCCTACTGATAATATGGTCTCCTAAGATATATACAGCTAAGCTTGGATTGCCTGGCTTTTGGAAATAATTGATTCTTAAAATGGCTAAAAATGACGATTTTCCAAAAATCTCAAAGATGAGGAACCCTTCTGTCATAACACAAGTTATAATTTCATATAGGATAAACTATTCATATCGAAAAATACCAGCATTTCTTCATAAAATGATGACAATCCAACATCTAAAATGAAAAAAGATATATGTCTAAGATTTTCAAAGAATTTAACAGTCAAAGATTGCCATTTTTTCATCTAAATTAGTCACTTTTTTAACCAAAATCTTATTTTGCCGTTGTCATGGCAACGGAAGACTTTACAAAGGAATGTCATATCATTTGTTTGTTTTTGGGTGATAGTCAACAAATTCTGAAAGAATGAGGCAAATCTGAGACGGTGCGTGCCGGGCCCTTATTTACATTTTCTGGTCTTTACATGGAATCTCTCTTAATTGTTACCCATCTACAAAGATTGAAGCATTATAACACAATTACTTAAATTGCATATACATGTAGATGACAAGAGCCAAATGTCGTGAGCCTGACATTGGTATCAGCAGATGAGTATTTTTGAGATCTATGCCAAATATAAAAGCCTTGAAGTAATTGGCAGTGTTAAGTTTTTTTATTCATATTTGCATACAGACAGATGGATAGACAGACATTCAAACGGACCATGATAAAACAATATGCTCCCTGTCTAATTGATGAAAAGGCATACAAATTTTGAACCAGGACCAAGGTTATATCAGACATGTATTTTGAATGTTTGTATGACTAAGGATAATTATGACTTGTTTATAGCTATCTTCTTAAATTGAAAATGGTATCTTGAATTCTATTTACCAACCATAAAGATAATATATGGTACATAAACAATTCTAAAAAGTCCGAAACAATTTGAGTACAGTCGTGACGCGTTTATACCGACGGCATTAATCCGGAATATTCAAGATCCGGAAAAGAATTCACTGGAACGAATATTTCACTCATAAATTGTACACTTTAATCCGGAAACTCGCGTTCCGGAACCGGAATTAGAAATCGGGAACGGAATATCAAAATTCTACACAAATTTGTCTAGGTAATCCGGATTAAGGGTTTGTCGTCCGAATTCACAGCTTTTGTAATTACTATCTGTCGCGTCTCATTGTGAAACTTCGGGATTAGCGCGTTTACCGTCACGACTGACTGATTGACACGTGTTGATAAACATTTAATACGGAGATACTTTAATGTAGACGATTTTCGCACCTTACAAACAATTTAATTAGGAAAGTGTGTCGAGATCACAACGTGACATTTAGTGTTCTACCCGCGCGTGCCAACACCTATTATGCTACTTACTCTTAAGACTGATCTCTTCTTTGAAGAACAATACTCCCTGTTGATTTTAAAATTACTTGAGAAATTATAATCGCCATCATTTTCCAATCATTTCCTGATCATCTATCGATCAAACATACAGAGCTAACACTTAACTAAGGATATCAACGCCGACGACCAAAAGACGTCGGAATAGTTGCAGTTTCAGCATCGCCGACGAAGACTTCGACTTCTTTTCCAAGTAAACGCCAGAGACATACGAAAAGCTATCTCACATAGGTCTATGGTATTGTGTATGAAAAAGACATTTTAATAGGTAACAAAATAAGATAAAAAAAAAGGTTGTTTTGCTTTAGGATTAGTGGCCATTTTCTTTCTTCATACGTCATATAGCTGCGAACCTTTAAGCATGCAGGATTATCCAACATGAAACAGTCCTTTTCAGGACTACCAAAATGCCCGAAATTTCGTCTTTTAAAATTGACATCTGAATGAAAGTTTGCCCTTATCGTTACATACGACTCGGGAAAGAAACTTATTTCCAAATTATCTAAGATAAGTTCAATCATTGGTCCCGAAAGCCTACCCTGATATTGTCCATAAAAGAGGCATTTGTTCTAAGGCAACACCAGAGAATCTTGTTTATTACGACGCTCGAAAGCTATTTCCGTCGCAATTGTCTAAATAAGCCAAAACCTCAGTCCCGAAAGTATGTCCTTCAAAATTGTCTGACTAATAAAACGGCCCTTCTCAGGGCCACAAATCTTGTTTTCTGACAACGAATTTTTTTTTCGAAGATTGTCAAGAACAAGAATAATGCTCAAAAGCATTTTAACGAAATGGCCCTTCTAAGGGCCTTTAAATGGCTTGTCCTGCGAAATGATTTTTTGGAAGTCAATTTCTCTCAAAATATCATAACAAGCCAAAAAAAGACAAGAGAAACGTGATGCATGTTATGAAATATTTATTTATTTAGTTTTTATTATTATAAATATATTTCATTCCATTTTATAAACATGTACAGTACATTGCAAAATGCGTAATCTTCTTCTGTATGCATTCTCGGGATTCACCAAATTACACGTATTAGTAATTCTAACGACGCACCGCAAACCTGAAACAACAACAACATAGTGTCAAAATGGCGGACGAAACTAGTTTCGGATTGTAATAAAAAATTGTTTATCCGGAAAAATGGTTACTCCGGACATACTCGTAGGAAACCGAAGTGTACGGATAAGCGCGTCACGACTGTACTTAACATAGTGCAAAATTAATCTGATTTAAACTGAAAAAGCCATGAGAATTCATTTGTTTAGATGCTAAGAATTAAGCAGTCTACTCTCAACAGTATTTCAGTTGGAGCACCTAACCATGGATTCCTGGAATTTCTCACACCAGTAAATTATCAAAATACGCTGCAGAGTTTCTATCTACTAAACCCTTTGGGGTGAAAACACACATATTGATGAGTAAAAATTCAAGAAAGTAAATTAGCCATGGCACTTTGTATTATTAAAATCATTTTAACTGAGTGTTTCTTTTAAATATCATTACATACATATTCTATCAAGCTGAAGTAGTAAGCTGAGTTTTACAAAAAGTTTAACTCAAATTTGACTAAAGTTTCTATTGATGTATGACTAGGCGATACTTGTGGTTTCTTAACCTTTGCTTTTCTCTTTGATATCAAGATATCCATATTTTTTCTTTATTTTAAAATTCATCCCAGAGCAGTATTATGACAAGATCAACTATGTTTCAAAAATCATATGTTTATAGGCAGTTACAACTGTTTCGCACTAAGCCATCGATTTGTCTCCAAGTCAACGAAAAGAGGGATTGTAAGTTAATGGTTTATAAACATATCAAACGGTGAAAATCAGAGCACAAAATAAAATTTGGGATTAAAAGACAATAGGATTGGAAATATTTACTTCCTTGATATAGGTTCAAAATTTATGGATTGTCGTATTGTAAGAAACTTGATTCTCTGAGATATAATTATCATATGCAGCATTCTTTAAATCTGAAACCCCTAAATTATAGTCCTGTGAAAAATACTGAATGACATGCAAGAAATTCAAGTGTCAATTTTCCGCCATTATCATGTTAGATCCAATGCCACAAGATTTGTATTCACTAACTTCAAAATTCATTTTTTTCAAAGAAAATTTTAGAGAAGCCTATATTTTTACACTATTCACATTCCAAACTTTTGATTGGATTTGAGAGTAAAAGGAGCTAAAAATGAGGCATTGTTGAAATATTGTAATGCATGTCTTTGAAGGTGAAATTGCTTAATTACTACAGTATTGCAGTGACCCAAAGGATGGATGGAAAGCTGCGATTGGATACTCCATTTCCTGCTTGATTTGGCATCATTTTTCATTGCAAGTTTATATGCCTTATTGTATGAAATATCTTAAGCTAGCCTGAATCACAATCATTATGAAATCATCGTGGGGTCAGTGCAAAACTATTGTATGTGCCTATATGATTTCTAGAAACATGTGCCTTGGATTTTGTTGGAAAATAGATCAACATTGTACTCATGGTAAAAAAGCCTTGATCACAAGATAAGGGGTCAGTGCAAAATGAGTTTAACTGCCTATACTTTTATAGGCAGTTACAATAGTTTTGTTTAGACTCCTTGACTTGTCAAAAGGCTTTTGACCAGTTGAATGTCGTAATCCTTTTTTTTCCCATCAAAGATCATGTTATTTTCAAAACTACAGATAACATGTATTTAGGAATTATTTAGTTAACCAATAAAAAACATTTAAGTTCCTTGAATTTTTGTTTTATTCTACTTTCAACAACTTCTGATTTATAAACATTAAAAAATTAAGATCACTTTATTAGTTTAATCACTAGCATAAAAATAGTCATTGATTTCTCAAATTAAAACTCATTATGACTAATTATAAACAAGAGCACCGCCTACGGGTGCCTACGCTTGGCTTTCGAGTGCTGGATGGTGGGAAAAAATCTAAGTCGAAAAAGGGGCATAATTTGTTCAAAATGCAGCTAGAGTTATCCCCTTGATAGTATAGGTTGCTCTTTTGATGGTGAACATGTGTGCTAAGTTTGAAGTAAATGCTTTCAGTAGAAACAGAGATATCACAAAATGTCAAAGTTTTCACACAACAACTACAACAACGATGACACCAAGGCTATAGCAATGTCTCAGGGTTTTTTTCCGAAAACAGCCGAGCTAAAAAGAAGTTCAACCCATAGCCCTCTTTGTCTTTCTGGTTAGAAAACATTCTAGGAAATCAAGAATTTCCTTGCTATTAGTAATTTCCTCACAATATTTTCAAAAGCTATTATACTGTAAATGAACTAAAAGCCCAACTGAATTGTGAGATATTTGATTAAATTTAAATGACGTCATTGTAACGTCATTCCATCAATTACAGTCTTATAATTCAGCATATTACAAATGCAATTTGATTTGGTCTACTTATATATTATCATAAGCACATGTTGAATTAGTATAACGATAGATAATAATTACAAAGACACTAAAAAGGCGGAGAAATTAAAATGCAAACTGCAATGTCTCATCTTTCCTCAACACCAATCACAAATAAATCCTTCCAGTATGAACATCCCACAAAATAGTTGAAAAGTATTTACTGATTAATTCTATTGAAATGTAACACATTCGGCACAAAAATAGTTTTTGAAAAATCATATTACAAACTATCAAATCAGCGTAGCATGAAATACACAGAACAAATCTACCATACATATTAAATGAAATACCCTTCACTTTGAAATGAACTTCTATCGAAACAAATTAGCTTAAAATGAGGTGTTCAAACAAAGCACTGATAATTCTGAAATTCCTGATCACAGAATTTTTTCCTACCGTATTTCATCTTATTAAAGCTCTCTCCCTAATAGTAGCACCCTTACATTTTTTACAAAGAAAAAACTCTTCAAATGCCTAGAAAGAAATACAATAAAACTTCTTAGAGCCCCATGCACTAAGAAAATCCCACCCACCCCCTTTTCGAAAGTTGAAATCTAGCATTTATGATGAGATTTTTACAAACTCTTGAAGCCTCTAAAAAAGGCCCATACCCACACCATCTTAATAAATTATGTAGCATAGCCTCTGATAAAAGCCCATCCCTTTCTAATGGAAATGTGATGCTTCCAACAGAACCCCGGGGTTCTATTAAGAGCTTTTACGGTAACTTTGTACACACCAACATAGGGTGATGATCAGACAAGTCTAAAAGTTTAAATAGTGTATACCTTGGTTTATTTGACCCGAATTTGACCTCTGTGGAAAAAATGATTAGATAACAATTACCGACATATGTTAAGAATTAAAAAAATATATATTACATTCAATACCTTTTGTAGTCCGGCAGATATTGGGATGAACCTGGATTTGGAGTACATAGAAAATGTTTTTACATATTCTAAAAGCTGAGGCTTTCTACTTTAAAAATCCGTCGGATGACACCCTGTCATCCTTGAGCAATTCGAGAAATTCAAGATGGCGTCCAAGATGGCCGCCAGATATAGAAAAATGTCGAATTCCTCGTAACTATATATTTTTCGCAGTTAAATGAAGCATAAAACATATGCATTCTGATAATCGATGGAAGTCACGTTGATCTGAGTGGTCATCATGCAAGAAAAGCCAAGATTGCAGCCAAGATGGCAGCCAGTTTGAGAAAAAATCACTTTTTTTTCAAAAGTTTTCTTTATATTGGATTTTATTTCAATATTGATAAAATGGAATAAAATTATTTATTTATTATTATTTATTTTTAATCTATTTTACCATTTTTTCTTTAATTTTCTGTATTTTGGCTTTATTTTCTTTATCAATAGAACAAATTTCATCAAGAGAATGACTTGATAAACATGCCGACGAGAATACTTTTTTGTGGATTCCAGCAGACATGAGAATGAAGCTTCTTGTAGATTTGGAGCACATTGAAAATGTATTCTAAAAAAATGGCTCTCTACTTTAAGAACCCATCGAAAGCACCTTGTGACCCTTGAGCATTTGACAATTTAGAGATGGCGTCCAAGATGGCCGCCAGAGATAAAAATGCCAGATTCCTTGTACGTGAATACTTTTTGCAGTACAATAATTCATAAGACATCGACATTTTAATGAAAGATCGGGGACGTTTGGCTTTGAGTGAACATCATGCAAATAAAACCAAGATAGCAGCTAAGTTGGCAGCCAAAATGAGTAAAAGTCACATATTTTTCCAAAGTTTTCTTCAAATCAGATCTAATTTCAGTATCAATCATAGGAACAACAATTATTCTCTCTCTTCTCTCTCTCTCTCTCTCTCTCTCTCTCTCTCTCTCTCTCTCTCTCTCTCTCTCTCTCTCTCTCTCCCTCTACCTCTGTCTCTCTCTCTCTCTCTCTCTTTCTCTCTCCCTCTACCACTCTCTCTACCTCTGTCTCTCTCTCTTCCTCTACCTCTACCTCTCTACCTCTCTCTTCCCCTCTCCCTCCACTTCTCTTTCGCTTATTTTTTTCTATTTTTTAAAAATTTTCAACATCTTTTTATTTTACAATAATCGATATTAGCTTTTTGTTTGATAATTGCAGCATATGGCTTATCCTTGACAGGAGAAAAATATTGTACAACAGAATCTAGCTTTATTGCAAGTACATCGTAATTAAACACTCAGTGACTGACTTTCACAAGATTATTTTATCAGTTTCAATCCATTCTCAGGAGCAAGTGACACTTTTTTGGGAGCTTCAAAGGGACAAGCGTCTTTTGCTCTGCATTTTGGTCCAGCCAAATCGTTCTGGGTCTAAGCAAGGCGGATTTGCATCAGCAGTGTGTCATCATGTGCTAGCCTGTAGAAGAGCCCTTTTTACCTGCTCCTTAAAAGATTCAGATATCGGAGGCAAGGAACAAAGCTTTGGTGAACAAGATGGTGCCTTTCCAACCCTAGAAGTCCAAACCCTTTGTCTCACAGACGACATATCTGAGCCGTCAATTTTCATTCTATAACATAAAGTTATAAAATCTGTTGCTTGCTTCAGAACATCTTCAAATCGGGATGATGAATCACCAAACAAAGACAGTGATACTGACTGTGTTCTAAGGATACCTACAATAGACGTTTTGCCTATGCCATAGAGACATGATGTTGTATCAGATCCAGACAGTGCATGTGCTGCCGGCAGGTCACTGATAATATCTTTATTTTCATTAACAGTCAGCCTTATGTCAATAGTCTTTCTGTCTTTGACAGGTGACTCCATACTCACAGCTCCATTTAGATTGTGCTTATAATAGAAGTAAAGCAGCAATACAAAGACACCAGTATCATTCGATATGACAACCACGCCTTTATCAGACTGAGATTCATTGAGAACCATTTGCTGTGCTAAGATATTTTCTGCTTCCTTGTGAGATGTTTAACGGCGAATGGTAGAAACTGGTGTTATTTCTATAGGAACTAGGTCATCTCCAGTTACAACACGATTCAACGAATATAATTCTCGCTCCCGAACTTTGGAAAAGCAACATTTTTACATAATCGCCCACAATTAGAGCCAGTAATTGCCTCTTGTTCTCAATGTCAGTGAGAATAACTTCCTTAGGTGGAATAGGCATTGCTGATGTGAGCTGATGAACACGGGTTGGTTTTGCACCTCTTTAGGCGCGAGTCACACTCTTAGTACTAAACTCTCTCAAAAACAAGATAAACACCATGCGCTTCGAGGTGTTTCGATTTGTAATCACGATACTTTTAAACAAAATCACCAACAGTACCAGAACTATAAGGCCATAGAACATAGAAAATTGCCTTGTCAACGTCAATGCTTTTGACCTACTTTATGATTTGATTGGACACCGTATTTATAGCTAAATCTAGTAACAACTCTGAATTATGAGTATCATTTACCAATTTCAACATCAAAGGTGCTTTATGTCGAAAAAACAATGATACTAGCCACTCCAGGAGCTGATAAAACTAGTAATTTGTCGCCAAATTATCAATCAAAGATTGAGTCAATAATCTTCGAGTAAGGATACTGCCCCCTTCAGCTACGTACATCTGAAATAACTCAACGGAATTCCAGATTTTACTCTCATTTTCTGACAGTAGCTCAACAAGGTGATCAAAAGCAGCATCTGATTTGGGTTTTCAGAAGTATGTGATGTACTTGCAACAGCTGCATGGATATTCTTCGAAGACATGAAATTTTACTTTAAAGTCTGCGTGGTATCTAGCATCAGCTGCATGCAAGTCACTTACTGCTCCTAGTAACCGAAGTCGGACTTCTGTAGACCATTTATCAGCTCCTCGAGCGTCACAAGTATTCAGGATCTCTTGTTTAACATCAACCTGTCCACTCGAACTCTCCCCAATAGTTCGGCATAAATAGGCTCTACGCCACCGCCCGGGATTCTTAGGATCTTTTTCAAGATAGCATGTTTCACCACAAAACAAACAGTGTTTGTAAAAATCAAAATCTTGAGCATAGGAGCGTCTAGCTTTTTTCTGTGATAGAAATGAAGTATCAATTTCAGATTGTTGCTTTCTTTTCAAAAAGCGAGAAATATCTTGTTGGATGTATATGTTGAAACACATGCCCTTTGTGTCTAAACAAAAATCATTAATATCATTTTGGAGATGTTCCTCTAATTCTTGATATAAATTGTCGCCATATTGTTTGCTATAATCTATAATTGAAGCTATTCTCTGTGGACCAGACTTTATCAAGTCATAAGAGTCAGAACACGAAAATTTACCAATCTTGGAAAAATAGCTCGACTTCATACCTATCAGTTATGTAATATTACACAATCTCAACCAAATACAGGTGAACTGAAATGTTACTGGCGGAAAAAAAATCCACTGGCATATTTTCTGAACTTGGCTACAGAATAATACTTTCGATTCCAATTATACGACAACTAGTGAAATGGACTTTCGCGACATATAATCGGGATTATGGGCGTTGATCTGGACTGACATTATGACATTAGCTTATAGGAACGATCATGGCATTGTCTCATAATATTGACCAAACCAAAAACAACTACATCACCCCAGCGGTCCGTATTTCATAAAGATACCATTCAACTGAATCGGAGAAAAATACTGAAACAATGTAGGGGTTTATTTTTATTTTTTTTACTCAAGGATAACACGATAAATGGTCGAATGACTCTTATTTCCATCGTGGTCCTAACTTATTCCAGATATTATCGTACTCATTGAAAGAGAGGCACTGTTACCCACTCTTACAGTTGGGTGGACTGGGGCCCCGTCTGTGAAGTGTCCTACCCAAATACACTACTGGCCTCCTGGGACTCGAACCCGCAACCACCAGGTTAGGAGTCAAGCGCGTTAACCACTCGGCCAACGAGCCAGACAAGTTTAAGTAGAAAGAATTGAAAAAGGATATAAAAATGGTCTGACAGATGGACACATAAAAGGGCACAAATGCATGAAATATAAAGACAGAAGACAGTTGGGCAATTTAAGAGCTGTTTTATCGGATTTACCGATTCAGAAGAAAAAAAGGATGACAATTTAAGATGTTTCATGAAATACAGGACATTTTAACATTTTGGCTGTCATTTTGGCTGCCATTTTGGCTGTCATTTGGCTGGCATCTTGATACTGTGAACAAAATATCAAAAGAACTGTCTGCGATAGAATGTATTTTGAAAAATCTACTTGTTAAGCCTTATGTTGCCTAAAATACTTTCAAATAAAGAAATGGCATTTTTAAATTTCGGGCTGCCATCTTGGATGCCATTTTGAAGTTTTCAAAATGCATAAGGGTGACAAGATGTAATTATGGGAATTCTAAAAGAAATAAGCCCCAGTTTTAAGACTATATAAAAGATTTTCTATGTTCATCAAATCCAGCTTCACCCTTTTTCTGTCGGACTAGGAAATAGCAACCAGGAGTATTCTAGCCATGTTACTTTATCAATCAATTTAAATGAAATTGGTTCTATTCATAAGACAATATAATGAAATCACAGAAAAACATAGAATCCGTATTGAAACAGTTTTCCCCCGAGATTGATATTAAATAAGATCCAAAATAAAGAAAACCATCAAAAAAGTGATTTTTTGTCCAATCTGGCTGTCATCTTGGCTGCCATCTTGGCTTTTCTTGCATGATGACCACTCAGATCAACATGACTTTCATCTATTATGTGAATGCATATGCTTTATGTATTATTTTACTTAAAAAAATATATAAATACAAGGAATTCGACATTTTTCTATATCTGGCGGCCATCTTGGACGCCATCTTGAATTTCTCGAATTGCTCAAGGATGACAGGGTGTCATCCGACGGATTCTTAAAGTAGAAAGCCTCAGCTTTCAGAATATGTAAAAACATTTTCTATGTACTTCAAATCCAGGTCCAGCTTAAAATCCCCAAATATCTGCCGGACTATTGTTATTCATTCCTATGAAAGCATGTGCAAAGCTATAAGTAGGAATTATCAGATTTTTATTCATCTGAATAGCAGGGGTCAGATTCGGGTCAATAAAACTGAGCCATAGTACTGGTAATAAAATTTAAGGAAAGCTGCGTCTGTGCATTGAATAAGACATTGGGTTTGACTTAAGTTACTATTAGTAAAACATCCATGGTTCAATCAAATGTTAATGTACAGTATGTATTTTGCACTTAAACTTAACCCTTCTTCCGAAATATAACTATAGGTAGATTTTGTACAATGAGCCGTGAAATATAAATTCTTATATAGATTCTCGAGCTCAGTTTTGAAAATACACCTATACAAGGAAATTAAAATTTAATTTGGCATACTAGATTTGAAATGCTGCTGTTGACAAAATTGAAATCAACTCAAGCTTTTCTTTTAGTACTACAGAGTACACCAAATGAAGACTGCAAAAAAAGTTCAGTAAAAATTTTAGTGTTATTTTTGTGTAGTTCATGCTCAAATTAAAAGAAACAGGTAAAAGGAATAATTGCTTGTTATAGAAAATTTATCGATATTCCACAATGTATCTTCAATTTTTAAATAACAATGACATAAAATTCTGGGATGTACAGTGCAGAAAAGGGCTGATTTTGTAAAGAAAAGCTACGTTTTGTATAAAACATAAAAGCGTAAAGTTTTATTTCTATTTTAGTAATACAAAAATTCAAGTTTGGAGAAAACTTATCATTATCACTGAAATCAAATCTCCTTCTCCTCCCACTTACATTGAGGCCTAAATTCTTTTTTATTCAAAATTGAGAATTTATCATCAATTAGCGACAAAAATCTTGTAACTTCAATTTCAGTAAGCTGTAATTTCAAGTTTTGGTTGTCCACTTATGCTATAGGTTTTAATGCATTTTTTTTCCCAACATTATTGCAACAGAACACATTAAATAACAACGCATCAGAATGATGTTTAAGGAAGGATATTAAGGGGCTGCAGCATTCTTGAGAAAGGAGGAAATGCTCATGAAGAGCAAGTTCTCCTTTTCTTACAATTTTTCCTTTCGTGTCACCTTTTTTTGTATTTATTATGGCTCTAACAAATTTTGCGTAAATCATCTTGGAATTTGGATATTTTGATTTTTAAAAAGTCGTAAATCAATGAAGTTGCATAAGAAAATTAAATAGTCTTTGTTTAATGGTATTAGAAGAACTTCTAGAAAATGAGAAACTGTTTTTTTTTTTAAAGTAATTTCTTGACTGTGTACCACGCTTTAACACCCTAGTTTTTTGTGGGTCATCAAAACATATGGGATTGCATTTAGGAAGGGGTTAAATCATTCATGTCTAGTAAGCAGTATCTTTCTTTTTTTAAGCAACATAAATTCTGTTGTTTGGTTTGTTCCCAAAATGATATTGAATTTGTTCTATCAAACCATTTTACACCAAGCACATAAGACTTCCCTGAATTACCTGTATATCAACTAATGTATTGCTTAAATATCAAAAATATGTAAATGCCCACCCTATGCTAAATGGAACATTTTTGCTTAACCCTTTGCTGTTTAATCCCTGCTTTTTATGTGCCTGTGATTTTATGATTGAGAAAACTTCGTGAAAAAAAGAAGAAATTGCTTCTGACAAGCAATTACTTCTTTTCCACACTATTTTCTACCCTACTGAATGGTTATTTTTCAAACTAAATCCACTTTAAATTTTCGTCTGCAAAACCTTTAAAATTGGACAGGTCCAAAATTTTGTAAAACAGGAAAGGTTTAATAAGTTGTATTTACAACAATGGAACCTGCTGTTTGGTGCAGCTGCATCAACACAACTGGACAAAACTGTATTATGTGTACTTGCAATAAAAGGTGAGCAAGTATATCAGCTTATATTTGACTTCCTACTTTAAACATGATTTATCTTAAGGACACCTTCTACTATTTCCCTTATATAACTTGAACTACCAGGTCATAGATAAACTGATATACAATTGACCTCAAATATCCGTAACTAGGATTTTGACATTTATATGCACCCAGAAAGTGAATATATTGGATAAAGGCTATATGTGGACTGTGGCAAAAGTCGAATACCCTCTGTCTAATTCCCTTTAAGATTTGAGCATTTGTATATCACCAAAGCTAAATAAGCTGTAGTTTTAATGTTATGATAATTCATCAACAGTATTTTTTGTGAGAGGATTAATTTCTTCTTCTCACTTGCTTAATGTGCGTAATGGTAGTTACGCCCTTGTCCATTACAATTTATTCTAACGACATCTGAAACAGATATTTCCCTAACAATATGTCTTGGAGATAAATTTCTGTAACTTTTCATTTTCCTCCATCTAAGGGCAAGAAGTGAGAGAATAAATTCAATTCCTTACCCATGCAATCATTTTGTAACAACCCTAAGAAACTTATGCTTATGTCATATAAATGCTTTCCGACATCTTTTGGGCAACCAGAGCTTATGAAGACTTTTGTGGAACAAGAGGTATTTGAAACTTTTGTGCAACAATAGGTATTCAAGACTTTTGTGCAACAAGAACTTTTTGAGACTTTTGTGTTACAAGAGCTTTTCAAGACTTTTGTGCAACAAGAACTTTTTGAGACTTTTGTGTTACAAGAGCTTTTCAAGACTTTTGTGCAACAAGAACTTTTTGAGACTTTTGTGTTACAAGAGCTTTTCGAGACTTTTGTGCAACAAGAGCATTTCGAGACTTTTGTGCAACAAGAGCTTTTGGAGACTCTTGTACAACAAGAGCTTTTTTAGACTTTAGTGCAACAAGAGCTTTTCAAGACCTTTATGCAAGAGCTTTGAGTTTTTTGTGCAACTAGAGCTTTACAAGTTTCTGTGCAACAAAAGCTTTTCAAGTTTTTTGTGTAACCAGAGCTTTCCGAGACTTTTGTTTTACACGAGCTTTTCGAGACTTTTGAGCAGCAAGAGCTTTATGAGACTTTTGAGCAACAAGAGCTTTTTAAGTTCTTTGTGCAACAAGATCTTTTCAAGTTTTTTTTACTCCAAGGGCTTTTTAAATGTGTGCAAATACTTACCTCTACGCTCATTATTTAACAAACTTGTGTGCAACACTTTTAATATTTCTAAAAGATGGAATTGTATCTGGGCCTATGCTTGAAAATTTAAATCTTGTAACTAAGACAAGTTCTAGCTGTAGTTACCAGGGCTTGGTTGACCACCAACAATATTTGTGGTCAAAAATAATTTTTAGGAGCTTTTGTAATAATGATGAAATAAAGTAAGAAGTCACCCTTCCTGACATTTATCATGTGTGTGTGTGACTAAGACTAGTCCAAACTGAAATCAGTTAAAGACAACAATTTCCATGAGACAAATTGCTTTTACTTTTTGGGTTGAAAATATCGATGGAAATGATGAAATAACTTGTTATGTGCAATTTCTTCATTTCACACATTGTTTTCCTCAGCTTTTATCTAGAGGGGAATGAAAAAGCTAAATATTATGGAAACTAGTTACCTACCACTTGAACAATGTTTTCATAAGATATTATAACAAAGAGATATTGAAGAATTGTTAATATTAACAAATTGCCGCACATACATCTATAATGGGCAGTGAATAAGATCTACAATTGCATATACTACACTAAACAACAGAAAAACAACATTCATTAATAAGCTTTCTCATTTTAACTAGATCTATACATTCCAAATATTTCAAACTTTTAGATACAGAAGAGGCAGTAAATCTTATTAAGATGTATTATGTCTTAATCAAGTACATAAGATGAATAAATTGCTTGTAACCATTTCTCCTTTTACCACATTGTTTTCCTAAATTCAAGGGTCAGTACAAAATTATTGAAAGTACCTGCATACTTAAGGGTACTCACAATAGTTTTGGGCTAACCCCTGGAAATACATTTTGGGTTGGTTTTAAAAAGTGCAGTATTGTGTGTGTGTGTGTGGGGGGGGGGGGGGGGGGGGGTGTTAGGTGTCTTGCACACATTCTGGTGATGTTGAGAGGCTTGAATTTTGCACCTCTTCCTTACAAAAATTCAATACTGTATCTTCTTCACTAATATAGTTTAAATCAAACATATTGTAATGCATAATATCTACTATATTTCCTGTAATAAGAGTGTCCTTCCTAATGGAAGCTCCTCCTACACACATCTTCAGAAAAATCCCATTTCAATTGATTGAAAGTACCTAAATGAGCCTGTGTGTGACATTTCAAACAATTTCAAAAATGTGCCAAGCAAAAACACTGGCCAGCCTGTGCATCTGCACAATCTGGCCGGACTCTTCACTTAGCGTTTTTTAGATAGAAAAAGTATTAAAGTTTCCTTAGATAGACAGTGAACCATTTTATGGATACTGTGTTATTGGCTATGCTGCTTTTTATTTGCATCTCACACATGCTTCATTTTGTTGGAAATGTCACACACAGGCTCAAATTGCAATAATCTTGTGAGTCCTTTTCTCTAACTTGAGTAAACAATCATTTGGAAATTCAACCTCAAATTGAAGAGAATTAAATACCAAAATATAGATTCTACTTTAATTTGATAGCATTTTTGCTTCAGAAAAATCGATGCTATATAAAAGCTTCCTGTCCATGTAACATATAGCTCCCGCGGTTGTTTAACAGGATATATATGGTATATACAACAAATGATATTTTTCTATCTACTCACCAATGACAGACTGTGGCCTGATTTTTCTAGCATGCATACTCTTTCTTTTACTCTGTATTTTGGGAGAATCCTGCAACCAATCAAAGAATAATTTCAGCATCTACACCAACATACTTATACATACATTTGAGCCTATGTGTTACATTTCCAACAATTTGAAATAAACGCCAAGCAAAGACTCTGGCCAGCCTGTGCATCTGCACAGTCTGTCCAGAGTCTTCCCTTTTCACTTTACAGATATATTAGGTCTAGGTGTCTTCAGACAGACAGCAAACCTTCCTGTTGTAATGTTGAACTGTCAAGGCTGCTCAATTTTGAACCTCTTGCGTATTTCAAATCGTTTGAAATGTCACTCACATGCTCATTTTTACTAAATTACATAAAACATTATTTGCATATATTTATACTAAATTACATAAAACATTATTATCTATTGTGGTGCATGATATTAACCCTTGTCATGCTAAACCCGGAATATTCCTGCTTTTGCAGGAGCTAAAGATAAACATCAGCCTGCAGATATGTGCAGCCTGATGTTAGTCTACACCTCCTCTTTCTCACTTTCAAACCAGAATTATCAATAGATTTAGATTTTCAAATAAATTGATTGATTGATTGAATGAGGTTTTATGCTCCTTTCAACATTATTTCAGTTATAACGCGGCGGCTGGAGCACCTAACAATGGCTTCCTGATTTTTCTCACGCAAGTACTACCATTACATCCTTTCCTAGCCTCCAGCTGCTATCTCACATAGGTCTACATTATCAACCCATAGGTGATAGACAAATAGTCAGAAAGAATAAGTGCTGCCGTTGGGGATCAAACCCGGGACCTTTAGTTTGACAGTCCGACGCACTACCAAGTGCGCTATGATGGCGGCTGATTTTCAAATAAAACTGACCTACAGATGGTACTTTCAGGGCTTTTTGCCCTTTGATTTTGATGAAAATTTTGTAACCAAAATTTATTCAGCATGACAAGGGTTAATTAACAGATTTCTGCTGTCAATCAAAAAATTTGATCCACCAATCAAAACACTCTTTTATAATCAGATGACTGTTAAACATGTTGCGGCCATTTTGTTTGAAACATTTATGTGAATGGGAGACTGAAACGCCAAAAATATAGCTTGAAAAATCTGTAGTTACATTGTCTAAGTCGCCCTACAAGTATTTTCTCTTCATTTCATGTTTGTTCATTACTTTATACATTGTTTTTTTCTGATCAGTAACGATTGAATATTAGAGGTGTGCACTTCTTTGTCAGACTGCACAGACTACATACATTGATCAAAACTTTGCTTTAGGTTTACTTTCTGAATTACACTTCATGAAAGCCCAAAGCTGGTTCTAATTCAATTGAGAATCTACTTGTACTTCAAATTTCAATAAATATTTCATTCAAAATTGAAGTGTAACCTAGTTATTAGAAATTATTACTTACGGTACATAATTTTTCATTTCCACACAATTATCATAGAATCTTGAGTAAATTCTCAGCTGAGCACAAAAGTTTTATAATCTTGGATTCTGACTTTTTTACAAATATTTTTTTTGCTCAATTTATGTGTGATAAATCTCAATAAAATTTGTGATTACAGAAAAGGATGACTTATGAACATCTGTTACAGAAATGTTAGATCAATGTCTTATTTCTAGATTTGTGATGGACAGCTATAAGAAGACAATCCTTATATATGTACAATGTATAAAGTGTTTAGCCAGTGCAAAACAATTGTATAAGTACCTTTAATCTAATTTTAGTTCTGTCCATCAATAGTGGTGTGATCTGATTGGCTGAAAAGTTGTTTTTATTCCCCAATGAAAAAATTTTGAGTACACATCTGTTTTGTAAGCTTCCATAAAATGTAAACTGGCTGGAAATCTGTCTCTTAACCAACAATTTTTTACATTTTGCTTCATGATGTTAAATTATAAGATTTGAAGAGATTATTATTTTGTAAATTTTATGGAGGTATGAATCTAAAAACTTTATCACACTTGTGTATGAATCAACTTTTGAGAATTCATACAATATGATTAGGTGTTTAGTTTCATACCTCCATGAAACCAACAAATAATATGTTCATCTCTTTAATAATTACTTATATATCCACTTACAAATAGTTTTCTGCTGACCCCTTAGATCATAAACACCCTATATTGCTAGTTGACAACATCAAGATGAAAAACTTGGGGGAATTGGAGAGAAAAGCTCCTTCAAACACAAAGTAAATGGAACAGTAAATTCAAGGCTTACAAACATATCTGTCTGTGATAGGAGTTGGTGCAAGACCAGCCTTTAGCACTATATCAATGTGAAAATAAGCACTATATCAATGTGAAAATAAAAAATCCTATGTGGTAGAAAACACTGTGGGAAAACAGTATTTTTATTTGTAACAGTCATGTAATTTCTTCTTTTTCATCAATATTTTCTAAAAAAAAAATATTCAGGTACATGTTATGTAAAATCCAATGACAGTAAAGTAAATAGTTAAAAGGAGTTTAAAAATCAATCACTTTTGGGTAAACATTTTTTCACAGTCAAAATAAGAAGAAATTGCTTATAGCAGGAAAATTTTCCTTTTTAATTTTCTTGGATTAGATCTCTCAGAGAAATAGAGGATAATAGAGGATTATTGAATACCGAGTTTATCAAACAGGTCATCAATAAACTGATATAAACAATGCTGCGCTGATTTTTTATCTGTTTTAGATGACGAGTTTGATAAATTTGGTATTTAATTAGCATAAATTTAATATTCTATTAATAATATGACCTGAATTTTTGCGATAAAACGAGAAAGTTCCAGATATTTATTGATTCAAGTTATTCCACAAAACATATAATGATGTTTGGGAAATAATCAGCAAAATTATGACACCATTTCACAACGAAAATAAAACGGTGCTGTCCTTTTTTAGCTCATTTGCATAGTTATTGGGCTAATGTAATAACACCCATGTATTATCAAAAATATTCAATAAGGTTATTTCACTCTCACAACGTAAGTCATATTATAATGACAAGATTTATTTGGAGATTGGAGATATATTTTATAGTGTAATACTATGTTTTTTCTATGAATATACCATCTTTGTTAATAATCACAATATGGCTAAAATTTGCATATTTCAATCTTATCCACTGTAGCATTATTCAATTATGATTTTTCTAAAGATCACTGCAACAAGCAGAAAATATTTGTGCAGTTCAAGCAGAATGAGCTGAGTTTATACATGTAGGCAGGATGTTGAGAAGGAAACGTTTCAAGAAAAAAAGATATTGTATGTTAAAGCAATATAATCACAAGGATTTTCACAAGAACTAAAAGTTTCAATATTGAAATTTCTTTTAAAATTTTGATCTGTCACTAGAAAATTGAAATATAATGATTATGTTCAAATCGACCAAAATGGATCAAGATTACTTGTTGACAACAGGTGCACAAACACCCATTCGAGCCTGTATGTGACATTCCAACAATTCGACATATGTGTGAGTTGCAAAATTCGAGCTGCCTAGACAGCCATACAGTGCAATTAGAAGATTGCTTGTATGCCTAAAGATATTTTGGGACCTTTTACTATCAACAAAGTGCAAAGTGAAGAGTCTGGACAGACTGTGCAGATGCTTGGTGCTTGTGCAGAGTTTTTGCTTGGTGCACATTTGAAATTGGTGGAAATGTCACACACAGGCTTATATAAAAAATTTGTCCAGATTTTCAATTGACAAAGGTTTATCAATTTAACAAGCTTAACCCATATTTTATTTTTCAACCCACAGAAATTGGGAAGATTTTCAGCTTGGACTGTCTCTCTACTTTGATCAGGATTTATAGATTTAACAGTTCTATTATTAGTTCTATTATTTAGTTTCCATTTGCATAACAACTCAAAAGTCATTGAAAGAGAGATAACTAGCTTATTCTTTAATTCACAAAATATACACAAGGAAAAAAGTATTGAAACACCTTGATAATGTAGATATAAAAGTACTTTCAATTTAGCCAAATATGAACCCCACAGAACATACATGGGATGTTATTCTGGTCGCAGAGTACATGAACTAGTACCTCCACTTCAAAATCTAGCGCTGTTGTGACTTGTGATGCAAGAGTAATGATGGCTTTGAAATGCAATGAGTAATCTAGGGTATGGGGTAAAAGGCGTCCTCAAAGCTGAAATTTATGCAAATACAAGGAATTGACTGTACAGTGATAATCATAAGTTTGAAATCTCAACATTCAATGCAGCCATAGGTAATCATTTAAGAATATTTATAGAAAACCTTTTTCTTTTTACAACGGCCATTAATTGCATAAAATGGCTGAACTTGGAAGCAAAACAGTTTCTTCTGTTTCATTAAAGATTATAAAATTTACTGAAAGTATTTTCTTGTGTCTTTGGTGCACTAAGCTACCACAGTTCAACTTTGTTGAGAACTACTTTACTGAAAATCAGATGTTGCAATACTTTTTTCTTTGTGTATATCTCAGAACCTGCTCTTGAAGGTTCCTGTAAATGACCTAATGTAAGATAAAATCTTTAAAAAAAATAGTGCTAGACACTTAAATTATGAAATAATCCAATTTTAGCAATATCTTATTGACGACTGTATATGAGCATAGATGTGCTAAAAACTTGTCACACTAAGCAATGTTGAAAATGAACCACTGTCTCTCCCACTTCTTCAAAACACAAAACAGGGAGGCCATTTCCATACCAAATTATCTCGGTTATAATTTTGTTCAAATTTTACTGTCTAATTAGGGAATGACTTGCTCTTAACATTCCTTTAAATGACTATTTAGCATTAAAATCCTCAGAAATCCTTTGTAATCTTTCAGAGGGAGAACATTTTTATTGGTTGGAGTGTTTATAGGGATAAAAATGGTATTTTCTAAGTTAATTGTATTTGACATCTGAGCTAGTAGCTATCCACAGATTGGTTTATCTGACAGACATTATTAAATGATAACATTAATTTTTCAACAGGACTTCTGATAGGAGAGAGATGACTGTCTTAACTCTTGTCATGCTGAACCCAGAATATTACTGCTTTGTCAGAAGCTTTAGACCAACATCAGCCTGCACATATGTGCAGTCTGATGTTAGTCTACACCACCTACTTCTCACTTTCAAACCAGAATTGTCTATAGATTTGGTATTTCAAATAAAAATTGACCTAGAGTTGATATTTTCAGTACTTTTTGCCCTTTGATTTTGATGAAAACTTTTTACCAAAATTTATTCAGCATGACAAGGGTTAATCTTTTAATTCTCATCAAAATGGTGTTGAGGATACTCATTGGCATTGTCTTGATGAAACCCTTCCAATGGGTACCAAAAATGTAGAGTTTGATTAATTGGTTTTTTGGAAAGTTTTATTTTGAAATAGAAATCACTCCCTCTATATGAAGCTCTGTTCAAAGACTCCTGATAAAGCAGAATATTACAGCATCATAATGATGGCTAAGCCCAAAACAGTTGTAACTCCCTATATGTTTATAGGGAGTTACAACAGTTTCGCTCAGTGCCAACGATATTGTCATTGTAATTCTAAAATCAATTACGAGGATTTAGAATTACAGCAACGATTTCAAGCAGCAAAGAGGATACTTCAAAGAAATAGATCTGGGAAAACAATTCCTGATGTGATCAAAGATTCATAAATTATATGATGCACAGATGTAGAAAAGCTACAGAAATACGTAAGAAGAGGTTAAAATCTTTAGGAACCAGTGCTTCAGGATATGAAAATGTTAATGTCATTTTTCTTTTGTTTTCCCTAAAATAATTGTTTAACTATTGAACAGCTTTGGAAGTAGGAATCAAACTAAAGTTCCAAGTTAGTTCTAAAATCTTTGCTCTATGAATAATAGGTTTTTGATAATATTACCACCCTTTTGCATTTGTTTAACCAACTAACCCATATAGACCAACTTTTCATAGTGACAATTATGCCTCGTTCAGTGTAAGGGAGCTTGCCAAAAATGCTTGAACCAACCTATTTCTACTCCTTTGAATGTTTCTTATACATAATTATCCTTTTTTTTAAAATTTGTTCTCTTTACAGCTCCTTTGAATTTGAACAAGTCTAAAATTTTATGTTCTGAGGAAAGATTAAAGAGCTTTCTATTTGATTCCCTTTTATAGGCAGAGATATAGAAGCTGTAGTGAGATCTACCATTGTTTTAGGAACTTGAAGATATTCTTTTTCTGGCTGCAATTCAAACACAAACATATGTATATGCTATATGTAAAATATTACCAACTTTACACTCATGCATACCAAACTTTCTAATCTACAACATAGTTTCACATTTAATACATGGTGTTGTACAAGTATACGGCATAAACAAAGTGGCTTTCGTACATAAATCAAACATTATATATTTGACAACAAACTTTTGAGATCAAGGAGGTCCAAAAACTGGCAGTCCATTGTTTCATAATAAGAACATGTATCTTTTTTATTTCTATTTTTTTGTAGCAATCAATTAGATTTAAACCAAATTGACAAATATGCTTAAATTTACTAATAGTATACAAAGATAGCTAAACATGAATTTGTGATTAAATAAAACAAAGCTGGTACACAGCCCAACTGAAAAAGGTTCTACCGAGTTCAGCTCACACTAAGTAACTTTAATTATAAGAATTTTGAACAGTTGTCATGTCACTTAATCTTATTTCTATATGATGCATAAAATCACATGAGACTGCATGCATCTGAAGACTGATCTTCATCTTAGCTACTTGTCAATTTAAAGGTATTCTTAGATGTGCAAATATGATCGACTGATTTCATTTGACCCTGCCTTGCTGTCTTAACATGCGCTTAAATGAAAATAAGCTACATGCCCTGTTCCATTTCCAGGGTTCGACACTAAGGGGATTCAAGGAGTCCAAGACCCTATATTTCCATTTTGAGGGGTTAGGACAAAACTATTGCTGGTGCTTATGTTTATATAGGCACATACAGTAATAGTTTGGTGCTAACACCTTGATTTTGAAAGTTACAAGTCTCATGGACTCCTTGTTTGTTATGAGAATATCAAGTTCTGTTACTAAAACTTTTACACCTATTCAATACCAATACCATTGCAAAATGATATTTAATAATATTCATGTATCCTCATGTAGAAGGAATTGGTTATCACAAGCGATTTCCTCTTTTCCACAACGTTCTATCCAGTATAAAAAATTGGACTCCTGGCATTTAGCTTGGACGCGTCACTTTCTTTATCAAGGAAGTCCACGAGACTCTTTTCTCCAAGAAGTAAGTGTCAAACCCTGATTTACATGCATCATTAATTTTGTATAAAGCTTATATATTAAAGACTAGCTTTGAGTTGGGAGGGAACAAGAGTTTAAAAATCTTTATTCCTAAATAAAACTTATGATAAGGCAACTTATTTAACTTGCCTATTTAGGCAAACCATACTGTTTGTGAATTTCTTCTTAAATGTTCATGGTTGATGATGGAATGGAGTTTAACGCCACTTTCAACATTTTTTCAGTTATATTGCGGCGACTGAAGCACCTACCATGGATTTAAGGTATTTCTCTCACCAGTACAACAACCACATCTTTTCCTAGCCTCCAGCTGCTATCTCACATAGGCTTACGATTATCAACCCATTGGTGAGAGACAAATAGTTGGAAAGAATGAGTGCCGCTGTCAGGGATTTTTCTAAATGTTCAAATTCAATTTCTTAATGTCTGAGGCTCTGCTTAAAGTCTGGTTTTTTTTCATTTATGTTTTTTTTCTTTTTCAACAGTGTATCCTTTACTTTAGTTTTTAATAATATATATATGAAAAGAGCAAAGCCTATGGGTGCAATGCTCGGCATCAGGTGTTGGATAATGCAAAAAAACTAAGGCCGAAAAGGGGCATAACTCTTAAAATAATGCTTCCAGAGTTATCCTTCTTAATAGTGTGGGTAGCTCTTGTGATGGTGAAGACACATGCCAAGTTTCATGAAGATTTCTTTATTAACAACAGAGATAAGACCAAGGTTAAAGTTTCTCACGCCAACACCAACATCTACAGTGCCAAGGTGATCATTTTACCTTGGTTTTTCTCTGAAGACAGCCGAGCTTATAATATAATGTATAAATCAGAAAAGGGAGTGAAGTTAATCTTCTTCCACTAATTCTCATACAAATCCTACATCCTGGGTACTAATTGGAATCATCTTGATGAGATGATTCGAATTGGTACCCACCAAAATAGGCTTTGAATGACCAATGAAGAAATATTCAATACTGTACACTTATTCACTCCCTTTATCTGGAGCTCTGTGACAAAAGGTAACACCTACATGTGGTGAGCCTGTGTCTTTGGTCCTCAAATTGGTCTCATTTTCCTCTGCCTTTTTAGATTGGCTCCTCTTTGTTACATCCTTTTTCTTCTGATTCAGGTGGTCAGTCTATAAAAATCATAGTATTATTTGACAATCTGTCTGTGCAAGGTAATGAAATGGATTACTTTAAGTATTTACAAAATCACAATAATATCTCATACAAATCAAATTCAAAAGCTTTGTAATTATTACAAGTTTATGGGACTTATGAACAATGCATAATTCAGTAAATAGTGCTATTTTGTAAAGTTCACAGATTTCCTAAAAACTGTTGTGGTAAATGTGTCCAGTTTAGGTCATGGTCATGGGTCACTGATCAAGGGGAGTTAACCCGTCACTCCTTAGCATGTGGTAAGGCAGTCTTACAGGTGTTCTCTTAGGGTGCAGACAGACAAACTGATAGGAAGAGAATAAAACATACATCCTGATGGTCTCACAAGACCACATTCAGACTTAAGAAGAAACCTATACCAGAGGCAAGACACTTTTGTTGGATGAGTTTTCTCACAATGTTTTATGGTATATAGAAGATCAACCCATATTATACATTTATTTTTGGGAATTGGATGACATTTGTACATAACATATTTGTGAAAAAAATTAAACAGTAGATATTTTGATAATACCCTTTACTCTAAGTCATTGACTCATAGATTTCAACTCTAGCTTTAGCAACATTCTCTCAGGCAAATTACATTACAATCAAATAATGATTGTATTGATGTAAGAAAACAAGAACAAAAATTGACTGTGACCTTGACCTTTGACTTTTATGACCCAAAAACAATAGGGCACTTCCTTGGATCATAAGCAATATTTGCATAAAGTTTCATGCTTGTAGGTCACTTGGTTCTCGAGTTAGAGTCTGGAAACGAAAATTGAACAAAAATTTACTGTGACCTTGACCTTGGATCTATGTAACCCAAAAACAATAGGGAACTTCCTTGGGTCATAAGGAACATTTGTATAAAGTTTCATGATTGTAGGTCATATGGTTCTTGAGTTAGAGTCCGGAAACAAAACAAGTCTACAGACGGATGAACGGACGGACAGACAGAGATGGTGAAACCAATATTCCCCCCTTTACTTCGTAGGTGGGGGGTAAAATAATAATTTTCCTGAATCTAGAATGATCAATCTACATTCCCGTATAAGAATATTTGACATGAGACAACTGGTTTACCTCTACTGGAACAAATCTCTTTTTCATAATTTTACTTTACAGAGTTCCGAGATGGTCCCTTTTTGTATGACAGGTCATATATTCAAATTGCACTCACTTAAAATATTATAATAATGATTGTGTCTCCGAAAACATAAGGTAAATACAATATCTTATATTCTGTTGAAAGTGGTATGCAACTATCTTATGTTAAACCTCCTGAAGAGTAAGGTTAACAATGAATTTGGCCACTACCTACCAATGTTTTATGACTCTTGGACAACCTTTCTATCACTTCATCAATAATTCTGTCTGAGATATGGGCAGCCACTGCTAGATTTAACTCGCTGAAATGACAAATAGGACAAAATATAAGGTTGGTAGGAGGTTGGTGGCTGAGTTCCTAAAACTTACACCAATTCATTTTAAAATAGATCGAAGACTAGAACAAATATTTGGAACTGTTTTTGAAATTTCCAACAATTTCACATGGAAGGCTAAGCACAAAACAGTTGTAACTGCCCATAAACATATATGCAGTAACAGCATACGTCTTCTATAACATTAACCCTTGTCATGCTGAACCTGGAATATTCCTGCTTTGGCAGGAGCTATAGCCAAACATCAGCCTGCACACATGTGCAGTCTGATGTTAGTCTACACCACCTGTTTCCCACTTTCAAACTAGAATTTTCAAAAGATTTAGTTTTTTCAAATCAAAGTCCTGAAAGGCCTGAATGCAGTCAGGACAAACAATATTTGAGTATTGAAATATTTTAAATATAACAAATTCTATAAAATCTAAGGCTAAAATCTACACTTCAGATCTTTGGCCTTCTATTCTGACCTTTCATTCCAAAATATTGCCTGAATCATGCTTAAAGCCCTTGCTTTTGATGAAAAGAGCACTGCTTGGAGGGCCAATGCTTTACTACAAGGCCAGAATAATAATATAAAAATAATAAGGGCTTAATTCTTAAATCTTCCATCGTCATCCACCTTGATAATAGGGATAGCTCCTGTGATGGCTAATACTCATGCCGAGTTAACAGAGAGTAACTACAGACATAAAACCATCCCAAAAGTCAACAAATCAACATGATATTGTTAACTATCTAACTCTGCTATTCTCTTTTTTTATTCACAATGAACATGTCATAACGTTGGTTTTGTCACCATACTTAAGCCAGTAATATCTGCCAAGCAAGTAGGTGAGAAAACCCCGCTTTTCTTTGGTTTTTAGATCGGCAAAAGTCACTTGCACTTCTGCTAAAATTTCAGAGGGACAGATTTCCGGTGATTGTGTAATATGGAGGTGGACCCTGTGAAATCGACCCGGGTTCATTAGAATCTATTTCTATATAAATTTACTTTTGCCTTCTTTTCGGGAGACCCGGCGAAAAAGTTATAAATTGTCTTTGACCGCATTTAATCTTGATCCATTTCGTAAAGAAACGTGTAAACATAGAATGGTTCCCGATTTATTGGATTTCCGATAATACAGCGCAGATTATCATAACGCTGTGCGGGGTACCATACAGATTTTTATTTTGGAATAGGCCAAAACGGCAGGTCGTCGCGGAAGTCCGATTTTCATCGATGTCGTATTTTAAGATTCGGCGCAACTTAGGGCCCATCCTTTTTATTCGCAGTCTACAACTATTTAGTTCTAATCGCACGGCCTTGGCAGAACCCTAACACCGGATTTAAAAAAAAAAAAAAACGATAAACCTGTCTGACTAAGGGAAGTAACTACAAAAGACGATTGTCCTAATTGCATTCCCTTTAAATAACGGTCGCTGACTACTTTCGATTTCGTGTTTACTTTTCGGCACCGTTCAAAATCGTTTTTTCCCCGGAATTTTGATTTCCAAACTCGTAATACGGAAATATGGCTTTGAAATCGGAATTGTTCACAAAAATCTAGGTAGCTGGTATTCAGTCTGATATTATTTTCGCGGGCTAAAAATAATGAATAGGTTTACTTTTTCACGCTCATGGATTTATTCGAATTCGGTGTTGTGAGGATCCGATTGCCGGCGACCACTATATGCAAGTCAGACTTTCAGTCTGACTGCATAATAAAAATTGGCCTACAATTGGCACTTTCAGTGTTTTTTGCCCTTTGATTTTGATGAAAATTTTTAGCCAAAACTTATTCAGCATTACAAGGGTTAAGGTAAGGGTGAAAAGTAAACCATGTTAATATTATCATGTATATCAGTACAAACCTGAGTTTGTTAAAAATATCAGTGTCTACTCCATCCAGAATATTCTTGGTGAAATCTTTTGGAAAAGCACTTCTTTCTTTACAGCCAGTCTGTAACTCTTTGTATAAGGCCTGCAATGAATAAATCTGACTTGTCTAGTCTTTAACACTTTCCTGTTTTACAAAATTTTGGACCTGTCCAAATTCAAAGGTTTTGCAGACGAAAATTTAAAGTGGATTTAACTTGAAAAATAACCATTCAGTAGGGTAGAAAATGGTGTGGGAAAAAGAAGAAATTGCTTGTCAGAAGCAATTTCTTCTTTTTTCACAATGTTTTCTCAATCATGAAATCACAGGCACTTAAAAAGCAGGGTTTAAACAGCAAAGGGTTAAAGTATTGACCCTGATCAGATGGCATGATCCAAAAGTCGAAATTTTTATCAGTCAGATGATATTTAACAAGAATGATCACTCTGCCTTGCAGGTGAATTTTTTGTTTGAAAGGGGTTTTGCGCCACTTTCAACAATCTTTCAGTAATATTGTGGAGGCTGGAGCACCTAACAATGGATTCCTGATATTTCTCTCACCATTTCTACAATTACATCATTTCCTGGCCTCCACCAACTATCCCACATAGGTCTATGATTATCAACCCATCGGTGAGAGACAAATAATCAGAAAGGATGAGTACCGCCCTCAGGGATCAAACCTGGGACCTCTAGTGACAGTCTGACATTCTAACAACTGTGCTATGACGGCAGCTTCCTTACCAATGAAAGTAGCCTTTATCTATAACAGTTAACAGTCTTGCAGTAACAAGGTATTTAGCTACAGCAACAAATATATAGGAGGTGAAAGACAAGGTCGTAGAAGTTAAGCTTATCGAAATCTACAAAGATACTATAGTTTCCTCTTTAAATCTGTGCAATTGCATTAACCCTTTGCTGTTTAATCCCTGCTTTTTACGTGTCTGTGATTTTATGCTTGAGAAAACATTGTGAAAAAAGAATAAATTGCTTCTGACAAGCAATTTCTTCTTTTTCCACACTATTTTCTACCCTACTGAATGGTTATTTTTCAAATTAAATCCACTTTAAATTTTCGTCTGCAAAACCTTTGAATTTGGACAGGTCCAAAATTTTGTAAAACAGGAAAGGGTTAACAGCAAATATTAATCAATAATTTAATTCTAGTTGTGTTCACCAAGATTTGTGCATTATGATTGTCTGAAAAATTCATTACTCAATGAAAAAACAATTTTGATTACAAAGCTTTTTTGTAAGCTTCTGCAGAAATAGTCCAATAAACAATGTATTTGAGAGTAAACCTTTGCTTCAAAAAATTAAGTTAAAATATATGAAGAGACTTTTTGTTGATTTCATGGATGTATGAAACTAAAGACCTAATCACATGAATGTATGAATTGTCAGGGTTTTAAGTATCATACCTCAATAAAATCAACAAATACTCTCTTCATCTCTTAAGTTTAAAAGTATTTACCTGATCTTTCATTAATGTCTTGCATTGTTTGGTTGTTGATTCTAACATGTTTTGTACTGTACTCTGTAAAATAAGATTATAGATACAGTCAATCCCATTTATAATGAAATTGATTTTTTACAATATATACCACTTATAACAAAGTTACAATTTTGTACCGAGATGGTCATTTTCTAAGAATAAATATTGCACAAATAATTTGCCACAGATAAGAGAAAGTGATAACAATCTAAATGTTTTATGTCTCATCCAAATCCCATGTTGTGGGTACTCATTGGGATCGTCTTGATGAGACTATTCCAATGAGTACCTAGAACATGGAATTCAAAGACAGACAATGGAATTAAGCAGAACCAATCCCCTCTTTCTGGAGCTCTGGTTATCTTAGTCCTCTGAGTGTGTTTATATTCTAAGATTACTATACACCTTCAAAACTTAGAATTTGGGGGTATAGACCAAATAATATAGAGAAGAATTGTTTGTACCTCTCTACATATTTTCTATCCTATGAGACAACTATAGTATATATTTCATAAATTAAATCCCTATGAACTGTTGACTGAACACATTTATAGATTGGATGAGCCTTTTTCTTTAATGATTTTTGGTGGTTTATCGAGAAATAACAGTAGATTATCACTTGATAATCTCACCGCAAAAGCAGTGAAATTATCAAAAACTTATACCCTGCTTTTGAGCATTTAATCCTATCTGATGTTATCTATGCGGGGGAAAATAAGTGACGTCACAATGAACGTTGCATAGCAAAAACGTTCAAAATGAAGCGCTTTATGAAAATATGTCATAGAAATTTTACTTTTTATCTCATTTTTGCATTAAAGAAATAGAAAAATTGTTTGTTCTTCGTGTAAGATCGATTTTGTGAACAACAAAAGCTGTATTTTCACTCGTGGCTCCACCACACCTGAAAATATAGCTTTTGTTGTTCACTCAATGAAATATAAATCGATCTTACACTGAAACGAACGATAATCCTCTATTTCTTTGATTGTCAGAGGTATTTCCATCATATATCACTATAGATAATAAATCTCCAAACCTGTATTTGTTGTTCTAACACAGATTTTAATTCTACAGAAATTTCCTTCAGCTTCTTCTCTACAGGACTGCCTGTGTTCTGTGATTGGTTAGCTATGTCATGAAGGCGGGGCAAAAGCTGAAATAAATATCAATGATTGGTCAATCTGCAACACAAAATCATGGCTAAGTTTTCCATGATTGGTCAGCTTGATCCAGACTTGGGACAAATACTTGAATATAAATAGTTATTGAAATCGTTTATATTGATGGGCAGTATTTCTTTACTACTTACTTTCCTTCTTTTCTAACAACTGGGAAATTTAAATCGACATTCACATCTCAGCATTGCATGATACAAGATATAACAATGAAGGTAGTGAAACTGTAATAGGTCCGCAACATTTCGGAACACATGCTCTTTCACAATGTTTACTGAGGTTTCCTAATGAAAATCATTAGGAAACCTCAGTTAACACTGTAAAAGTTCATCACTTTGGAGAAGTTGCAAAACTATTATGGTCCCACTACCTTAATTTGTAGTCAGCATTGTTAAAAACATAAATACCAGTGATGAATCTTTTTTGGTTTTTTTTTTTAGAATAGTTTTGTGTTTTCCCCCAAGAAATATAGAAGTAACAACCTTACCCTTTTGGATTTATCTGCATCTTTGATTAGTAGTTTTGCTGTTTCTACATCTGAGCTGTAGGGTTCTAGAGAATCTATTGTGAGAGCATTAATTGTGTCTTGAGATTGGACTACCAGTCTGTCTACCATCTGAAACAAATTATGTGATTCTAATTGGATGAGCAGGATATGTCACAGAGGCTGATGCCCCTAACCATAGATTTCTGGAATATTGAGCACATGTAGAAACACAATTACCTTTTTCAAGCCTCAAGCTGCTCATCCCACTTATCCTCCCATTGCTTGGAGAACTGACATTCCATGTGGCTGTGTTTTTTAAATGTGACATACACAGCAGTAACAGTTTACACTGTTGTACGGTATTGGTTAACCCTTTGCTGTTTAATCCCTGCTTTTTACGTGTCTGTGATTTTATAATTGAGAAAACATTGTGAAACTAGAAAGCCATGAATGGCTTGAGTCGCTCCACAGGCTTGAAATTCTTGAAATAGCAAATCAAGGATTTGCCTAGTTTTTAAGATATTTTGGATTCTTTTGATGTTGAAATGAATTACAAAGTTTCCGCTATATAACATATAGAGAAATGACCTCTGCCCATAAAATACATATTTTTCATCTAATTACATTAATTTTTTGCTGCATGGTAAAGGTTCATTTAAGGATCATTCAAGTAAAATTTGGTTGATATCCATCAATTACATTCTGAGAAAATGGTTTGCAAAGTTTCCACTATATAACATATAGAGAAATGACCTCCACCCATAAAATACATATTTTTCATCCGATCACAATAATTTTTGGTATACTGATAAAGGGTCACTCAAGGATAATTCTTGTGAAGCTTGGTTGATATCCATCAATTACATTCTGAGAAAATGATTTGCAAAGTTTCCACTATATAACATATATAGAAATGACCTCCGCCCATAAAATGCATATTTTTTATCCGATCACAATAATTTTTTGTAGACTGATAAAGGGTCACCCAAGGATCATTCATGTAAAATTTAATTGGTATCCATCAATTAGAATCTGAGAAAACTCACTTTTTACCATATTTGGAAATTAGCCACACCCATTAAATCCATGTTTTTCATTGGATCAAAATTTCTTGTACAACTTTGAAAGAGGGTCACCCAAGGATCATTCCTGTGAAGTTTGGTTGAAATTCATCCAGTAGTTTCTGAGGAGAAGATTTTTAAAGAAAAAGTTTACTACCGGACACATGCACGGACGGACGGACGACCGCCGACGGACAAAACGCCATGACAATAGTCCCAGTGGCTTTCAGCCAGTGGAGCTAAAAAGAAGAAATTGCTTCTGACAAGCAATTTCTTCTTTTTCCACACTATTTTCTACCCTACTGAATGGTTATTTTTCAAATTAAATCCACTTTTTTTCGTCTGCAAAACCTTTGAATTTGGACAGGGTCAAAATTTTGTAAAACAGGAAAGGGTTAACATGTTTTGCAGACAAAATCAAAATTAAAGATTCTATGAAATAAAAGATAAAATTGAGAGATATGCAAGTATCACATTTAAATTCACAGCACACAGAAAAGAACTTCAATATTCTTCAAAATTAAGGCAAATACTTTAAGTCCTTCTAATAACTGACTACATGGGTCAATCTTGTTCTTTGAATCTTGTTTTTTTTTCATAAATAATAAAATATTTAAGGATTTGTCTTCATGAATCTATACTCTTTGATCACGATAAGATATAAATCCTGTTATTTTAGTTAAGTATCTATCCATGTTATACTGATTAGAACTTTTTGAGAACCTTTTGTAAATTTAGTCACATATCTTAAACAACCAACCTGTTGTGTAGAACTAATGAGGAATCCATGTTGTAGTCTGTATGCCTGATCTGAGGAGTATTTTTGTGGACTGTGGTTTCTCTGTAACAACCTTTCTATCTGAAATACAAAGTAACTTACATGCACTAAAGATAAACAATCTTTTTTCGAATCATTTCATTGTATTCATTTAAGTAGCAAACTGACAACTTTGAATTTGTATATGACCAAAGATTCTTACAAATGTTATCTACTCAAGAAGTTCAAGAGCAATATGAGTTTGTGGAACACAAATGCCCCAAATAGGCAAAAGTCCTTTGACCTTAGTCCTTTAATAGATGACATAGACTTTGTTAGAGAGACTTGACCTTGATATCTGTCTACAACCATGTCAACACTGAGAAATATTTCTAGTATTGACCTGAAGTAGTTTGAAAATGTTAAGTTTGTAATCAGTTTTGTTGAATTGAACTTGGTAGATGATCTCCAACTTATCATATGACCTTGACCTTGGTCCCCATAGGTGTATATCAATATAATCTATCATCATGCTGAATTTTAGCAAATTTGGCCTTGAACAAGCTTTGATGTTTTGATAGGTTTTATATGTGTAAGTCAAAAGCATTATGAGTTTATAAGTTTTTTGTTCAAGTTGAGAAGACAGAAAGAAAGATTGACACTGATAGAACAATTTGTTACTGTCTTTTCAGTGCCTGCATATAAAATGTTACAAACATATGAAAGTCTTGTGAACAAAGGAGTTTATAATTTTCTTTAATTTCTTTACTTATAACCCTTGATTGCATAACCTTTTTGGGTTCCAAATATTTGCTGCATTACTATCCATCCATATTTGATTGCCATCTTTGACAAACTTTTGATAGATTCTAAGTTCTTGTTTCACAGAATCTTTTAACGGCAAATTTCTGAATGACAAATTGGAAATATATCTGTAAGACCTACTGTTTGTAATGCCTGTTCAGTCCGTTCAGGATGTGTCCTGAGGGCGGCACTAGCGTCATAGACTGGAATAGGCATCTTCTTTAATGTATAATTTCTGAAGAACATAACAGAAAACACACACACATGCTTTGTTAGTAACTGGTTCAATATGGCATTTATGAATTAGGGGTGTGGAAACACAAAATTTCAACACTTGTCCGTAGACAAGTAAAGGTTGATTTTCTACTAGTCCAGGATAAAAAAGAAACTTGTCAATAAAAAAGCAAATCAATTTTGAGAAAAGATCAGCATTTTCTTCATTAAAAACAATGTTTTCTACCCTTTGATATTAAGATTCATGTAAAGTGTTTGAGACCCAATTTTAGGGGCATTCATTTGCCAAGAAAAAGCAGTATGTCCAGGAATATCATATATCAAAATGAAGCTATTTATGAGCACAGGCAGTTGAAAAACATAAGACTGTTAAAACTATAGCGGTGTAGCCAAAACATTGCTGAAAAGGGTCATTTTGTACAGAATAAGCAACTGCATGACTGCTGGATAAAATTGGCTCATATTTTAACAAAGTCTAGCCTAAAGTACCATCCAGGTAGTGCTAAAACCATTGGTATAAAACTCAGCCCCAAAACATAGTTATGCAAGCAATTTATTTTGACTTTTTTTATAAACACATATGTCATATATAATTCATTCTAATTTTGTAAACGTGTAGATATTTTAAGGGTATGGTTGTGTTATCACAACATAAATAGACATTAATTGTTTATATACCTGTAAGGTTGTTTAGCAATATATCAATTTCTATTTCACAAAATGATAAATATATAGTAATATTGTAGATCATTGAATTAAAAAAAAAACTATAATTTGAAATAAATCACAGAAAATATTTCACAATATTATGGTGTGATGTTGCACCATACCTTGCATCTATTTTGAAAACAGACCAAACCGGTTTGACATGTATGTTGACAAAATAAATGGAAATTGATTGTTTCAAAAGAGCCTTTTAAGACTGAGTTTTATATCTAAGGTTGTAGCACTACCTGGATGGTACTTCAGACTGTACTTTGTTAAAATATGGGGCAATTTTATGCAACCGCCATGCAGTTGCTTGTTCTGTATAAAATGACCCTTTTCCACAATGTTTTGGCTATACCGCTATAGCAATGGCGGTCTTATGTTGCCTAACTGCTTGTGCTCACAAGTAGCTTCATTTTGATATATAATATACCTGGACATACTACTTTCTCTTGGCTAATGAAGTGCCCTAAATATTGGGTCTAAAACATCTTACATGAACCTTAACAGTATGATCATCAATCTCTTAGATCTGTTTAGTACCATTCTGATATTTTTCATGGTATTCACTTGTCCATGACCTAGTGGCATAGAAAAAAGGACTTGTCCGCAGATAGAAAAAAACGTTGTGGGGTAAGTTGGGCTTGAGAATTCCACATCCCTGATCATTCACAATAAGCTTAAGGTTATTAATGAACTCAAATTACTCTTATCCTGCTGAATCAACATTTCAATTCAAATAAATTGCCAAATTTGGGGACTTTTCAACTAGTCTTGCTCTAATATCCCACAATAATCAAGAAAGCAGGCAATTCAGGCTTAGAAAGACTGCATATCTATGCAGGCTGATCTAAGTGTAAACTATCTTCCAAAGCTTTAGGTACAGCAGGACTATATCTTGAAGAGCATGGGTAGTATTAACATTGGTTATAATAAAAGAGATATTTTGTGCCTGTGCGTGAGATTTCCAACAATTTCATATATGCACATAGCAAAGACTCAGACAAGCCTGTATATCAACACAGTCTGACCAGAGTCTTCACTATGCGTTGAGTAGATGGATATGGTCTCAAAGTCCTTGTTCACCATCAAGTTACATCACATTTACAGTAGGGGGCTGTTTACGCTGCTCAACATTTGCACCTCACGCACATTTAAAATTGTTGGAAATATCACGCACAGGCTCAAATATAAACCATGCAATAGGTATGGAAATAGCTTGAAATACCAAAGTGGGACAAAAACATAAATTATCCAGCCTCAATATAAGAAAGGAGTCAAAAGCATGCAAAAACACATTCAGACATTGAAATTTTCTAAACACTAAATGGTATTCATTTTCAGTTTAAGAATTGCACTTTTCTAACAATAATTAGTCTCACATAATGTTGAGTTTGTACCTTATTTAATGTGAGTTATTTCATGTAAAGAAGCAATTTTGCCTATCCTATTGACAACAAAAACAATAGTAATCCAAAATAATAGCAACAGTGCATGCAATCACAGATGATTAACAGAACAGAACTTGAGTAACTCTGTAAACTCACTTTTCCAGGGCCTCAGCAATATCTTCAAATCCCTGACAACCTGTACAGTTTTTATCCCAGATAATTGTCTTCAATTTGTTGTTGATCTGTAGAGCTTTGGACAACATTCTGGCACCTAAATCTCCCATCAAGTTACCACTGAAATACAATTATCTTATAAATATACAAATATCTGTGTGATCACATCCCATATCATATTTTTTATCACATGGATATTTTTAGAACAATGACATAATGCAGTTATTTTTAGAAACTTGCATTTCTGTTAGAAATAATGACAAAAGCAAGGCAAATGGAGGTTATAAGATAAATATTATATGTACTTAGAGTATTGTATAAAATATATCTTTTACTCAGTTGTGAGAATTGATAAATGTCTCAGCAGAGCCATCACAATCATCAATTCCCCCAGCCTCATTAGTTGTTTTTTTCCATACAAAACATTAAGTACATATTATGTATATATACCCATTCAATGTCACTTCACAAAAGACCATCAAAGGCTAAAACTAATACTTTTTGAATCCGCCTTGTTAATTATGCTCACTTGTATAAATATCAAATTTTAAACTTCAAATGCCCTATTTTAGATGTGAATCTAGCCCTAAGATACTACAACTTTGTTTTCGACTCAATTGAAAATTTGAAAATTAACTCCATTTTAAGTTGGTATAATGTTGAAATTCTACTAGATCCCTACTCCAAACTATAGATCTAAAAGGAAAGCAAAAGTTTTAAATTTGACTTAACCCAGTAAAGTTTATGCTGAAATTATCTGTGATTTGAATTTTAAATTTGAAAATATTCTCAAATGAGTTTATGTAACCTTGGGATTAGTGTGGTTATCCTGAAACACTACTTATCCTAAGCTGCAGTTATGTTTTTTAAGCTACTCATCGATGTTTTACTTCTTGATTTTTTATTAACAAATGTTGTAAGTTGTTAAAACAGTCATCAATGGCTCAGAAGATTCTTACCTTATATCTATCTCTGTGAGTGAAGAGTTACTACCAAGGGCATTAATTATGGTATTCATACTGTCTTTGAGTTTAGAGTCTGCTAATGAGAGAGATTCAAGTACCTGAAGAAATATAGAAGAGTTAAATGATTAATCATTCCTTTAAATCACAGATAATCTTGTTCTCTATGAATAACCTTAAATCAGAGTCTTTGATTGGTGAACATTTTAAATCATTGGAAATGTCACACACCCGCTCAAATTCAATGTCAACAAAGAAACAAAGTTCTTACAAAATTGTTTTAGAGCTATCTCCCTTAAAGATATGGGAAATTTACTCAAATTTTTGTTCCAAAACAGTCAAGCTAAAAAAGTTCAACCTGCATAGCATATGTGTCAAATACCCTAACAATTAAAGCCTTATTATCGCTGAAAAGAACATGGTTTTGAAAAGTTTGATCAGATATGAAAAATAAAACAACTCAGTATTGTAGAAACTAACTGCATTTTAAACCTCTACCGTTGCAGATGATATTGAAAAGCAGATGTTACTTGAAAAAATAAAACACTGTATGAGGTAGAGTCACAAGTAAAAGAAGAAATCGCCTGTTACATGTAATTCCTTCTTTTTCCATGAAAATTTCTCAAGTATAAAGTCAAAAACCCTTAAATCCCTGGAACTAAGCATGAAAGGGTTAATCCAAGACTTACAGCATCATCCTCTTGTATGACTCGAACAAGTTCATCCATTACACCTTGGAGATTCCTGAAAGAGTGGATAGTGTGATTTATTTGACCCAAGATTGATCTTTATAGAAGTCTTTATAAATAACTACATATTTACATATATTGACATATTTAATCAATGTTATAAATACAACATTATATCCAATAGGTCTATATTTCCTAGTATCATCCCATGATGGAATATCCAATTGGTAGCTACTAGAAAGAATTATCAGATTTTCATTAAGCACAATGACAGAGGTCAATGTCAGGTCAATATAATAGACCAATAACAGGTTATACAGAGTAATTAAAATTTCTAAGTCTTCACAACTTGATCTTATTGTCAAGTATTGGTAGTGACTTTCTCATCACAAAATGCTACTTAAGAATTATATCATAAGAAACCCTTTGAGCTCCTGTAGTATTGGGTAGAAAGTAATTTAGCAATAGGCTCTAGTTTACTTTTACTTCGTTTGTTTTTAAGCTCACATGAATCCATTTAAATTCATTCTTCATGTCTTTCTGATTCCTTTTCCCAACTTCAATTAATGCCAAAATGTATTTGTATTATTTCAATTTTCAGAATATAGCTTTTATAGACTTTTTTCTATTCCAAAATCTGAAGCCTGATATCATTATCTAAATTTAATTATATATAATTAAATTATATATTTCCTATCAGACTTACTTTGGTTTAACATTTTGAAAGACTCGTCCCATAATCAGCTGTTTTATAGACTTGTTTTGACCAATACTCTGTAAAACACCTATAAGTTCTTGATCCTGAAAACCTGAAATTGTATGATAATATGTGAGCCTGAGTGTGACATTTCCAACAATTCAGCATGTGTGAGTGAGACGCAAACACAGAGCAGTTGAGACAGCCACAAAGTTCAATAAGGAAAATGACTAAAGACATTAAAGACACTTTGGGACCTTACCTATATAAAATTGCCAAGTTTCAAGTCCATCAGACATTATGTGACAGGAGTTATGCTCTGGACAAAGAAGTAGATGGTGCTGAACCAACAGACATGTGTCGCCTGGACGCCACATAATATGTTCTGTCTTTTGACAGACATATTAAAAGGGGCATAGTTCTTACAACAATACCTATAAATATCCTCCTTCGTAAAATGGCTAGCTCTTGTCAAACTAAAGATGCTAAGTTTTGTGCCTTTGCCTTAATTAAGACTAAATATATGTGCAAGGTTCTGAATTGTTACACTGCTGGATGTCCAAGTATTTAAAACACTAAAGGGAAATAATTAAAAAAAAATAGCTAGGTAGAGAAAAGATTCTTGTGCACTGCACTCTGTAAACATAAGAGGACCACAGCTGCCAACTTTGAAGTCAATCGGACATAAGGTAAGAGTTTTGCTCTTGCCAAGGCGCCGTCTGGTGGGAGCCACAAGTGATTCAATAACAGGTCCCGTCTTTCAACAGGGTTTAAAACTTTTTTATTGAATACCACTAATAACAAGTGAATTCTACCTACCTATATTACTGATATTAAGACTATAAACATTGGTAACATTAGCCAGACAGTTTTGTAAGTATTGAGGTGCTGGGGCCACCAGGTCTATACCACTGATATCAATATGAAGGTCAGTTATATTTCTGTTGGTAGTTATACCCAGTAATAGGTCCCTGAAATGATAAAAAGACATGTTTGTATCAACTTAGTAGGATGGAAAATTCCTAATGCAGATTTCTCACTTGTATTTGCAGGGTATCATGATTTGTTATGTATCTTTATGGTAGAATATGCATATATGCAAGATGCAAGTTATAAGCTACCAATGCAATATCAATACCTTTATGTACTAGTAAATAACTTAATTGTTTAAAAACTTTGAGAATAGTACAATTTGCTCCATATTATGACTAGCCTAAAGATTCACTGCATGCTGGTAGAACCGATGCACAGGCAGTTATAACTGGATCAAGAGATAATGGTGTTATAGGCTACTAGGCTACACAGATTTGTAGTAAAGTTTCCACTCAACCCTTGTCTCTGAACTAAGAATAACCAGCCTTGCGTTCAGGATGAAAACTTTAGCGAAGCATTTTTGAAATGATACCTTGCTTTGCATGTATTTGCATGTGCAAAGCGGGATATCATCTCAAAGTGCTCGCAAAATGTTTTTACATCATTCATGAAAACAGGGCAGGTTTTCACAGAAAGGTATAAACAACTATTAGCCTTTACGTTTCTACAGTCCTATCTAAGACCATACCCCTTTTTTCTTTTAAAATGCAGAATTGCATTAGAAATCAAATCTTAATTAACTAATAACCCACCATTCAACCAAAAGGGCTATCAGGCATTTGGTTTTATACAATTACTTAGCAGGAATATATTTAGCCTGAAAAGGGTTAATCTTAAACTATTATGGATAGGAAAAACAGTGTTAATGGGTAATTGGTGTGAATTGAAAGCTACTGACTTCATAAATTCAGATTCTATGTTGTCTTTCTGTCAAATGGTTTCTTCCCAATTAACTTTGTTGATTTAATATTCTTTGAATTCTTTATTATTTTTTGAAACATTGATAATCTTGCAATGAGTCATCAGTGATGTTTTATCTGACTATTGTAATGGTAATATCATAAAAGTTAAGTTAAAGTTCATGATCAATTTCTATGCCATGACTTCATATTTAACCTTGTATCATTGATTTGCCAAGCCAACTCCAAACATTAAGAACAAAATTGGCCATAGGTCATTGTCTTTGACCCCTTTACTTATTTTTTACCCATTTATGTACCTGAATGGAGAGGGGAACTGAATCAACAAGATGTGTTTGTGAAACACGAATGCCCCGTAACAGCATATTTTTTAAAAGTTTGACCTTGACAGATGACCTTGACCTTGTCACATGACCTTGACGACCTTGACAGATGACCTTGACCTTGTCACATGACCTTTTGGAGAAAAGGCAAAGGTTAAGTTTGGTTAAGTTTTCGGACAGACGGATGGACAGACAGACAGACGGACATGAGTAAAACAATATGCCCCCAATCTCTCCATACGGGGGGCATAAAAAACTATGTGTCATTCATTTAGGTAGTGGACCCCCTTATAGATCCGCAATGTTTCGGAAGTCATGAACTTCAACAGTGTTAACCGAGGTTTCCTAATGGTTCTCATTAGGAAACCTCGGTTAACATTGTAGAAGATCATGAGGTCCGAAACATTGCGGAACTATTATGGGTCCACCAACCTTAATTACATCAGGTCCAAAGAAAATTAAATCACTCAGCCTAGCTTCGTTAATGTTGCAGAACTATTACGGGTCCACAACCTTAAGGTAAGGACCCGTAATAGTTCCGCAACATTTCATAAGTAATGAAAATAAATAGTGTTAACTGAGGTTTCCTAATGATTTTCAAGCTCACGAGTTTTGGAAATTTTTCGGAACTATTGTGGTTCTACTACCTTAATATAAGTTTAGAACAAGAATGCTTTGAGCTAACCACCGGTCAAGTACTGTACTTACTTTATTGCCTCAGGGGGTAACCTTGCCCCACTAAGATCTAGCTGTTTGAGTGAAAATACGGAGGAGAAGAATTGTTTGAAAGACGGTGGTATGGCAACTTCTTTTGTCTTTTTATTGGTGAAGGACAGTTTAGACAACTTTAACACTGTGATACTCTGACTACAGCCCCTCTGGAGAGGGGTCATCAACTGAAATATATAGAGGATATACATTTATATTTAATTCTCCTTTAACACTTGCCATGCTGAACCCGGAATATTCCTGTTTTGACAGGAGGTATAGACAAAGATCAGCCTGCACCTATGTGCAGTCTGATCTTAGTCAACACCACCTGTCTGTCCCCTTTCAAGGCAGAGTTGTAAATGAATTTAATTTTCAAAAAGAAAGATTACCTACACCCTTGGATTCTAGGGCTTTCAGTACTTTGATATGAGGGCAATTCTGAAAGAGGATTTTAATTCAGCATGACAAGGATTAATAATGGTTTCTAGTGGTTGATAGAGAGTTTTCAGTAAATCATCACATGGTTATGTCACAGCAAAGCCACAAAATAATTAAATTTGAATTTTAATTTGAATTGGGGTTTTACGTCGCTTTGAACAATCTCTCAGTTATATCGCGACGACTGGAGCACTTAACAATGGATTCCTGGTGTATCTCACACCAGTACTACCACCACATCCCTTTCCTAGCCTCCACTTGCTATTCCACATAGGTTTACGATTATCTACCCATTGGTGGAAGACAAATGTCGGAAAGGATAAGTGCCGCGACTGGGGATCTAACAAAATAATTAAAAGAGTAGATTTACTGTCTTGTGAGCTAAAATCCTGCCCTGAGTTCAGGATGACGAAACCAAGCAAACTGTTTTCCAACTATACCCTGCTTTGCAGACAAGTGGACATGCAAAGTGGGGTATAAATGGCAAACTGTTTGCACTGTTTTGGCATCCTGAACACATGGTTGGATTGCCAATGTCATCACATTTGATATTTTCTTAGCAGGACCTATTTTTACCATTGCCATGACATTTTCATGTTGATATGTAATAAAATGGAACAGACAGGCCTGAAGAGAATTGTGTCCTAATTCTTTTTCAGATTTTTTCTTACTTTTTTCATTAAAGAAAAAGAATGACTTGGCAAATCGTTAAAATATAAGCAATTGATGTTCACTCAATATCCAACACTGAAACAAACAATTATCATCTATGTCACAATTCAAACTGTCTACAAATATGTCTACATACTGGTTCAAAATGTGAAATACTGATTTAAATCTAAAGCATGTGAAGTCCTCATAATTTTCCAACAGCTAAATAATTACCTGTAAAGTCAATGAATTTAATGTAAGAAGCAGTTTCTCCTTTTCCCAAAGAATTTTCAACCATATAGGGTGGTTCCATTTCAAATTGCACCACTTTTCATAGTCATTTGCATCCTGTTTTAATTTAGACTAATCATGAATTTCTAATAAATAGAGGATAATCGTTTGTTTCAGAGAAAGATTGATTTATATTTCATTGAGTGAACAACAAAAGCTATATTTTCACGAGTGGCAGAGTGAATTATATAGCTTTTGTTGTTAACGAAATTAAATATTTATCGATCTTACACGAAAAACAAATGATTATTCCATTTCTTTAATGCAAAAATGAGACAAAACGTGACATTTCTAGGACATATTTTCGTAAAGCGCGTCATTTTGAGCGTGATTGCTATGCAATGTTCCTTGTGACGTCACTTATTTCGCCCCGCATAGATGACGTCAGATAGGATGAAATGCACCAAAGCAGGGTATTAGTTTTTGTTAATTTCACTGCTTTTGCGATGAGATTATCAAGTGATAATCTACCGTTATTTCTCGATAAACCACCGAAAAGCATTAAAGAAGGGAACACATTGTCACAACTACGCCTGTTACACTGCTGGATGTCCAAGTATGAAAAACAACAAAGGGAAACTACTATAAAATTAAACTCGATAGGTTGATCTTGTGCACTGCACTCTGTTATCATAAGAGAAACATAATTATCAAGTTTCAAAACAAACAGAAGTAGAGTGACAGAGTTATGCTCCAGACAAAGAAGTTGGCGGCACCTGCATGGCAGATGCAAGACATCACGTTTGATCACATAATATGTCACGTCTTTCAAAGGACATACAAAAATGGAAAATGGTAAAGTATTAAGTATTAAAGATTAAGGTCATGTTAGTGTCCAACTCACCCTATCTAATTCAAAGTCTGTTCCAGTGAGGTCTAGATGAGATAACATATTAGGTGAGGCTAGAAATGAGTACATATTCTGAAACAGAAGAAGATATAGTTGAAACACAATGCAATATTAACCCTTTCCTGTTTTACAAAATTTTGGACCTGTCCAAATTCAAAGGTTTTGCAGACGAAAATTTAAAGTGGATTAAATTTGAAAAATAACCATTCTGTAGGGTAGAATATTTTGTAGGGTCACAAACAATTTCCTCTTTTTCTACAATATTTTCTCAATTACAAAATCTTAGGGACGTAAAAACCAGGCATTGGACAGGAAAGAGTTAAAAACACTGTGACTCATTCCAATATGTTCAGGATGCCAAAACAGTGTGATCTTTTTGCAAATTATACCCAGCTTTGCACATGCACTTGCAAAGCTGGGTATAATTTGCAATTAGTTCAGTTTTGTCATCCTGAATGCAAGGCATGATAATCAGCTAGTCAATTGGTATGAAAAACAAGTCATTGAATAGGAATCACATGTTTATAATAAGAACAAATAGAATCTGGCAATGTTTTTTTTTTACTAGCATGCAAATAGCTTGATGGAAAAAAATTAAGTATCTAACAATTGCATACGCATTACACCTGTTATCATCCATGCTTAAAACATGACAGTGTACACAAATTTGGTCGGATATCAAAGTTTTTCAACCTGAGGCAGAGAACTTCAAAAAACAATGAGAAAATCAGATATGTAAGTAAAAACAACTGTTTCTCTTATCTATTCTTACATTTAACAGATAGATGGCTGCTGTCAATCAACAGATCAACTGACTAATCAAAACTCTTATTGAAATAGGGATGAATGTTCACCTCTGTCTTTTTTTGGCAATTTTGTTTAAAGCATTAAGGTAGTGGATCTGTAATAGATCGGAACTAATGAACTTAAAAAGTGTTAACTGAGGTTTCCTAATGATTTCATTAGGAAACCTTGGTCAAAATTGTGAAAGATCAAGAGTTCCAAAATGTAGTGGAACTATTGTCCACTATGGTCCACTACCTAAAGACAATACATACCTGCATGTCATCAGGTTTATTTGATGTAAGATGGGCCAGCTTGAGGGTTTGTAGAGAACTGAACACATGGGGACTTCTATTCATGGCCTCTGCAATCTTGTTGAGACCTCGAGATGTGACCTTCGTCCTTGAAAGGTCAATCATGGTGAAGGTCTTACCTCGACTACTTAATGAACCAAATATATGCTCTGCACCTGTAATATAAAAAAAATAATTTCAACTACAAAGTTAGTATCCATACCAAAAAGATCAATATTTATGCTGATCATTAGGAATTCACATTTTGACCTGTAAGCTTTTCACAAATAAATGTTTTGTTTCCTTTCTTCATGAAATAGCATTTCAAACTGACATAGAGATTCAAAAGTAACTAATTTTTCTGACATAAAATGGTCTTATGAATGAAATTGCAATTATTGGTTTTTTACAAGACCAATTGGCTAACAACTGAGCCAAAGGCCATCCTCCCTGACCCAGTTACCTGGCATTGTATGTAAGCTTTATGGGAAGCTTTGCATGTAAGGTATGTAGGTATCATAATACACACGCCTTTAAGAGTCATCATATATTGATGACTATATAAGCCTTTAGGCAGTTATGCGTTTTATGAACTGTCTATAATTCTGAAATAAATAGCACCAGGGCCTATCCCAGATGAGCCCCCATCTTATCTATAACAGACCACAACTGAAACATAGTTAGAAATAAATCTAATGCAGCCACGGTCAAACCCAAACAGAATAAAAATATTGAAATTTTAGGTTCATAAAACCAATATGCTAACTTTCTATGGCACAGTGGTTAGTACATTGGTCTTCTAAATCAATATAACTTGTCCAAGGGTTTTTACCCCTGATAGCATTTGTTCATTTATCAGCTATGCTTCAGTGGCAGACTTATTTAATTGTGAGAGTGGTCAGGTGTAAGTAATAGTTATAGTTCATTTCTGACGATTTACGCGATATAACCTAAGTGGAGCGTTAGCGGAGCGCAAGGTTATACGCGTAAATTGTCAGAATATGAACTATAACTGTTTTACCGATCAACTTATTTTTTCACCGAATAATGCTATGTCAAATGTGTAGCACGTCAATCAATGATGTCATTCATTTTTGTTGCGTCATACATTCTTAAATCAAATCGAGGGCAACAAAAAGTGGGAGGAGCGAATTTAATCACCACCGGGTTTCTGTAAGTAATTTATCATTTGGCGAGACAAAATCATTTGAGAACGTTTGGTGAACAAAACCTCGTGGTTGCAACCGAGGAATTTTGTATTCTATTTAGTAAGCTTTTCGCAGACACCATGTCTCTCTTATATAGGGGTTTTGTAATTGTCGAAAAACAGTTATCTATCACGGCATGTTTAGTCGCGCATTTTTTGCGTGGTGGTGTTTATTCAAAAGGTCCTCGATTCGATCCCCGACAGCGGCACTCATCCTGTTCGACTATTTTTCTCACAGCAATAGATCGATAATCGAAGATGTGGGGTTGCAGCTGGAAACAAGAGCATTGGTAGTTCTGGTGTTAGACATACAAGGAATCCATTTTGGGGTGCCACAGCCGCTTGGATATATATGACAGATTGATGAAAACGGCGTCGAACCCCACACAAACAAACAAAACCATCGCATATTCATGGTCATTAATGTAATCACAATGTTTGCCACAAGTAAAATAAATAACGCATGGAAAAGCTATAGTTACAAAGTTTTGGTTCCCCGCCGATACTACGTCAAAGTTAAACAGACCACACTGGCTTCCGATACTGGTCAGAGCTCAAAGGCCTAATATGTTTCGAATCGCATTGGTTTTGCAAACATTTTTATCCCTGGGATCATTTAAGTAGGCCTGTTATAAATTGTTCTTCAATATTTTGCCTGCATGCACCTCTCTAAGTGCTTACATTTAATATAGATGTCCAAAAGCGTTTCCTTTTTATCTTTAATCCCCAGTGTTTATCCTTTGATAGCAACCTTTCACATGACTCGTCGTAAATGGACCTTAAACCTCGATCCTCTACAGACCTTTGAAAATGTGATAGGGAGTACAGAAAGGCTTGATTCAAGTAAACTGGTCTCTCATTCTTACTGCTGTATACATAAAGATTAATATCTAATAATCAGAATCAGTTATATATCAGCCTATTCTTCTCTTGATTGGCATGCAGACACATTATTCAAGAATTTCTCCTCATTTTAATGAAAAATTGTGTATACAATACAATACAATACAATACAAATTCTTTATTTGCTATTGAAAGCGCCCAAATATGAGCAGAAAATTTTACAACCAAAGTATAAGCATAACTTAAAAAACTTTTTTTTATAAATACTCGGTTCAAGTTAAGGGTCTTTTCAGACATTTCATCGGACAAGATTATGACGTCACTGTCTGGTTTTGAATGTATTCTCCGCCCACAATGACCTAAATTCACGTATCCCACTTATTCGAGCAGATTGTCAGGTTATGGGATATATTTTTTGAATTTCAAACGAAATAGCGACCTTTCATTGGCGGAAAAAATAGGGCGATCGGTAAGTTCTCTTAGTAGATGTGATAGAATTATCATTCACTGTTTATATTTTTATGTATCATTTCCAGAATTGAGCATGTTTTCATGTCAACTAAGCTACTTAATAACCAAATGATATTTGAAGAGGAATTTTATAGCCTACAATCTAAATAAATAAAATCTGTTAATGTAATTCACTAACCTATATCATCAATCAAGTTATTCGACAGATCCAGTCTATGTAATGCCGTCCCTGCCATTGACATTGTAGACAGCTTCTTGATGAAATCTCTGAAATTATTAATATCCAACTCATTTACTTTTTGGTGTGTATAATTGTAGCTTTTAATTAACCCTACATTTATAAACATAAAAATAATTTGATAACTTTTGACAATCAAATAATTCCAATGTAAATAGAGAATATTGAATGAGTGGTCATTGAATACTGTATTTATAAACAAGTCATCTATAAACAGATAAAAGCAAGGCTATGCTGTTTAATAAATTCTGTATTTAATGAGCACAAATTTGATATTCTATTTATAATATAACCCGAAATTTTGCGAAAAATCGTCAAAATTTTTGAAATTCAACAAATCAATTTTCTGCCGAACTCATAACGTGGTTTAAAACTGACGTCACAATATAAAGATCATGATGTCATTTTTGCGGTTACAAAATGGCGTTGCCATTGGCTTTTGCTCATTTGCATAGTTATTCCACTAGTGTAATAACACCCGTGTAATAACAAAAATATTCAACAAGGTTATTTCACTCACACGACACAGACCATAGATTAAATTGACTTACGTGCCAATACCTGTACCACTCAACAAAAGTGACTCAATCACCTCATTTTTCTTCACTAGACGTAAAATTTCATTGCACACATCCTGAGTCTGAAAATAAAAGGTAATAAATCAGATTGAGTGGTCAGCGCAACACAATTGTAAGCGCCTATCTTTATATAGGCACTTACAATAGTGTTGCACTGACCCATCGAAATACTCTATTGGAAGGGACATAATCATTATTTGACAACAAAAATATCAAACATTTAAGATTGAATAAAGATGTCCTTACAACATTTAAGGTCACAGATGAATGATATTATAAGTCTTATTTCTCTTTTTATACAAATACACACATAAATCAAGCAAATTGATGATTGAAAAAGTCTCAAAGTTACTAAGCAAACCAACAAACATATTATGAATAAACTCACCAATTTAACATTATTTGCATTAAGAGAAGTAAACCAGTTGTTATGTATCAGTGCTGAGACTATGGGTACCAAATCTCTGAAAGAAATAAAATTAATAGATAGTTAAATTCAAAAGCAACTTGATTCTATATACAAAAGAAATTAATAATGTCACTCTTGAACACTTAATCTAGATTTTTAGTGTCTTTTAAAGAGTTACTGGTTTCAACCAACTGCTGCTTTATTTGACTACAAGAAAGACTGGGGTAAGCTTTAAAGTATCTTGCCCCTTGAAACATCCCCCAACAAAGCTTGATCTCATAAAAATTCATTTAGAAAATGCAATTTTTCAATCTTTTCTTGATAAATAGAGAAAATATGGTGGTACAGACTATGATTAGATTGCACAAATGTGTAGGGTGATCTTTGTCTTTACCTCCTTCCAAAGCAGGAATATTCCAGGTTCAGCTTGACAAGGGTTAACCCTGCTTTGGCAGGGGCTATAGACAAACATCAGTCTGCACATATGTGCAGTCTGATGTTAGTCTACATCACCTGTTTCTCACTTTCAAACCAGAATTGTCAATAGATAAGTTTTTCAATTAAAAGTTGACCTACAGTTGGTACTTTCAGTACTTTTTGCCCTTTGATTTTGATGTAAATTTTTAGCCAAAATTTTTTCAGCATGGCAAGGGTTAATATTATATCACTGACCTTTCCTTGAGATGATCAAAGTCCCTGAGACACAACTCTCTGGAATCTTGAGATAGATAGATTGTGTCTACATCCTGAAACATGAATAAACAATGTGAAGACGTACAACATTGGAATCCTGTTTAACACAACTCCAATTAGTCAACATTTTTATTGCTATCAATCAGAACTTGCTATTAAGAGGAGCTATTTGTTCTTTAAACATATTGTTTTATTTGTGCATTAAGTCAGTTGCAATTAAGCAGTGAATTGCTATTATCAAGATAGTAATTTCGAGGGTTTTGCTGTATTATCTTGACACTGGGAAAACTACAGTAAAACTTGTTTTAAACAACCACTTATGGGACCATCAAAATGCAGTTGTTAAAGAGAATGGTTGCTGAGTACATGCATTTAAGACTACACATGTGTTTAAACAATAGTGAAATATCTTTGCAATGAGATCAGTACAAAAAGCAACTCTATTATGTAAATGAAAAAATGATGTCATAATGTGTATATGGTAACATCATTTTTAAACAACACTATAACTTATGTGGAAAATTGAAATGTTCAATTACAAGAATTTGGATTTTTTTTTACAAAAACTCAGGTTATATAGATAGAAAATCAAACTTGTGCTCTTAAAATACCAAATTTATTAATTTTGTCATCTAAAACCGCAAAGTCTTACCCATGCAACTTCATCTCTGTATACAAGGCCATGAAAGTCACACATACATGCATACATATGTGTAAACCCACCACATGGTCCCATCTCTTTCTCAGCAATATTTTTCATCATATCATACATAAATCTGATTCTCTCTGACGGCTGAACTTCTATCTTCTTTATCAACTTACTGCAATTATAATTTGTAATATATCATTCATGACAGACCTACATCCTTTAATGTGAGGTGAATTTCCTCTAAACAATCATATAAATAATTGTTTAGAGGAAATTCATCTCAAAGTAGAGAAAAAGTCTCAAACAAGGTGCAAAATTGTCACAAGATATGCCCGTCACACTGCTAAGTATTAACTGGGGGTTTGAATAGAACTGAGGTTATTTTGAATGAATATTTTTTGTCATTATACTTTTACAGATATACTCCGGACAAGATTCAAGTCTGAAAAACAACAAAGATCAATAACTCAAAAAATAGGCCAGGTAGAGTTATGGTTCTTGTGCACTGCACTCCCCCTTGGTGAGATCTATACACCCATGAAGTTTCATGATCCTAGCTATTAAACTTTAAGAGATATACACCGGACAAGATTCAAGTCTGAAAAACAACAAAGGGCAATAACTCAAAAAATAGGCCAAGTAGAGTTATGGTTCTTGTGCACTGCACTCTGTAATGATGAGAAGAATACAATTGCCAAGTTTGAAGTCCATCGGACTTCAAGTGACAGAGTTATGCTCCGGACAAAGAAGTGGACGCCGCTGGCGCCCGGAGGCCCAGACACCTGGACGCCGGACGCCACGGGTGATCCCATAATACATCCCGTCTTCGACGGGCGTATAAAAATGCGAAAATGTGAAAATACGAGGGCAAATTTTCTTAAAGCATACCATTTTGCATCTGATTGCTATGTAATATTTATTATGACATCACTTTTAGGCTTTACTTAGATGATGTCAGATAGGGTGAAATAAACGGAAGCTTGGAATAGGTTTTTAATAATTTCACTAGTAAGGCGGTGAGTTTATCAAAATGATAATCTACCGATATTCCTGATAAACTACCAAGAAGAATTTAAGAAACCTTAGTTCTTGTAGGGAAGTATTGATACTTGAAACTTCAGCTTAGCCATTTTTGACCAGGAAATGATATATTTAAGGACGCAAAATTTCAAAATACTCTTAGCCTATCAGCTTCAATCCAATGTCTTCCTTGTTTGCTGACTTAGAGCACTCGACTTGTAACCTGGTGGTTGTGAGTTTTAGCCCCACAGATAGTGTATTTGGGCAGGACACTTTACAGACAGGGAGCTAGTCCATCAAGTTGTAAAAGTGGGTAAAAAATGGTAGCAGTGGTAAGAAACCATTGCCTCTCTCTCTATGTGCAGGATAAGAACTGGAATGAGTCAGGACCAGGATGGAAATAAGAGTCATTCAAACCTTTATTGTGTTATCTTCAAGTTAAAAAAAAAAGTAATTTCTTGAGGCCACAGTATGCTTTCGGATTGAATATTAATAATAAGAAACAGTAATAGATAATTGAAGTCACAAAGATTTCACAACACTTACTCTATGTTGACAGGTGGAAAGACTGTTTTCAGTGAGGTTCCTATATGTGTTATCATGTGATTGACTTCTTCTGTATCAGCCTCTAGAGTTGTGAATGTGTAAGTCTTTGTTGAGGAGGTTATTACTAGCTGTAACAAGAAAATAAGACTGTTTTCCGTGAGTTCCCTATGTGTTATCATGTGATTGACTTGAGCCTCTAGAGTTGTGAAAGTCTAAGTCTTTATTGAGGAGGTTATAACAAGCTGTAACAAGAAATAAGTCAGTTTTCAGAGAGGTCCCTATATGTAACTTTGGTACCAGCAGATGGGGATCATTGAGATACAGTCAAACTTCGGTCTCTCGAACAGGGGTAATCTCGAACACTAGGGAAAATTCGAACAAGGATCTCAGTCCCGGTAGAATTTGCTCATAATTCATAGTGTTCGACCTCGGAAAACTCGTACACCAGGCCGGTCGAACTCTCGAACACATTCTTCAGTCCGGAAGTTAAAAATGCTTTATATTTCACCTGGAAAAAATCGAACAAAGGTTCTATCGCTTATAACAAGATGTCATATTTAGGTGATTTTCACACTTTTCAACTAGTAATCCTTTGACACCTTATTGTCAATGACGCACCGTGTATCATAATTACGCATTCCGTGAAAAATACACTTTTATTTGATTAAATTAACTTGTTGATTGGCCATCTGCTGTTTACATTCATTACTATATGTTATCTCTTATTGATATTTCGGCGACTAGTTAACCTAGCGATGTCAAAAAACATATAGACACGTAACGTCTGCTTGAAGGTATGACAAGAAGGGTCCGAACGATTAACTCGTGAAGCATTTTGGGGTTTAAATTTAGATGGATCTATATTTTCTCAAAGACTGACGCAAATTTATATACTCGAAGACGTCTAAGGTTCAACATTTGAACGCTGTTTAAATTTGACTTTAATTATTTTTTTCACTTGCAATTGAGGCCGCGTACGTAACAGGAATGATAATACGGTTGCGGCTTTGTTTTTGTAAACAAAGGGAATGCAAAAGTAGGACTCTTTAGTCGAAAGTTATTTCATCCTTTTTTTAACTTCATTCATTTTCAAACACAGATCCCGTGGATCAATCGTTAGATACCTAAAAACAGTGAATTAAAAAGTAAAATTGAAGAACCAAATAAGTAAACGTATATTCGGATACGATGTATTATCGGATATGGCGCATTCCCATCTTCTTGTACTTTTATAGTTTTTTGGATTGGTCGAACAACCGATCTTTCGAACAAATTATCAAGTCCCCGAGGCGTTCGAGCTACCGAAGTTTAACTGTATATCATCATGCCAAATATGAGCCTTGTATGTCAAATACTTTTGGAGAAAAGGCAAAGGTTAAGTTTGGTTAAGTTTTCGGACAGACAGACAGACGGACAGACGGACGGGCGGACAGACCGACAGACAGACAGATGGATGGACAGACAGATAGACGGACATGGGTAAAACAATGCCCCGATCTCTCGATACGGGGGCATAAAAATGCAAAATCTTGTACAACAAGTTGTATTTGTGGGACAAGAATGCCTCCTTGATAATTGACCTTTCTCTTGTCAGGTGACTTTCACACACAATATGTATTGATGAGAGAATTCTCATCTGCATTGTAACTCAAATACCAAAGGCACAGATAAGAGGGGGTATTGCCAATTAAAAACTTTCATTTCTCGTTGAAACCCTATCTTATGGGTACTCATTTGAATCGTCTCATCGAGACCATTCCAATGATTAACCACAATATAAGATTGGTGCAAGTATTGTTGAAATGATTTGATTTATAATAATTGTTTGTTTGTTTGAATGGGTTTTACGCCGCTTTCAACTATTTCGCAGTTATATCGTGGCGGTCGGAGCACCTAACAATGGATTCCTGTATTTCTTTCACCTGTACTACCATTACACCCTTTCCTAGCCTCCGACTGCTATCTCATATAGGTTTACGATTATCTACCAATTGGTGAGAGACAAACGTCAGAAAGGATATTTGCCGCCACCGGGATTTGAAATAAAAAATAACCTCTCTATCTGTAGCTCTGAAATATAATACAGTGTTAAATTTATACAAAAATGTTAAGTTTTATGTTCTTAGACACACAGACAGGAATACAGACAGACAGATGGATGGACAGAGACAGACACCAGAAAAAACAATATGCTCCTAAGAGCTCGATGTGGAGGCATAATGAAAACCCATGAAATTACAATGTTTCATTGTATGACAAGTATTAAAATAGCTTTTATCCAATAACAACTTCTTCTTGTATTTACATACAATACTTCCTTGTTACCAGAGTTACCTGCTTTACAAAAGTACATTGTTTTGACTCATACATCATATATTTACCAATCAATATTCAGCAATGTCAATCAATGACTATAGCACAATCAGTAAGTAAGAGATGTGAACTTACTTGGTTTGGTTTTTTACTCTCTATGGATTCAATGTCAAGGTAATGTAAACTGGCCTCGACCTGCAATGAGAAATGAATTAAGTCCATTTCCAAACAAACAAGAGCCATGTCAGACATGGCCATCCCCCACCATCAAAGCTTGAAAGTAAACTGAAGCCTAATCAAAGGGCAATAACTCCAAAATTATGCACGCAAGAGTTGTAGTTCTTGTGCACTGCACTTCTCCTCCATGAGACCTATCCACCTGCAAAGTTTTCAGTTGATAGCTTTTACACTAAAGGAGATATGCTCCAGACAAGTTTAGTGGTGGAATGAAGGAACGACTGATGGAGACCATTACTATATCCCCTTTGCCAAGCGGCCGGGGATAATAAGAGTATAAATACTGGTATGTAACATAATTACCTAATAATCCTACTCTTTCAAATACAGGATTGAAAAACTGTTGCTGTTGAAAGCAGAAACAAGCATTATTTCTTTCCCTACAGATTTTACTTAACTTGTACCTGGTGTTTTCGTTCATTGTTAGATTCTGCCTTGCATTATATCAATGGAATCATCTTTAGAAGACTTTTCCAATGAGATGATGCATGTCAGAATTCCATATTTAGTTACTTATGTAGAAGCAACTTTAATTTCTTTCTTAAGCAAAAAATATCGTAAGATGTTTAGTAAAACAGGCCCCTGATAATTATCAGTCTGACTCACTACAAACTGCCCTTTGAAAGCGGCTTCACCAGCCAGTAATACTTACTTTTGTTGGAGTTTTTGCTGTGAAAATGAACAATCTGTATGGAGAAAATGCCTGAAAAATATAAGAAGTGGTTTGGGTTTTTTTAAATATCTTTCAGTTTTATACAATTTTGAGGGTCCGTGCAACACTACTGTCTAAAGTTTCTTTGCTAAAGGTTTTGTGTTTAGATACTGGAATATATTTGACAATTTAATTGTTAAAACCATTGTTTAGCTCATATTTCTCCTAGAAGCTATTCAAATCTCATACAAGAAGTTTTTACCAAGTTTTCTTGGTGATGATTGTGTCAATCAAATATTTCGTTTTTCTATTTCTTTTACCAGTAAAAAATCTTTATATGAAGCTGAAAAGAAGTTACTATTAAGGAGGAGGATTACTGGAGAAACTAGAACTGTCTCAGTGCGGACATATACCCCCCACAAGCACTTTGTCAGAATGCAAGTGCTATTAGTAGAGGATATGTTTGTAACAAAAAGTGAGGTCATATGCAGCATTTGCATGAAGTTTTATGATTTTAGGTTGCTTGGTTTTTGAATGAGAGCCCAGAAATGAAAATCGAAAAAAAAAGATTGACTGTGACCTTGACCTTTGACCGATGTGACCCAAAAATGATATTGACGTCATTGAGTCACAAGCAACTTTTGCATAAAGTTTCATGATTCAAGGTCGCTTGGTTTTTGAGTTAGAGTCCGGAAACAAAAATTGAACAAAATTTGACCTCGACCTTGACCTTTGTGAAAGAAAAACAATAGGAAACTTCCTTGGATCATAAACAACATTTGCATATTGTTTCATGAATGTAGGACAATTGGTTCTCAAGCTAAAGTCCGGAAACAAAAATTTAACAAAGGCTGACTGTGACCTTGACCTTTGTGCACCCAAAAATGATAGGGCACTTCCTTGGGCCATAAGGAACATTTGTATGAGGTTTCATGACTGTAGGTCACTTGATTCTCAAATTAGAGTCCGGAAACAAAAAATGAACAAAGACTGACTGTGACCTTGACCTTTGACCTATGTGACCCAAAAACAAAAGGACACTTCCTTGGGTCATGAGGAACATTTGTATAAAGTTTCATGATTGTATGGCACTTGTTTCTTGAGTTAGAGTCAGGAAACGAAAAGGTCTACAGACGGACGGACGGATGGATGGACAGACAGACATGGTGAACCAGTATACCCCCCTCTGCTTTGTAGGTGGGTGGTTTAACCAGTATACCCCCCTCTACTTCGTAGGTGGGGGGTACAATAATACAAGAGCTTGTACTGGTAGAAACTCTATTTAAGTATTTGAATAAAATGGCAAAAACATGATATGATATTAATTGCACAAATAAAATTTCCTTCCAACAGGAAATTAATCATATAATAATTATAAATTGAGGGGAAAGTGCAAAAAAACTGTAAATGCCTAAATATTTATGGGCACTTGCAGTAGTTGGGCTTACCCCTGGAAATAAAATACATAAACCTAAACATAACAGCAGATCATATTATAGAAGTTAACACAAATTAAATGATTTTGCTGTTTTTTGTACATGGGAGATTGAATTAGATTTCTTTGATTGGGGTTATCAGGGTTCCTTTGCAAGGAACTCCGTAATCAAGAGAGAAACATATCTGCCAAGTTTCAAGTCAATCTGACACAAGGTGACAGAGTTATGCTACTGAGAAATAAGTAGACACTGCCTTAACGCCTGATGTGATCACATAATAAATCCTTTCTTTAGACAGGCCTATAAAAAGGATGTGTGCTACCATTTGGGATCGAACCCAGGACCCAAAGATTGGAAGTGCCATCTTCCTATGACAAATAATCAAATTTATTAATCAAATGCCAATAACCCTTGTAAAACCAGTAATCAATATTGGGTAAAATATTAGATTTTTTGTTGACGGTGTCCCAGGGTAACCTGTCCCCTGGGTAACGTGTCCCCGGGGACAGGTTACCCCGGGGTAACCTGTCCCCGGGGACATGTTAACCTAGAAAACAGCCGGGGTAACCTGTCCCCCTCTGGGGTAACCTGTCCCCCCCTACAGATATTGTAAACCAATATTTAGTCACATTTTTTTTACCAAGATATTTTCATTCTATGAGTTACAAGTCTCTTACTTTGATCTGTATGTAATTTTGATCTGTTTTGCGAACTGTTTCAGTTCTGAAGGATTTTTATATTTTCCATGATAAGTATTATAACAATTTTTTTTTTTTTTATTTTTTTTTTTTTTAGAAAAATAATTGTTAAATTAAATGTCATCATGACTATGTACATATCTATGAATGATCTTGTCTTTAGAAAAATAATTCAAAGCATGAATTTTTTCTTTGTGTGAATTTTTTTTTTTTTTGGGGGGGGGGGGGGGGGGGGGAGGGGGGGGGGGGAAAGGGGGGGAGACACGTTACCCAAGCTGGGGTAACCTGTCCCCGGGGACACGTTACCCAGGCCTGGGTAACCTGTCCCACCCCCAAAAATGCTGTCAGCACTGATATATGCAAAAATAAACCCATATGTTTTCAATTGTTTAATAATATTTCAAATTGTTTGGGGGTAAGGTTTCCAAAGCTGTGGTAGCTTGGCTCTGAAACATGTTATCCAGGCCTGTTAACCCAGTGAAAACACAGTGAAAACGCACAAAAAAAGGTTGTTAATGGGGATTTATTAAAAAAACTTCCAAAAAAAAAAATTTATTGTGTATGTGTATGTGTATGTATGGGGGGGGGACAAGTTACCCAACCTGGGGTAAGCTGTCCCCCTGTCCCACCTCTAAAAAGGTTGTCAACAATGATCTGTGCACAAATTTACCAAAATATTTTCTTTTTCTTATTTATTCTAAATTGTTTTTGGTACATGTAAGATTTTCCAGTAATATTGCAAACAAGAGGGCCGTTGGCCCTGGGTCGCTCACCTGAGAAAAAAAGCTTCATTACCTAGGTATGTCCATGCAACCACAGAAAAAGAGATTTTCACTTATTCAATCAGATAACATTTGAAATAATCATCCCCCCCCCTCTGCTCCTCCCCTGGACATTATTTATTTAAGCTTTTTCCATAAAAGGTCTGTGATCAGCTATACTATGCCAGATATACAGGCTGAGTCTGAGACTTTAAAGTTTTCTTTAATGAGTTGATCAATCCATGTCAAATACAAAGGCTGTAGGGATTCAAAATTCTCAACAAAGCTCTCCCCCCTCCCCCAAGATGCTCTGCACCTGGTGAATCTACAGTCATGATTTTAGCTAATTCAATATATGTCCATATGCTGATCATCCATACCAATTTTCAAGTCTGTAGGACTCCTGGCTCATTAGAAGAAGTTTAAAGATTTCAAAAATGATCCAAAGTACTACCCCCTTCCCAAGACACTCAGCACCTGGTGACCCTACAGTCATGATTTTAGCTATTTTTATTAATGTCAATACAGTGGTCTCGCGATAGCTCGAACACACACGGGACCGGCCGATTTGCTCGAGTCATCGCATGATTCGAGTTAATGCCAGTAAGCAAATTTGTCCTCTATGGAGACTTCTTTTAAAACCTTCATTTGCATAGTTTGCCTTCAAAACATGCAGTACCTATGTTAAAATACTCCCCTAGGATATGTTTTACGAAATATATAACTGATTTAAAACAATTTGTTAAATCGGGCGATTTAATTTGATCAAATCGCAAGGGTTGAAAAGAGAAAGATCCACTAAAGTCGATGAAGGCGTACGTGTCAAGTGATATCTGTTCTCAGTTCATAGGCCATTGAAATGACAAAAGTTAAGATTTGGCATTTTTAATGAGAGGCACTATGACAGGCATATCATTTCTTCCTTATAATACTTTCGTAGCTATCGTTGCTGAATGGCAAGATTTTAGATGTTATATCAGTCAAGAGATAGGCGAGGTTGCAAGCAATTACTTCTTTTCTCACAATGTTTTCCTTAGAGCTTATTTCCTCGGTACCTCAAATATTTAAATTGTGAGGGTGTTTCCTTAAATGGCATCTATAAACAAGGCAAGAAGTTTACAAACTTTTTATGATTTTTTTCTTGAATGTTTCAATTTTTTCAGCAGATAACAAAATTTAAGGTGAAGCGGGATTCAAGACAATTTAGAATAGACTCATTTTACTTTAACCACGTTTTTATGCCGAACACTGTCGATTGGCGACCGAAACATTGAAGCTACAGCTGAAACAAATGTAGTAATGATGTGTCGGATGGCAATCGTCAATATCTTTCGTTATATGGATGAATGATCTGCTGAATTACTTACGAGGATGAATTTCGAAAGACTTTCAAAAAAATAATGAGTATTAACTCGACAAAAATGTTCATTTGTTTTATGATTGTTTCAAATTCTCTTGATTATTTTCGGATCATTACATTCCCGTCTTTTACACCCTTAAATTGGAAAAGTGTGGCATACAAAAAGGTGTGAAAACAAGTTGTCTGACTCGGTGAGAACCTGTGAAAAAAGCCTTAAGGTATTCTTTACGATTGGAAAAATTAGCAAATACGCAATGTAAGTTAATTTTGGTGCAAAACAATAGATGTCAGAAAGGTGCGAATCCCTTTGCTCGAGGGAATGCAGTAAAATTTGACAACGGGACTGAGATTGCTGCTCGAGCGATCGAGCAATCGCGCGTTCGAGTTAGTGCTGTAATAACCAACAAGAAAACAGAGAAAGACGTGTCGGGACCGAAAGGCCAGCTCGAGCTTTCGCCTAAATTCGAGTTTTCGCCCTCTCGAAATAATGCGAGACCACTGTATATTGATCACCCATGACAATTTTCAAGTCTGTAGGGTTCCTGATCCAGGAGAAGAATAAGGTTAAAGATTTCAAAATTGATCCAAAGTACTACCCCCTGCCCCCTAATGCTCCGCATCTGGTGGCCCTACATTCATGATTTTAGCTATTTTATTTTAGATCCATATGCTTATCATCCATGCCAATATTGAAGTCTATAGGGCTCCTGGTTCATTAGAAGATGAAGATTAAAGTTACAAAATTTTCACAAAAGTACTCCCCCCTTCCCCCTGGTGCTCCGCACCTAGTGGCCCTACAGATATGATTTTAGCTATTTTTTATTAAGGTCTATGAGCTGATCCTCCATGCCAATTTTCAAGTCTGTAGGGCTTGTGGTTCAGAAGAAGAAGAAGGTTAAAGATTACAAAATTTTCACATAAGTACTACCCTCTCTCCCCTGGTGCTACGCACCTGGAGAATCTACAGTCATGATTTAGGTATTTTTATAAAGGTCCTCATGCTGATCATCCATGCCAATATTGAAGTCTGTAGGGCTCCTGGTTTAGAAGAAGAGAAAGGTTAAAGATTACAAAATTTTCATCAAAGTACTACCCCCTCCCCCCTGGTGCTCTGCACCTGGTGGCCCTACAGATATGATTTTAGCTATTTTCATAAAGATCCATATGCTGATCATCCATGCAAAATTTTAAGGCTGTAGGGCTTGTGGTTCATCAGAAGAAGAAGGTTAAAGATTACAAAATTTTCACATAAGTACTTCCCTCTCCCCCCTGGTGCTACGCACCTGGTGAATCTACAGTCATGATTTTAGGTATTTTTATAAAGGTCCATATGCTGATCATCCATGCCAATATTCAAATCTGTAGGTCTCCTGGTTTAGAAGAAGAACTAGAAAGCCATGAATGGCTTGAGTCGCTCCACAGGCTTGAAATTCTTGTTAAAGCAAATAAATGTTTTGACTAGATTTTTAGATATTTGGGATTCTACTGATGTTGAAAATGATTCCATCAGTTACATTCTGAGAAAATAATTTTCATAGTTTCCACTATTTAACATACCGAGGAATGACCTCCGCCCATAAAATGCATATTTTCCATCCAATCAAAATAATTTTTGGTACACTGATAAAGGGTCACTCAAGGATCATACCAGTGAAATTTGATTGATATCCAAAAAATTAGATTCTGAGAAAATGTTTTTCAAATTTTCCACTATAATAATATATAGAGAAATGACCTCTGCCCAGAAAATGCCTATTTTTTATCCAATCAAAATGATTTTTTGTAGACTGATAAAGGGTCACTCAAGGATCATTCCAGTGAAATTCGGTTGATATCCATCCGTTACATTCTGAGAAAATGATTTTCAAAGTTTCCACTATATAACTATATAGAAATGACCTCCGCCCAAAAAATGAATATTTTTCATCCAATCAAAATAATTCTTGGTATACTGATAAAGGGTCACTCAAGGATCTTTCCAGTGAAATTTGGTTGATATCCATCAGTAACATTCTGAGAAAATGATTTTCAAAGTTTCCACTATATAACATATAGAGAAATGACCTCCACCCATAAAATGCATATTTTCCATCCGATCACAATGATTTTTTGTAAACTGATAGAGGGTCACCCAAGGATCATTCCAGTAAAATTTGGTTGATATCCATCAGTCACATTCTGAGAAAACAATTTTCAAAGTTTCCACTATATAACATATAGAGAATAGACCTCCGCCCATAAAATGCATATTTTCCATCCGATCACAATGATTTTTTGTAGACTGATAAAGGGTCACCCAAGGATCATTCATGTAAAATTTAATTGGTATCCATTGATTAGAATCTGAGAAAACTCACTTTTTACCATATTTGGAAATTAGCCACGCCCATTAAATCCACGTTTTTCATTGGATCAAAATTTCTTGAACAACTTTGAAAGGTCACCCAAGGATCATTCCTGTGAAGTTTGGTTGAAATCCATCCAGTAGTTTCTGAGGAGAAGATTTTTAAAGAAAAGTTTACGTCCGGACGGACGGACGCACGCACGGACGGACGCACGACGGACACAACGCCATGACAATAGCCCCAGTGGCTTACAGCCAGTGGAGCTAAAAAGGTTAAAGATTACAAAATTTTCATCAAAGTACTACCCCCTCCCCCCTGGTGCTCCGCACCTGGTGGCCCTACAGATTTGATTTTAGCTATTTTTATAAAGGTCCATATGCTGATCATCCATGCAAAATTTTAAGGCCGTAGGCCTTCATGATCAGAAGAAGAAGTAAGTTAGAGATTATAAAATTTAAAAGTACTACCCCCTCCCCCCTGGTGCTCCGCACCTGGTGGCCCAACAGATATGATTTTAGCTATTTTTATTAAGGTCTATGAGCTGATCATCCATGCCAAATTTCAAGACTGTAGGGCTGCTGGTTCAGAAGAAGAAGAATTTTAAAGATTTTCTTAAATTTTTTACTTTGGTTGCCATAGCAACCAGAGTTTTTCACCGATTTCAATTCTTTTAGCAATTCTTAAAGGGGACCACCTAAGGAACATTTCTGCCAAGTTTGGTTAAAAATTGCCTAGTAGTTAAGGAGGAGATGTCGTTTAAAGAAATTGTTGACGGACGACGGACGACGCACGGACGCCGGACAAAAGGTGATCACAATAGCTCACTTGAGCACGTTGTGCTCAGGTGAGCTAAAAATTTAAACGTGCAAGCACTAAGATTTTTCTTTTAAAAAAGCATCAATTTTAAAAAAAAAAAATTGAATGAAATTTCTTAAGAAAAATAAATGACTGGAAGGTGAAATCAAATGAATAAAAGCATTTTAAATAGGGGGACAGGTTAACCCGGGATAACATGTCCCTCCACTAAAGTTTAATTTTTTTTATATTTCTCATTAAACCTTCAAAAATATTTGCATAAAATACCATTATTGATTACTATAATAATAAAAAAAAAAAAAAAAAGGAAAATTGATTTGATAAGAAAATCATAGTAAGCAAATTATATTTTTGTTTGAGGAATTGAAAACCACTATAAAAAATTACAGATATACTTTTTATATGTCTTTTTTTAAATTGATTTAGAGATATACAAAATAGCATGAATGAAAAATTAAAATTTTGATAAGAAATAATGTTTTCCATGGGGGGGACACGTTACCCCGGGGTAACCTGTCCCCGGGGACACGTTATCCCAGGGGGGACAGGTTACCCGTGTCCCCAGGGACACGTTACCCAGGGGGACACGCTACACTGTTACACCGGTAATGAGTATGTTTGCTAAATTCATTTTTTATTGCCATTTTATCTTATTTTCACATTTGTCAACAATGTCAGCAAAGGCTTTGAAATCATAAATCTAGATTATTTTTTTTTAATCTGAATTCATTGCCTTTCAGTTTGTACCAGTCTAGTAAGTGGTTCAAAGTATTATTACTTGAACTGTCAATGGAGCATTGTTTTGAATGCTGGTCATTACAATACATAACTTTATGATTATTAAGTAAGAAGAACTTCGTTTAAACTTCCTGTTTAACCCTTACCTTTCAATTCTTTAATTGAATAGTCCAAATTTAGTAAGCTGCAGTAATAATTTACAAGGATATAAATTAAGAATAAGAATGGGCAAAGAAGTTACTAGAGATAAAATAATTCTTTTGTTTTCATTTGATAATATTTGAAGAATTTAATTGTTTTGTGACTTCATGAAATCATTAAATATGTAATGGTAAGAGTTGAATAATGATGTGTCATGATAATGATCTGATATCCTATCTTTAGTTACATTGTCTGATTATATTTTTGGTGGGTGACCTAGACGTCATAAATCCAGTTTACATAAGCTGTGGTTTGGAGGGTTAAGTAAGGCATAAATACAAAATATGCTTTAAAGACTTTAAGAACTGTGTAAAACTATGTAAACAGGACTCGTGTTTGACCCTTAAACCAGGATTTTGACCCCCGAAAATATGAAAATACCTTAATTTGACCCCTAGAAATTTCTCCCAAGGGGTCATTTTTACCCCCTTGAGAGGAATTAATAAGGGTCAAAACATGATTTTATACCTAAGATTTTCACAAATTACTATCTAAAGTGCTACAAATTAATAAGTTGTATTAAATCATCACAAGAAATGGTTAAAGTTTCTCTTAAATATGCAAATTTCTACTTATGATTTGCTTTTCCTGTTGTTTTGACCCCTTCAAATTCAGATTTGACCCCAAGAATTTCTTAGGTGAAGATTCAATGACTCCCCAAAATCAAACACTATCACGAGCCCTGGTAAGGGAGTTTTATTCTTCTGAGCGCTTTACTTAGCAAAGATCATGTTTGATGAATTTTTCAATGATAAAATATTTTGATTTTCTAAACTAGAATAGGAATTCTTTCAAATGGCACATGTACTCATTCTGGGTAACTTTTGTGTGAAGCTACTTTGAAATCCATGATACATTTAGGTAGCACTTAAGAACTGTGTAAAACCATGTAAAGGAGTTTTAATCTTCTGAGCGTTTTACTTAGCAAAAATCATGTTTGATGAATTTTTCAATGATAAAATATTTTGATTTTCTAAACTAGAATAGGAATTCTTTCAAATGGCACATGTACTCATTCTGGGTAGCTATTATGTGATGCTACTTTGAAATCCATGATACATTTAGGTAGCACTTAACCCTTTGCTGTTTAATCCCTGCTTTTTACGTGCTTGTGATTTTATGAGAAAACCTTGTGAAAAAAGAAGAAATTGCTTCTGACAAGCAATTTCTTCTTTTTCCACACTATTTTCTACCCTACTGGATGGTTATTTTTCAAATTAAATCCATTTTAAATTTTCGTCTGCAAAACCTTTGAATTTGGACAGGTCCAAAATTTTGTCAAAACAGGAAAGGGTTAAGTAAGGCATAAATACAAAATATGCTTTAAAGACTTTAAGAACTGTGTAAAACCATGTAAAGGAGTTTTATTCTTCTGAGCGCTTTACTTAGCAAAAATCATGTTTGAGGAATTTTTCAATGATAACATATTATGATTTTCTGAACTAGAATAGGAATTCTTTCAAATGGCACATGTACTCATTCTGGATAACTATTGTGTGAAGCTACTTTGAAATCCATGATACATTTAGGTAGCACTTAAAGCTATGCCTCCAGGTGAAGGCCCTTATGCACATACATTGACTTGTTGTAGTGACCAGGGGTGTGGAATTCCCATGCCCGACTTGTCCAACACGGGCTTTTCTACCTGCGGACAAGTACATTTTGCAAGTCCACTTGTCCGAGGACAAGTAAATACCAGGACAAATCTTGGTATGGCCCTATATAGATCAAAGAGATTAATAAGCTTAATGTTTGTACCAAAGAGTAGAAAACAGTGTCTTTAATGAAGAAAATGCTGGTTTCAGAATTTTCTTCTCTAAAAACAATGTTTACTCAAAATCTTTCTATTGTGTTGTTTTGCGGACAAGTAATTTTTAATCCTGGACAAGTAGAAAATCACACTTTACTTGTCCACGGACAAGTAGAGGGAATCCGTATTTCCACATTCCTGGTGACGACTATGTCTTACTCACTGCAAGCTGGCCAGAGCTACAGATAGAACAGGGAAAAAGACTAGCAGGGGTCCAGTTGCCCATGGCCCTTAGATTTTAGGCTGGGCCTCTAGTTTTTTTTTGGAAAATCCCTAAGCCTCTAATGTTAAATATTGAATTTTTGAAGCCTGGGCCCTAAGTTAAAATTGTTAGTCCTTTTCCCAGCACATTTTGGATTCCATAATGAAATAATCAGGGTTCAACACTAAGGAGTCTGGGAATCAGAGACTCCTTGCTTATCAGTTGGGAATCTTTCATTTTGCAATGATGGACTTCCAATATCATATGAGAACATTTTGAAAAACAAATGCAAAGGGCAGTTTCCTTTTCATCTCTTGTCTAAACTGTAGATTGTTCACTAGATACATTGTTGATGAAAACATCAGCTTGCATCTAGTAGTATTTGAAAGAAAATCGTTATTTTGGGAGAGAAACTTGTTGAAAGGAAGAAATTGCTTGAAATAAGCAATTTCTTCTTTTCCACATTGTTTTCCCAATACAAAAAGTCAAACTCCTTAGTTTGAGCTTGGACTCTTTTTGATTTTGAAATATGGGAGTCCAATGGACTTCTTACTCAAGGAAGTTAGTGTCAATCCTTGATAATTAGGAAAAACTTGCACAAATCCTATGTTGTGAGTTCTCTCTGGAATCGTCTCGACAAGACAATTCAATTGAGTACCCACAAAATAGGTTTTCACTGAGAAATAAAGATTTTGGACTAGTGTTCTCCCCTCTAATCAGTACCTCTGGCAGACATGACAATATAACAAAAGGAATAGTATAACTATTATAGTCTGGTTAATTTGACCCGACTTTGACCTCTGTGGAAAAAATGCTCAAATAACAATTACCGCCATATTTTATCAATAAACAAAATGTATAATACAATCAATATCGTTTGTTATTCATTCCCATGAAAGCACGTGCAAAGCCAAGTAGGAACAAGTGCATGTCGTATTGCGATGCAATACAGGAGTCCCCCACCGGATAACAAAAAATCCTCTCTTATAATATACCTCCTACTTAATAGATCTATAACTGTAAAAGTTTAAAGTTGCAAGCACTTATAGTTTAGGAGATATGATCGGGACAAGAATGTAAGACTAAAAAACAACAAAGGGCAATAACTCTAAAAAGTGACATGGCAGAGAAACAGTTCTTCTACATGACACTTGTCCTTGATAAGATCTATCAGTGTACTAAGTTTGAAGTTGCTAGCACTTATGGTTTAGAAGATATGATCCGGACAAAAATGTAAGGGTAAAGACAACAAAGGGCAATAACTCAAAATTTGGGCGTGGCAGAATAACAGTTCTTGAACATGACCATTGTCCTCAACAAGATCTATCACTGTAAAAAGTTTGAAGTTGCTAGCACTTATAGTTTAGGAGATATGATCCTGACAAGAATGTAAGGGTAAAGACAACAAAGGGCAATAACTCAAAAAGTGGGTGTGGCTGAGTTACGGATCTTGAACATGACACTTTGCCTCAATGACATCTATAAGCGTACAAAGTTTGAAGTTGCTAGCACTTATAGTTTAGGAGATATGATCCTGACAAGAATGTAAGGGTAAAAACAACAAAGGGCAATAACTCAAAAAGTGGGCGTGGCAGAGTAACAGTTCTTTAACATGACACTTCTCCTCAATGAGATCTATAAGTGTACAAAGTTTGAAGTTGCTAGCACTTATAGTTTAGGAGATATGTTCTGGACAAGAATGTAAGGGTAAAAACAACAAAGGGCAATAACTCAAAAAGTGGGCGTGGCAGAGTAACGGTTCTTAAACATGACACTTCTCCTCAATGAGATCTATAAGTGTACAAAGTTTGAAGTTGCTAGCACTTATAGTTTAGGAGATATGTTCCGGACAAGAATGTAAGGGTAAAAACAACAAAGGGCAATAACTCAAAAAGTGGGCGTGGCAGAGTTATGGATCTTGAACATGACACTTCTCCTCAATGAGATCTATAAGTGTACAAAGTTTGAAGTTGCTAGCACTTATACTTTAGGAGATATGATCCGGACAAGAATGTAAGGGTAAAAACAACAAAGGGCAATAACTCAAAAAGTGGGCGTGGCAGAGTAACGGTTCTTGAACATGACACTTCTCCTCAATGAGATCTATAAGTGTACAAAGTTTGAAGTTGCTAGCACTTATACTTTAGGAGATATGATCCGGACAAGAATGTAAGGGTAAAAACAACAAAGGGCAATAACTCAAAAAGTGGGTGTGGCAGAGTAACGGTTCTTGAACATGACACTGCTCCTCAATGAGATCTATAAGTGTACCAAGTTTGAAGTTGCTAGCACATATGGTTTAGAAGATATAGCCCGGACAAAAGCGTGACGGACAGACGGACAGACGGACGGACGGACGGACGGACGGACAGACAGACGGAATCGAGCAAACCTATAGTCCCCCAACCGGTAACCGGTGGGGGACTAATAATCATATTTTTATTCATCTAAATCGCAGGGGTCAGATTCAAGTTAATAAAACCGCACTATACTTATATGAAAGGAGCTCATGCTAGAAGACAACATGAACTACTGAAAACTACATGTAATTTATCGTATTACCAAAACTCTGTGTTCAAATTTTTCCTTCCTGGTTTCATAGTTGACCATTCGTTTAATGGAGAGTTTAATTCTTCTATCAAGGTTATCTCGCATGCTTTCTGAAAATATAGAAATTATGACCTTATAAGTTTAACCTTTAGAATTCATTTATATTTTGTTTCAAAACCCCTTGCCATCTGCCTCAAGTCATTTTCTACAATAATTTGGTTGAAAGCAGGCAGTAAAGGCTAAGATCAGACTGCGAACTGTGCAGGCTGATCATAGTGTGCACTGCCTGCAAAAACTTGATCAAATCGTGTACATGATCAGGAATATGCTTTTAACCCTTTCCTGTTTTACAAAATGTTGGACCTGTCCAAATTCAAAGGCTTTGCAGACGCAAATTTAAAGTGAATTTAATTTCAAAATAACCATTCAGTAGGGTAGAAAATAGTGTGGAAAAAGAAGAAATTGCTTGTCAGAAGCAATTTCTTCTTTTTTCACAATGTTTTCTCAATCATAATAGCAAAGGCACGTAAAAAGCAGGGATTAAACAGCAAAGTGTTAAAGGTCATGATAATGAGAAGGGCTACCCTTATCATTTAAAGCTCATTTCTTATATTAAAGCTGAAATTCTTCTACATTGCACAAGCATTCAAATTAAAAACAACTAAGCCGCTCACTGAAATTTTATTGGTCCAGTGGATCTCACCCAAGTAACTTTCTGGCAAAGTTTCATTCACATTTGATCCATTGGTTACTGAGGAGATAGTTCAAGATTTCAGGCTCAAAATAAGCCCTGCCATGCCTCATCCATGTTTATGGGCCAATCAAAATTTCATCAACAATTTTGAAAAGAATCATGTCTAAGGAACTTTCTGTTAAGATTCATTGAAATCAGCCTTGTGGTTCAGGAGGAATTATCATTCATAGATTTCAGGCTAAAAATAAGTCCCGTCCATCCATGTTCATATTTATTGCACAATCAAAATTTTGCAAATAATTTTTGAAAAGGTCACTCAAGGAGCTTTCTAGAAGGTTTCATTGAAATCAGCCTAGTGGTTCAGGTGGAGATGTCATTCAAAGATTTAGGGCTCAAAATAAGCCCTACCCATATCTATGGGCCAATCAAAATTTAGCAAACAATTTTTGAAAAGGTCACTCAAGGAACATTTTGGTAAAGTTTCATTGAAATCAGCCCAGTGGTTCAGGATGAGATGTCATTCAAAGATTTCAGGCTCAAATTAGCAAGTAATAAAGGTAGTCAATGTTACAGTATAGAATATGGGTTATACCCCCATGTGGCCTATGCAGTGATTTTCATTTTGAAAATGGTAAATAAAGACATTTGTGACCCCACATTGGTGTGGTTTTTGTCCGAAACTTACTGTACCATTCATTGAGCTGAAGGTGTTAAACTAATGAGTTCCAGAAAATAAGAAATTTCTTTTGATCCGAGGTGCGTTTCTTAGATAAGATTCTTAAGACTCTCATTAAGATTTTTAAGATGTAGCATTTTTTAGTTTAAGATTTTTAAGCTGCTTACTAAGAATCTTAAGATATCTTAATGAGGAAACATAGATGCTTTTGTATTGGCTTAAAACAAGTAGCCTTGAAGACGTCATATATTTTCACCCAAAATATTGAAAATTGTTTCTTACGACGTCTTAATAATCTTATTTAGTGGAAATTTTCATCTTAATGTAAAAAGCCCACCTCTGATCCAGGGGTGTCGAAATATGACTTTTCTCCACTTTTCCATCGACAAGTAAAAGTTGATTTCCTACTTGTCCAGGATCAAAATTAACTTGCCCACCCACAAAATATGAATAAATGAATATTGAAAAAAAACAAACATTGTTTTAATGAAGAAAATGCTGGGTTACAGCATTTTCTTCGTGGAAGACAATGTTTTCTCCCCTTTGATACAAACAAAAGGATAGCTTTTCTCCAAGATCTTTTTAGCACTGTATCAAAATTTGCTCTGGTATTTACTTGTCCATGGACAAGTGGCCTAGAAAAATGTACTTGCCAGCCAGTGGAAAAGCCCATGTTGGACAAGTTGGTCATGGGAATTCCACACCCCTGTCTGATCTTTTGGAATGTTTGTAGAAAAATAGTTCTGGAACATATAGTATTTTTTTTGTATTTGTGATTACAAACAATTAACCCAGGTTCCTCTCTTTAGGGACATGGAAATATTAAGATTGAGTGTTTGAGAGCAACTCTAGAAGCCTAAGCAAACTAATATAAACAAGTTTTAACCAACTTGAGCCTTGAAGGTATTTCTAATAAGTGTCAAAATAGATCACTGTAAATACAAGAAAGATTACCTGGTTGCAACTTTATCAAAGTGTATTTATTGATTTTCATTCCATAGTCCATCATTTAAATTTATTGTTTAAATGAGGATTCAAATCCATGTCTTTAGGCTATTTTATTCTTGGCTTGAGGCTGTTGAGTGTTCCTCCTTTTGACACATTTGTTGTAAAATCATACAATCCCCCCCTTCAGGTACAGATGACAGGGAATAAAGCCAATTTAAAATGGTTATTTCTCAACCAAAGCCTATGTTATAGACATAGGTACTCAGTGGAATTGTCTTGATGAGATTATTTCAATGAGTACACACAATGTAGGATCTGTATCTCTACTGAAGTTAGTAAGGAGGGAAAGATGTGCCTGACATGGGACTTGTATCCCAACACAATCTATTTCCGGTCACATTGGAAATATGTTTTCAGTCACTTTTCTTTTTGATTTAAAACTTTAAAACTCCTCAGGTCCTTGTGTGTATGATTTGTTAACAGAAACATTGAAGATGCAAAACGACCAATTTTAACATTAAATGATTACAATTAAAGACATACAGCTATTCTATATATCAACAAATCAGATTTTGGAAAATTCCACTATGTCCTCATTTTCCTAATTAAGAAAATGTTAATAACAAAATTAAAGGCTTGATTTCAGTGTCATTTTTCTTTTCTGAATAAAATTATCTGGGCCTCCCTTGGGGGTCGCCATTGTCGCTTATGCGAAAATGAAATGAATTTGGCAGTATAAAAAATGAAATTGGCGAAATGACTGGCGACAAAAATATCCAAACTTTGACCCATTGGTGATTATTGATTTTAACATAGGCTGAGATGATATTGTGTAGATAGACTCACAAGTGACTGGCAATTAATTGAGGCAAAAGGCATGCGTGTGAATAGGTACTCTTAACACTTCTGTGATGTTTACAAAAATTAACTGTCAATTAAATGTTAATTGACATTTAAAAACAATCTCCCTCAATGATGAGCTTTATAAAAGGAACATAAGATTTTATCAAGCACAATTTTTAGAAGAAAAAGGGCTCCAAATTTGGCTCCTAAAATACAAACTTGGCTCCATTTTTAAATCGGACTGCAAAGTAGTCAATTTATATCTACCGTTTTCCAGAAATCCAGTCTGTTTGGCCCACTACATTTTTACCATTATCTTCTGAGCAATGTGTTAAAATCAAATTATGTGTTTTCAAACACCGAAGAAACGGCCTTTTCAGTCACAATCTACAAACTTTGTTTTTATCTTATTTACTTTTCGACAAATAGAGAAGAGGCTAATACAAAATTTGATGTAATTTTCGCTTTTAGTAATTACCAGTTAGTATTTTCAGTGTTTATAACAAGATTTTCGGTTGAGTAAAGGAGTTGAAACGTACAATAGGTTAACTGTATAATTAATTTGTAGCACTTACAATATAACTACTGATGTTTTTCAGGGCTTCAGATTCTTTTCAAGACTGATGGGTCCAATTGACCCATGAGGTAAAAAGTTGTGGGTCATTTCCTGAAATGATGGGCCAAAGCATATTTTCAATATGGTAAAAATGTTTCAAATTCAAGCAGGACAGGGTCACAGGACCCCAACTGTTGAAAAGTTGACGGTCATCATGTGAGAGATGACCCGGGCCCACTGTCAATCTGAAGCTCTGGTTTTTCGCGAACGGTCATTTACCAGTTGTAGCGCTGACAACCAATCAAATTCTGTTATGATTATCACTCGGTCAAAACCCATGCGTAAATTCAGACCATGTGGTAGATGCAAATGGACATCGTCTGCTCGAAAAGTGTCAATTAAATTGTTTGTCATTGGTCAATGGTCGTCTGCACTCAAACAGGGAGCGTGGGAAGTGGAATGAGTACTGTTGACTATGTGTTAACAAATAGAAATAATTTTGTAATTTTGAAATATTTGATTTCAATGAGCACTCTGATCACGCTCCAATCCTATTTTCAATAAATTCAAATTTGAGTATGAAGAAAAATTATTCAACAACAAATTAACCGACAAAAACATACGATAAACTAATATAGGATAGCAGTAAGAGCGATCTATTTTTAGAACAACTCATGAATAATCATAGAGTGCTGCTAGATTTAATCGATTGGTCAGAAACCAAAGATATAAATAGCATAGTTGGCGATTTCACGTGCATTTACAGTATTTAGGAAACCCAATGCTTGAAATACAAACATGTTGGTAATCAAAATTGTTAATAGTTTAATGAAAAATGTTTGTTGCTAAACAGGCTTTTAAACTCTATAGAGAGAGGATAATATTAACAGACAAGCTTTTAGCTTAGCGCGTGCTCATTATAACAACGTAAAAAATCTGCTAAGAAATAATTTAGACTAGCAGAGGGCCATTGAATCAGCAAACTTTCAAAATCGGACCCATGGGGTTGGATGAGCTGGCGATGTCCTCGAAAAGATGGAGTGTTGAGACAAAAAACTCACAAATTGGGCAAAGATTTTACCAACTATTATTGTCCAAATTTGAGCCCTTTTGATTGGCGAAATATTGCACTATCCCAGCCTCTCAATGATGTCCGATTTACAGTGCTGACAGCACTTTGATTTTTTTTTGATTTGGCGTAAGTGTTTGTGAAAAGAAATTTTAGTCCAGAGAATGCCCTGATTATCATTTCCAGGGTCATTCAAATTATTCTCATTGGAAACTGAGTTTGCTATGCAAAACTGTAACATTTTTCCGGTGGAAGGGTTCTTAGTACTGCAACACCGTTTTTTTGATCTAGCAGTCTTTTAAAAGAAGGAAATGATTGACCTATTAAAGCAGAAGATATGACAATGGGTGTCAGATCCCTGTTCACTTAAAACCTCAACGCAATGGAATAGCAGGAATCTATGAATTCAAATGGTCAGACCACTTATTTCTGGAAAAAAATCCAAAAAGTTTAGGGTGAACTCTGCTGCTAATGAAATGAGCGAGTTTTATATCATGGATTATTTTGGGATGGGCCGAACTGATTTTGAGGACAAACTATTTATTTTTGGTTAAATCTGATTATAGTTTTTGATGGGCCATATATAATCTATTCAAATCTGATGCTTATTTTGTTCTAGGATAAGTATTAAGGATTCTTGGGCCCACCTTTTTTTCCTATTGGCTCATCAATTTTGCATATGGTCCACCAAAATCTTAGATTTTATATGTAATTGAATAGGCCATGGGCCATTTGCCCATTTCAATGGCCCATCCTGAGTTTGGTCCAGAAATATCCCTGTATATAATGGTGTCGGTTCAAAAAGGCCAAGTGTCAGAAAGGCCCTGGTCAAAAAGGCCCAGTCCAAAAAGGCCCACTACCCGAATTGACCAAAAAGGCCCAATACAAAAAGGCCCACTATTGAATCCAATCAAAATGGCCCAAATGAATTATAAGACTCTAGATACTGTGAAAATAAATGTGAATAAAATATATGTTAATGTTCAAGAGTAATTAAGAAATTTTGATTTTAAGTTATGACATTACCACTAACTGATTTATCGTTCCTTTGCCTTTATTTGTGCAGGAGATGTGTTGGCAATTCGAAAACAAACTGGTTTTCAGTCAGAGAAAATAGTTAAAATATAGAATCATGAGGATTTCTTAACTGCTTTTACAATTCTATCTTGATTCTTGTATGTATCAGCAAACAAGTGAAAATTGTAAAGCTTCCCCCCCCCCCCCCCCCCCCCCCCCGGTAACTAGTCATATTTCATTAATTCAAACGCCTTGAGACAAATTGATTTAAAACCATACAAATGGACTTCCTAAAACAATAAAATGATAAATCTGAATCATTTTGGCACTTTGAATTAGGCTTTTTATCTGTTTTGAGAGTGGGCCATTTTGGTCTCTTTGCAAAGTGGGCCTTTTTGACACTGGGCCTTTTTGTACCCTGGGCCTTTATGTCACTGGGCCTTTTTGACCCTATTTCTATATAATAGAGTTTTATATTTTTCAAAAACAAGTTCTGTTGATGAAGTTCTGATAGCTAATTTAGTCCAAAACACCTTAAGCAGTTAGGTCTAGTGTTTGAGAAAAGGCCCCTGACCAGAAATATTTTGTGTTTGAAACTCCAACAGAAAAGTAGGTCCAAAAGATCAGATAATAAGAAATATTATAAGAAAGGGTAAACTATATTGTTTTTGTCAAAGAATTATTGTTAAATTAATTTGCTATCGTTTTACAATGTGCCATGCATTGTCATTCAGGTGCTGAATCCTTAAGACCTAAAAAACCTTAGGAGACCGAAAACTGATTGAAGCGGGACAGATCTGAACCGGGATACCACAACCCTTGTAAAACTAGCATGGAGCTCTACCTGAGCTAACCAGGCACCTGGTCATGAGTTTACCCACTGTTGATTGCTACACTACTTTCTCCTTGCCACCACCATACACACAGACCTCAAACAAACATTGAATTATTATCAATTGACATGTCTTAAATTAACTCATCTGAGTTTTGGTGCCCACAGTGAAATGGCTCGAAACTTTGATTCGTGTCTGGATTCTAACTTAAGTCATGTCCATATGCAAATGAGTGTTTCAAAGCCAATAGAACGATTTTCCTGTGTGATACCAGCATTTTATAATGAGGAGAAGTCTGAAGCCAAAACCTGCTGACATTCATTAGAAATTACTACACTCCCGGGTAAACTCCACCCTTCAACATATCATGACAAAACAGCAGAACAAGACACCTGTTGGAGTAGACAGACACAAACGAGCTTACCGAGAATGTCTCGGGGAACGTTGTTCATTGATGCCATCTTGGCGAACTTTGTTAACCTTTGTATATTTATGACAATCTTCCAATTTTACATCTTCTTTGACAAATATCTGTAAAATATCAAAACTCAGACTACAGTCAAGTTGTACTCGTTACTTTCCGCCATTGATGTGACGTCATCAATCAGCAAAAAATGGAGCAAACTCTATTTTTAGTAACAAAACCCGGAAGCATTATTTTATTTACCAACAAAATCACGTGGGTATTAGTATTCCCATATTTGGTAAAAAATCTAATCTGAGCGATGAAGTCAATGTTAAGCAAAATGCAAAAAGATCCCTTTACAAGAAAACATAAACCAGTCATATAAAAACGGCATTTAGTGAAAAGGACTCATTAGCTAGAAATATCTGACAAGTTCCATAATGCTTGGGGAGAAAAATCAAAATACCAACAATTACTTTCTGAAACACTGGATCCAAAAGGATTCAAGAACAGTATAATGATAAGATTGCCTACGGGTCGAATGAGCTACAAGTCAGTTTATTAAGAACCCTTGAAGGAAATATGTTTCGGAAGTACTTGGGTTACTGTATTCAGTAACTTGAGTTCAAATCAGGGCCAAAATCGAGGGACCCCAAAATCGAAACCAAAAAACTACAGACCAATAGGCATCACCTCCATTTGTTGCAGAATCTTGGAAAAATCACCAAAAAAGAAATGACAAGCTAGAAGAAAATAAAGTACTATCTTCACACCAACATGGTTTCAGGAAAGGAAATCTTGCATCACCCAGTTCAATTGGAAAGCGGCTTGGATGCCTGGACCCAAGAAATAGACGAGCACGAAGACGTCGACATCATATTCATGGACTTTATGGCCGCATTCGACAATGTTCCTCATAGATGATTATTGACAAAAATATGGAATATGGGCATAAGAGGTAATTTTGACAAATGGATTGAGCCGTTTTTCCCAAACAGAAAACAAAGAGTCGTGATCAACAACCGTGCAGGGCTACTTGGCAAGAGTCCGCATAAGTGGAGTGCCTCAGGGAAGTGTACTAAGACCATTACCCTTTTGAAGATTTCTCAACGATCTTCCTGACCATATAAACTGTCCGGCTAAACTTTTTGCCGACGACACGAAAATCTACACTACTATAAATTCAACGAATGGAGACTGAGAACAATCTCCAAGGCAATATATTCAATGCTTGCATTTCGGCGAATAAATCGGAGATAACATTCAACCCAAAAAATGCAAATGCCTGTAACGGAAACAAAGAACCAGGTAAATTTTTTATGAAAGACAAAAACGACAAAATAGATTCTGCCACCAACGAGAAAGACATGGGGGTTATTAAACATGTCAAACTATTTTCATCATTTGCTAGGAAAAAGTACTCTGCACCGGCAAAGTTCTGATCAGGCAGATTCTGTATTCGAGTTTGTTCCCTTACCCACCGTGTCTTTAGTAAATTATGGAACAGGTTATCTTGCAATAATCCCCATTTAGGAACCATTATACAGATAACTGAGAGGATGTTTAGATAATCATACAGCATGTATCATGATTTAGATTGTTACCTAGTTGTGGCTAGATGGATTGGTAGATCGTTCATTCATTCATTCATTCGCTCATTCATTCATTTCTTTATTCACAAATGTAATATCATAAAGACTTTATTTTGTTTGCATTTATCTTCCTAAGTTACACCGATTCGTACTAAGGCATTTTTTTATCATTGTAGATTTACCAGGAATCGTTAGACTGGTCGTTACAAAACGTATAAATGAAACCAATAAAATGTTATTTATAACAACTTATCAATATTTAGTTTTATGTTAATACATTAAAATGAATATCAAAACAGAATTACGACTTTAATCTCAAAGTGAAATTTGAAAAAAAAAAATGAATAGCGAATGAGAGAAGTTGTATAACCTTGGGTCTCGATCTTTCTAATAGAATAGAGGTATGTGTGTGTAAGGGCAATGGGTGAGCTGTGAATGAATCAAGAATATGCTTATGAATGTTGTATCATCTATGTTTTCTAAAATCTAGGGATATCAAACCAATTCCAAACAGATGTCAACTGTTGGTACTCGACGGGATATTGATAGTGGGACCACCATGACGCCTCAATATCTGTCTTCTCGTCTAATAAAACATTGAAAAGATTTTTGATATCTCAAAAGTTTAACTGTTAAAAAGAGATTAGACGTAAAAGGATAAAACGAACAAAAGAAGAAATAAACTAGACATTTGGGGAAATGAGGATATCAGTGACAACAACGAAATATAGATGACAACAGAGAAGTCAGATCGTATATTTCTTTAATGCTTTTTGATGGTTTATCGAGAAATAACGGTAGATTATCACTTGATTATCTCACCGCAAAAGCAGTGGTATTATCAAAAACTCATACCCTGCTTTTGTGCATTTCATCCTATCTGACGTTATCTATGCGGGGCGAAATAAGTGACGTCACAATGATCGTTGCATAGCAATCACGCGCAAAATGACGCGCTTTACGAAAATATGTCCTAGAAATTTCACATTTTGTCTCATTTTTGCATTAAAGAAATAGAATAATCGTTTGTTTTTCGAGTAAGATCGATTGATATTTCATTTCGTGAACAACAAAAGCTATAATTTTCACACTCGTGAAAATATAGCTTTTGTTGTTCACTCAATAAAATATAAATCGATCTTACACTGAAACAAACAATTATCCTCTATGTAATCGGTGTTGCATAATTAATAGATTATTTATGGGTTGCAGTATATCTGGCTTCTTATCTAGAGGAAATATGGAAGCACGCTGGGCAAGGTGCTAATATGTGTTCCAGGTTTATTGAAATAATACCTTTTAAATTTGTCTACTTGTATTTTTTTAAAAAAGTATCTTTCAAAGGTATGATCAGTCTAATTAACTCGTATCTTATGATGTCTATGTTTATACGAATTATAAACTTAGTTCCAAAAGAAAGTGTGCATTTTTGAATTTTAAATATCTCTGAAATTACACAATACATCGTCATGAAACGTCGTATGACTATCACAAAAAGTATGTTCAAACGATATTTGAAAACAAATTTTCGGGGAATGAGCAAAAATGTTCTGCTAAATTGAGACATTTGATTTTGCACGTTTTGCATGTGCATCACGCGATAGACGTATAATTGGTCTGAAAATGCATTCATCTAAGTCTTTGCGGCTTTCCTAAGCACAAAATCACACCTGCAATACAATTGTGCATGCTGCTACAGCGTGGTTTGACTACCAAAAAACGCAGTTGAATAAAATCGAACCTTGTCAGATTTAGGACGTCATTAAAATTGATTGAGCATTCATGTTCCAATAAAAATCATGGTCATCATTTTTTGAGGCCTTAAATAAGCAAATCGATATGTCATATAACGTCATAGAACCCTTCAACGACAAGTTCCTGGCCTAACAACGTAGCAATGTATAACGTTGACGTACACGTAACGTCTGCATAAAAATTAAAACTTATGTTTGGAAATGGCTTGGAAAGACTTCTAAAACTCCATAATTCAACATCAACACATAGCGCTTACCAAAGAAAAAGTTGTATGGTGGTCAAATCTCATCAATCTATGTTCTGCCATCGCGTATGCAGCACGCGATACTTTATCCAAATATGATGTTGACTTTTAATTTCAAAAGGCTTTCTCTAAGTACGGTATCGAATTTACTCCATAATTGTCCTCTAACTTTGTAAAAATCAAGAGAAATGCAAAAAGTGAAAGAGCACACTTTCATATGGAACTAAGTATCTATACCGATTTTTTACATTTTGGTCTTTTTTTTAAAGCGAAATTTGAATACTTTCTTATCAACCTTAATGAAGAACATTCGCAACTATTCTTTTTTTAAGATTGCATTTACTAATTTACCCATTTATTTATGTTTTCCATTACTATTAAACTAAAAGAGACAGATATAATAAAATAAGAAAGAAAGGAAGAGATCGTTTGTATTATATATTTGTGCAAGTGTCTGATCATGAACATAGCATAAAAATATAATTAGATAAATAAACAAGTGAAGAACTTAAAAATTAATAATTTAATACATTAACCAAGTAGATCTAAAACAGACCAATGCATGAATGGTAGATTTCTTTATAAATATTGTCATCAGGTTTTCCGCTCTATCTTTATCGCTTTTCTGACTTGAGACTGAATTGTAATTAGTTAGGATTTTGAATGAATCTGCCAAATAGGACCCTTGAATTGATAGAAAAGGCTTAGCATCTGAAATTGAACAGCAACCTGAACAAAAGGAGCTTTTAATTCAGCTGTTTTCAGATCAGTAAGTGCTTGGGGGTGAGCTATTGTGATCTCTTATCATCTGTTTGCCTGTAAATAATACTGTCGGGTTATTCTTGTCTCAAAATCAGAGTTATTGATCACAAATAACCAAAATTCCAAAATATCATGGTATCATCCTCATGGCGACTTTAAGGGCCTTCAGTCCTTTGATTTTCATCTGTTATGATGAAAAGTAAATTCCGTGATAAAGTGGTATAGCAGGATTATTTTAACTAGAATCTGACTTTTATGCATGCATATCCTATGAGCTAATGAATATGGTTCCAATGGTACTTTGCTAATTATCGCTTGATTGACAGAAGTCATATTACAGAATATAATGTATTAGAGTAGAACCGGGTAAAATCGGACGGTCGGGGAACTTCGGACATTTTTTTGACGGGTTATAATACAAAGATAGCTAAGTCGAATCACGCGAAAAAATCGACCAATTCACCGAGATATGCGTTACGATACTATTTGACAAGTCACCTTGATGTAATCGCTGAGATGTAAGGATCAATTTGATTGGATAAGGCACGGAATATGTGTTTACGCGGTCTTTTCTCTTATCTCCCTGAGGAAGTATAGAAAGCGGGAAATTTAAACGCCAGTCAAAACAATAAATTAAGGTATTAAATCTAGTATCAATGGGTTCGCGATTGGTTTATTCGATGCATGAATATCTTAAACTGGTGATTATGTGTGCATTTTATGAAATGTTTGGTAATTTTTCCTAAAATCAAGAAAAAACAACTGTCCGATGATACCCTCCTTGTAGAAAGTAGGTAAACATATAGGAGTCTTGTATCGGACATTGTACATACGAATTACACACGGTTCCGTGTGTGACTGTGTAAAACAGTTCAAGTGTTAAGAAGAATTATTGAATCGAGCTGTCAAGTTTAAATGCTTTGTTTAAAACTTTTCAATATTAATATCTATCAGGGACAATCGGTCGGTGTATCTACATAGGTGTATAGGCCTACACAATGTTGTTATATATTTTAGGGGGAAAACATACAAAAATATTCTTTTCTAACAATGTTTTCTCCACTTAAAGTAGTGGACCCGTAATAGATTCACAGCGTTTCGGAAGTAATGAACTTTAACAGAATTAACCAAGGTTTCTTAATGATTTTCAATAGGAAACCTCGGTGAACATGGTGGAAGTTCATGGGATCTCAAATGTCGCGGAACTATTACGGGTCCACTACCTTAACTCATATTTAGTCGGAGAATCTATAAATAATATCATTTGTCCAAGGTTGATTTATCTTTCATCGAGAGAAAAGTACAGGCTAGATCTAATTTCTATGCGAGACATGTTTGTTTGAATGGGTTTTTCCACCGCTTTCAACAATCTTTCCGTTATTCGTTGGCGGCTGGCGTACCTTACAATAAACTCCAGGTAGTTCTCACACCAGTAATACAATAACATCATTTACATGTTTGTTTGAATGGGTTTTCCATCGCTTTCAACAATCTTTCCGTTATACGGTGGCGGCTGGCGTACCTTACAATAAACTCCAGGTAGTTCTTACACCAGTAATACAATAACTAGCCTCCTAGCTGCTATCCAACATATGTCTACAGTTATCCCACCCATTTGTGGGAGACAAATAGTCAGAAAGGAGGAGTGCCGTCGTCGGTGATCGAACCCGGGACCTCTTGATCGACAACCAATCTTGCACGAAGAACAAACGATAAATCTATTTCTTTAAGGCAAAAATGATTCGAAATGTATTAATTTTGGGGCAAATCTTCTTAAAGAGCGTCATTGTGTACGTGATTGCTATTCAACGCCATGACGTCATTTGTTTTGCCCCGCTATGATAACGTCAAGAAAAGTGAAATAAACGAAAGCAGGGTATACATTCTTTTGCTATTCAACGTCATGACGTCATTTGTTTTGCCCCGCTATGATAACGTCAAGAAAAGTGAAATAAACGAAAGCAGGGTATACATTCTTTTATAGTGAGTACACTGATTTTGTGGTGAAATTATCAAGTGACAATCTGCCATTATTTCTTAAAAATCGAACGGAAAGCATTAAAGAAAATGTTATTTTTTTCTCAACATATTTACACAGTATGCCAAATAAAACCAAGAATTTGAGGTGCCAATATGACGAAAAAGACATGGATCGCGCCGTTACGGCTGTGTAGAGTGGCATGAGCATAAGAAATGCGGCAGCTCAATTCGAAGTTCCGAGATCGACACTTCATGATCGTGTGTCCGGTAGGGTTGGACCAAGTCCATCGCACGGCAAGAAAACAGTCTTTCCCGGAGATTGTTGAGCTTAAGTTTGCAGAAAAGATTCAAGAGGCTGCAACAATGGGGTTTGGAATTGATCGCAAACAACTACAAGTGAAAGCCGCACAGTTAGCCAAAAAAATGAATATCAAAACACCTTTTAAGTCGGGAGTACCAGGTAAGGACTGGGTTAGTGGTTTTCTGAAACGCCATAACATAACTCTAAGATGCCAAACCGCACTGTCCACAGTTCGTGGCCGTATGATGAACCAAACAGTGGTGCAAAAATACTTTGACGATTTAAATGGCGTACTTGATTCTTTGTGTCTTAAGGACTCGCCAGAACGGGTCTGGAACATGGACGAGTCTTCGTTGAGTCTCACCCAAAAACCAACAAAGGTATACGCTAAAGCCAGTACTCGTAATATACCAGGAAGAGTAGGAAATAACAGAGAATCTATAACAATTACTGCATGTGTCAATGCTGCGGGAAGCGATATTCCTCCCATAATTGTAAAGGGTAAGACCCGAAAGGCACTACATGCCTATAACCTTTCCAGTGGACCTATAGGCGCAAAGTACACTTTTCAGGAAAAGGGCTGGATGGAAAACAGTCTTGGAAAGGAATGGTTTGAGGGTGTGTTTCTGGAAAATTGTGGTCCGCATAGGCCACAGATACTTATATTGGACTCCCATAGCTCCCATGAAACTCTTGATATCATACAATCAGCCAAAGAAAACAATGTTACGCTCTTTGCTTTGCCTCCACATACCACTCAGTGGTTAAATCCTCTTGATAAAACCCTTTTTGGTCCATTATCAAAAGAATACAACCGACAATGTACTTACTTCATGTCTGAGTCACCGAACAACATGGTTTGTAAATGGGAATTCCCAAGGCTTTTCAGAGCTGCATACGAAATTGCCTTTAATAAGCATAACATCCGTAAAGGTTTTGAAACGTGCGGGATATTCCCATTCAATCCTAAAGCAATTTCAAGTACAGCAATTAATCCATCACTACCTTTTGATATTATCACTGGACACAAAACAAATGAAACTGAAGTGGGAAATTGTACTGCTCTGCAAGGTCATCAACCTGATTTGACCCAGGACACACAGCCTGATGAGAATCAGGTGGATGACCTTGTCAGAGATACATGTGAAAATCAAAGCACTGAAAGTACTGATGGTGAACGAATCTGTTGGCATTCTAAAGTGATATATTGAATTCGTTGAGAAAAGAGAAATTATAAATGTAAAAAATAATCAAGGGAAAGTATCTCGTCAAAATTCTAAATTCAAAGAATGAGAAAGAGAGGAAAAGAAAGGTAGAGAGAGTGACAGACAGAGACAGACCAATAGACAGAGAGCGATAAGCCTAGAGAAAAGAAAACAGGCAACTATAGTGTCTAGACTAATGATTCTTTTCTTAACTCAAAAAATAGCAGTCAGAAAGGTAATTCAATTTCCACATGCGGAACCCATATTTTAGCAGATTAAACAGCAGTCTTTCTGCATTTTGACTTTTAAACGTTATCCGCTATGGCTCTGGTACGACCTGAATGGGGTCCCCCCCCATCCTCCGAATTAAAAGACCGCTGTTTCGTAATTGTGTTTTGGTCTCTTTCGGTAATATTCAGTCTCGTGAAAGAATAATTATCTGATGTCATTGCGTAAAAATGAATTAAAAAAAAAAAAAAAAAAAAAAAACAATTCGATGAAATCTATGTAGGAAGGTATTTTGTACAGCTAATGAATTGTCCAAATTTAGTCGTTGTTTAAATTCTATTGCTCCTACCAAACGGCAGATAATCGTAAACCTAAGAGGGTAGAAGATGGCAGCTACGTACGGATGTATGCTCATTATAGTTCTGGTGCGAGAAATACCAATTTGCATATTAAGGTAAAGGTGCTCCAGTCCACAGACGATTGATTCACAATCCAAGTTTCGTTTTTTGTAATATTTTACATACTTCCCGTAAAACAAATAGATGAATGATTGTATTGAGGAAATTCTAGAGCCATCCGAGGGATAGAAGCGCTACTATACAGTTGTAGTTACGATGTCAAGTACTTTGAAAAAAAAATCCATTCGATGTTAAAATTTGAAATTAGGTCTATCGTGTTGGGATATTTGTTCATTTGATTCTTTTATTTATTTATCTATTCACGACATTCATATATTAACAGTAAATCGTACCGAGATTGCTATATCCCCTGTTTTCCGGCCTTGTTTGAAACGAAAAAAAAACAACAACAGGGAATGGAATTTGGGTATTATGATACAAAAATACCCGTAACCGAAGATATTTACATTACACAAGTATGCAACAACAAGCTTTAAGATAAAAACGGGATTTAAGCAAGAGGTGTAAATTTGGTAGTTGAGAACATAAGTTGTCTGGTAATGGGTTAAATTTCATTTCATATCAAGGTTGGTCAATGTCAAGTGGTGCGTATTTATGTTTCAATGAGAATTAAGACGCGCCCTCCCTAATAAACGCGCTCCCCCATAAATACGATTCCCAGGCCCTTGACCATCCGACCAACATCATCCAACCGTCCACGGTCCGTGGTGAAAAATCCGGTCTCGAATTTAATTTCAAAAGCTGCTACTCCACGACGTAATGTTCAATAGATTGTGGGTTAACTATCTTAAATTCCTATCAGGATAAGGCTGGTTGCGTCATTAAAAGATCGTTCAACATCTGAAAAACTAGCGCGTCCTAAATCGTGCAGTCTTCCGGAAGTGCGAAAGGTTAAAATTTAACACAAAATTAAAACTATTTCTCGTTATTCTTCATAAGTCACATGCGAACAAAACCCCCTTTCGTTGTTACGAAAATATTTCTGAAATCATTTCACCTTCTGCAAATATACAAAATATCCGAGTCAAATGATTAAATCCTAGTCACAATTCATACTGTTAAAATAGGAAAAACCCCGTAAAATCTCGTGTGTGACTTATTTCAAAAGCGACGTCGCCGCTTGCAAGAATCTGGGGACTTCAAAGCGTGCCGACACGCGGTGACCCAGCTAGCTCCAGACGTGTTGTGTTTTCACTACGAAACACTTTCATTTCGTGTACCGGGTGCATTTACACATCACGAAATTTTAGGATTTAATACAGGATTATTTATTTCATACGTGAATAGGTAATTATTTATAAGACCGCTTTGTCCATCGGTAGCGGAACATTGAATATTGCATCGTCTGGAACTTCCTACCTTGTACAAATAATAACAATAATAATAATCTCGGCTTCTGCTTAATAACGCAATCACTTGCTTTTGAAAGCTGCAATTAATGGTCCAGGATGACCGTATTTCGATACATGACTTAAAATGACAGAATTACAATTCATTAGCTAACATTTTATTTTATTTTTTAAATCAATAGCCTTAATAGATAAATAGAAAAGCGTATTGGGCAGCATACGTATTTCAATCGATAATTACGAACATGTTAACAGTTTGCTTCTCTAAGGTACCAAAAATACGTATTTTTTTACTTAAGTAAAAGAGTCTGAAATAATAGCGCCCCACGACGTTTTGCACCGCGCTCGGGCGCGTGTAATAGGAGAAATACGGCAGGAACATTCCATTCGTTTGTAAACTTGACCTTTCGTAACTTATAAGCAAAGACTTCATTCATAAGGAGGCAGGTAAAGTCGTAGTAGGTCATCACGTTTGATATGGCCAATCAGGGGTGTGTGGAAGTTCAAGAGTTCACGACCTCAATAAACACACATTTCCGGCAAATTACTACAAGTTGCAATAGCGAAGGTTTAAATCAAAAACATAGTATCTGCCTATACAGTGTACAGACACAAACTTTGTTTTTGCTCTGAAGTCTCGACAATCTTACGCGGATCAAAAATTCGCCCGTATAGACATTCCAAGATATTTTTGTGTTTTTAAAGTGTAATTTTCATTATCTTTACTTGATGTAGAAAGATTGTATCATGCATTTAACGATACAAACAGTGATTTTGTAGAGAGAAGCCTTTAGAGATACTAAATTGAATCTAAAGAGGTACTGCTTTATTTAAAACCTATTAAGATCCTACAGGATTTTCCATACACAGTATATAACACTGGTGAACGAAACTTTCGTTCACCAATAAAACAATACCACGACAAACTTCAGATGTTGAGATCATTGCGCAAGCCGATGCTGACGGTGTAATGGAAATCGAGGCATCTGAGGCTGCCGAGGTATTACAGGCAATTTTGGACTCAAATATTGGCATACAAGTTGAACAAATCTTTAAATTGCCTACACCTGAACGAAATTTGACCGACAAAAAACGCAAATTAACTAGTCACCGAATTTTAACCAGTGAACAAATAATTGCAGAGAAGGAAAATTCAAAATTTTTGAAAGAAGAACAATGCAAACTCAAAGCAGAAAAAAAGAAACAGAGAGATTTAAAGAGGGAACAAAAAAACACAGAGCAATTTTTAAAAAAAATCAAGAAGATGAAAACTGACAAATAATGTAATTCTTAATTGCAATAGCCACTGACATAGCTTATGTATAAATTCGAAGGCTTTTATTACGGCATTGTCGTTCTTGGTATACAAGTTATAGGGCCATTATGACTATTCACACTAAGAAAAATCTTTTTATCCAATAACTATACAAATATCCGTGTGATAACATCCCGTATAATATTTTTTATGATATCACATAGTTATTTTTAGAACAATGATATAATGCGGTTATTTTTAGAAACTTGCATTTCAGCTAGAAACATCGACAAAAACAAGACAAATAGAGGTTATAAGATAAATATAATACATACTTAATGTATTATATGAACAAAATATCTAACTCGGTTGTGAGAATTGATAATTGTCTCGGCAGAGCCTCGACAATGATCTATTCTCCCAACCACGTTAGATATTTTTTCTCATACAAAATACTAAGTATGTATTATATATGTAGCAGTGATAAAGTGAAAAAACAGAATTGGCAAATTCATTTTGGTTATGCGATAACATATGAATTAAAATTTCACAACCCGTAATTTGTGTTGACAGTTTAAGAGAATATTCTTTGAATTCGTGGAGGCATAAAACCATAAACATTATATTGACACGGATTCACACTAGAGCGTGAATAATTTGTTTTATACCTTCATGAATTTAAAAAAGATCCTCTTCATGTATTACCATTTAATGATATAAAATGAAACAAAATCTTTCATGTAAGGCGCTTTTTATTGAATACTTTGAACAAATATGTATAGCATCTGTGTACTCCAAATTGTTTTCATTCGAAATGAAACCTTTTTTTGGCCATCAAACAACACGGATATATGCATAACTAGAATTAAATTATTTATAAGTAAACCTATTAAATGACCTATTCTGCAAAACTAAAATGCTAACTCACAGTATACATTGCACTTTAGTTTCCAAAAAGTTAATTAGTTTATTCAGATTATCTGTAGTTACGATGTTTCAATAATCGGTGATTTTTAAATTAACAAACTGTGTCCCTGAAAACGTCAGGAACATCGTTTAGCATGAAAATGATGCGCAAATTAAAATTGATTCGCAAAGCTGTATATTGTTTTAAAAATAGATATAAAAAGGGCAGAAAATTCCGAAATTTATTGAAACGTATTTTTCTCTACGCTTCTTGAGAGTTGTCTTATATAAACACGATTAATTTAAAAATTGATCGAGAAACGACTTCTTAGAAAATTGACGAATCCCTATCTATTCTGATTCCTCGTAATCTGGATGACATAACGTTAGTGAACCATTAAAATGATTGACTGATTTACAAGCAAATCGGGATACCATAGCTCAAGCGTCCCAGAACGATTTTACACCACGGGCGCAGAACAGCTGAAACGTTTGTTTATCATCGGCAATTAAAAAAATAGCAATAATTCCACGTTTCTTCGAAATTTCAATGGTTTTTTTTCCCTTTGAGAATTATTTGTATAAGAATTGTTAACAGTTGAAATCAAAACAAGTAATTTTAGGTTGTCTTTTTTTCTGTCATACCCGTTTTCCGCCATTTTCGTCAAGTAACTTTTATGCTCAAATTTTTCCAATTTTACTTTGATAATGGAATTCTCGTTTCTCTGCAGAAAGAAAGAAATACCTGGAGGAAATAAGAAATAATCACAGGTAATAGCGGTCTCTCGAATTTGGCTATCTGAAATATCATTTATGTTTCAGGATGCCTCATTTAATTATTCGAAATGTGTGGGCAGTTGGAATGCACCATTATGGTTGTAGGCATCTTTCCGTCGGTGTCTATTTCTTGATTATAAAGCAATGATGTGTTACAAACCATAGCAGTATCAGTATCGTTCCTTGGGTGTCAAAATGGTAAACATTATCATCTCCTTTGTCTTAAGTGGGGTTCACACGATGTGACCTTTTAGCTCACCTGCGAACAACATACTCAAGTGGAGCCTTTAGGATCACCCTGAGTCTGGTTTCCGTGGACAGCCGATTTACCTTTCAGAAATTTATTCCGGTAGCGCCTTTTTTCATCTTGGAATTTCAATTGATTGATTGATTGAATGGAGTTTAACGCCGCTTTCAACATTATTTCAGTTATATCGCGGCGGCTGGAGCACCTAACAATGGATTCCTGGTATTTCTCTTACCAGTACAACCACCACATCCTTTCCTAGCCTCCAGCTACTATCTCACATAGGTCTACGATTATCAACCCATTGGTGAGAGACTGGAATTTCAAGTAAATTTTTAGAGCATGCATATCCTATGAGCTAATGAATATGGAATTTCAAGTAAATTTTTAGAGAGCGATGTTTTGAAATGTTATCGGTCAGAGTTGTTTGAATTACATTTGATCTTACGAATATTCCACTGATTTTGTTTTATCCATAATCAAAGTGAATTTGATAAAGAAAGGGAACGACGGAAGCAGTATTGACGCCACGCTTTACCGGCAAAATTGTGTAGGCTAATCGTAGACTGGTTGTTACCCCATGCATTACACATGACTTGTTTTGGACATCTTAATGTTGAATATCCATTTTTTGCACGTGTGAAGTAAAGTACACTCTTTTTAGGCAAATTCGTAAAACGTCCGGGGTCAAATTACAGGATGTTTTCCTTTAATCTCGGACGTTTTTTTACGTCCGGGTCCGATTTTCAAGACGTTATTTCTGAAATTCTGGACGTATATTACGTTTACGTCCGTTTATTGAGAGCACTGATGAATATGGGCAGGGCAGGGCAGGGGTTATTTTAAGCCCGAAATCGTTGAACGACATCTCATCCTGAACCAATGGCTCCAATTTAATAAAACTTTACCAGAACGCTCCTTGGGTGACCCTTTTCTAAAATTATTCATGAAATTTTCATGAAATTTTGATTTGCCCATGGATAATGGCGTGGAAGGGCCGGGCTTATTTTGAGACCGAAATCTTTGAACATTATTACTTCTCCTGAACCATTGGCCCAAATTCAATGAAACCTTACCAGATAGTGTTCCTTGGGTGACCCTCTCTAAAATTATTTGAAAAATTTTTAGTGGACCATAATTATGGGCTTAGCAGGGCAGGGCTTTAAACAACATCTTCTCCTGAACCACTAGGCCGATTTCAATGAAACTTTACCAGGATGTTCCTAAGGTGATCCTTTTCTAAAATTATTTGAAAATTTTGTGTGGCCCATAAATATGGGTTTGGCAGGGCGGGGCTTATTTTGAGTTCCCTCAGTAAGCAGGGCAGGGCTTATTTTGAGCCCAAAATCTTTGAACGACATCTCCTCCTGTACCACCGGGCCGATTTCAATGAAAAGTTTAGAAACTTTACCAGAATGTTCCTTGGGTGACTCTTTTTAAAAATTGTTGGCGATATTTTAATTGGCCCATAAATTTGGGCCTGGCAGGGTGGGGCTTATTTTGTGTTCCCTCAATAATGAATGAGTGGGCAGGGTCTATTATCACTTTGAATTAGTCAATCTTGGAATAACATCTCTTCAACAATTAGGCAAATATGAATGAAACTTTGCCAGAAAGTTACTTAGATGAGATCCACTGGACCAATAAAATTCAGATGAGCAGTGAAGGGCCATTCTGGCTTTTTTGTTTAAATGAAACATGAACAGAATGTATCTCCTGTGATCCTTAGCAAAAATTGTCGAGACATTCTGATTTGGTCATTAATTATGGAGATGGCAGGGTACAAATTAGGCCTCTTGTCACTTTGAATACTTAGAATAACATCTCCTTTTCAACAACTAGGCATATGTGAATGAAACTTTGCCAGCAAGTAACTTGGGTGAGATCAAGTGGACCAATAAAATTCAGGTGAGCAGTTAAGGGCCATTCTGGCTCTTTTGCTTCCTAAATTTTCAGAAAAATAATAAAAAAAAAATTGTGATACAGTAGAATCCTTTTTTTTAGCAACTCAGATAATAGCAATTTACGGTTATTAGTATCTTTTCCTCCAGCACAAAACCTTGAATTTCTTCTTTAACTTAAGCAAAATGCGCCGAACGATAAAATAAACCATCGGATAATGGAAACAAATTTTTTGCACAATTAACCTTTTTATCAGATATATGAAACAATCTGGAGGTTACATCGCGACAAAAAATATTTTGAAACACAAATTAACATGTTGACTTTTGTTTTGACGCCGTGATTCCTAAAGTGCACATCGAGGGCTGGGCGCAACACTGTTGTAACTACATATTTTACCGAAATGCACTTTTTTGCGTTTTTGGACTCATTGGTATCATATACATCTTTTGCTGAAATTTTAGGACTTTTGCTGTACAAATTAGAAAGATATTCTAATTTTCCAAATTATTGTATTTCAAAAGTTACTTTTTTGAATTACAATACTATTGTAAGTCGACTTACAATAGTTTGCCAGTACAGAATGACAGGGATCCTGCATTTAAGATATTTTTTATTCCTTTTTTCCTATCCTTGAAAAGCGAAAAATCACTTTGAAAATTATTTTCTAGTATCAATTATCTAAACTTAACTAAAAGAACAATATAAAACTGAACAACTGTACAGATATCTGATTTTGACCCTACAAGAATAGCTAGAAATAATAGCAACTCACAATATGCTACTTTTCTTCACTTAAAAAGATATTTATTTCTTCTAGAAGACTTTAATGTGTAACAATTCTCTCAAGGAAAATATTTTCAAGCAGGAGGCTAATGACATTGGTCTGTGGGGCTCTACTATTAAACCTAAAAAGTTTAATTATGACCTGATAGATCTGTACAATAATGATAATTATGTACATGTAATATATTTAGTTTTGTGGCCAAAAAGGCTGGGAACATCATAAAAATGATAGCTTATAATCATATCAAGTTATTTAGTGAATATTATCGAACAATAATGTTGCAGTTTTATGTCAAATATGATCACAAAAAAATGTTGTTAAAATCAGATATATATCAAGCATTATTCAAAATGTACCAAAGAATTTCAAAGGTCAAAACTATAGCAAAATAATGCCAAAAAAGCTATTGATGACTTCCTATTTGAAACTGATTGCTTTAGGTTCTTTAAGCAATTGCTATTTAACCCTTATAATGCTGTTCTCGACATTTTCCTGCTGTACACAAAAGTTTTGGAGACAATATAAACTTAGACCAGCCTGCATAATTGTGCACACTGATCTATGCATGATTGCTTTCTATTTAATTTTTGTGGAAAAGGTCTGAGAATCACCATTAATTTCAAACAAAATTTAAATTCAACAGGATTAGGGTTAATCAAAAACTCATGACTTTTACTAAAATAGGATTCAGTTACAAAATCTTTTAGACAAGTAATATCTACTTTATAGCTCGGCTGTTTTCGGAAATAAACCCAAGGTATTATGATCACCTTGGTGTTGTTTGCTTTGGTGTTGACATTGGCATTGGCGAGACAAATTTTCAGCTTGGTCATATCTCTGTTATTGAAGATATCTTTATGAAACTTGGCATGTTTGTTTACCATTACAAGGGGGAAACTGTGGATGTATTTTCATAAGAGTTTTGCCTCTTTATCGATGTAGAAATTTTGCATCATCCAGCACCTGCAGCCAAGTGTTGCACATGTAGGTGGTACTTTTGTTTAAGTTATTTTCTTTTATAAAGAAGGGGATTTTGAAAATGGTCACCTAATAGAAATGTTCGTTTAATAGACATGGTCTCTCAAGCAAGATGGACTGTAATGAAAACTTGGGACTCATCCCACTATAAAATGGAATTTTAACCAATCTTCATAAGACCCCTTTTCCTGTGAGATTGACATATCCAATTCATTTTTGTAAACTCATTCTGTGCAGGTTTGAAGATGAGCAAATAGAGCTTTGAACAAACATATTTCAACCAAATTTATAATATTTTCAGTTAAACTTGACCAGTTTTTGAAAGGCATAATCTTTAAGATGGTACAATCATTCTTGGAAAGTTTGATGGAAATCTGATGAAAAACTATTGACTATTTCTGTTCCGACCACAAGAGAAAGTTAACAGAATGGACAGACAGATGGAAAATACACAGCATTGCTATATCTCTTCTGACCTGCCATCTATAACCATACTGAACCATAATGTCATTTTTATGCCCCCACATCAAAAGATCGGGGCATATTGTTTTACTGTTGTCTGTCTGTCCTTCTGTTTGTCCGTCCGTCTGTCTGTCTGCAAAAGATAACCAAAAAAAACTTAACGTTGCCAATATCTTCAAGCCTATTCAAGATACAAGGCTCATATTTGGCATGATGATAGATCTCAATGATTCGCATCTGCTGGTACCAAAGTCAAGGTCATGTGACAAGGTCAAGGTCATCTGTCAAGGTCAACCTTTGAAAAAAATGTTGTTACTGAGGCATCTGTGTTTCACAAACACATCTTGTTAAAACCATGAAACATATAATATAATTAGAAGGAAATCTTTTAAAATCCTTTCCTTTTAAAATCAGAATGTAGACAGCCTAGACATTTATTATAAAGCTTCACCCAATATGTTGATACCATGCTCATGGGTTATAAATTTGGATTCAGCCAGTGAACATCCCTTTGTTGCTTATCTCAGCAGACTGTGCTCCAGTTTAGCTGTTGTGATCAGTTTTGCTGTCAGAAGTTGACAATAGTTCTTAAACCACATCCTCTATAACCACTGGGCCAAATTTCAACTAAACTTTTTGTAAAATATTTCTTTGGTGAACCTTTTGAAACAAATCCAAAAGTCAGTGTGGTTGGGTGGGCCGGGATCATTTTTGGGAGATATCTGTGCAAATTCTCTCATTTTTCTGACAGAAATCTCATTCTAATTGGCTAAATGAAAGAAAAATCTCACAGCAAAATTGAATTTAAACTAAGGTTTTGGTTCAATTTGCCATTGAAAACTCAGTATTTCTCATGAGTTATAACTGAATGATTTTTTTTCCACATGAAATTCTGAGCCAGAATTATCCCTTGGTTGGGGCTGTTTTTTACCCTGAAATCTTATAACATATTCTACCTTTAAAGCAGATTGTATTTCAGCCAACTTGGCAGAACTGTTCCATGGGTAACACCTCCTTAAAAATTGTTGGCAAAATTTTGAATGACCCTCAAATTTTGGCATGAGAGGGCAGGGCTGTTTTTGGCCTTGAAAACTTTAAATATCTAATCAGTGGGCCAATTTAAACCTGATTTTGCATAAATGTCCCATGTGTAGCCATTCTCAAAATCTGCTAATGAAATTTTGATTGCCCAATAAATTTCCCATGGCAGGTCATAGCTATTTTTATGCCCCCCCCCCCCCAATTGGCCAATTTCATCAAACTTGGCAGAAATGTTCCATGAGTAATCCTTCAAAAGCCTGTTTTGATTTTTCCCCCAAATATGGCATACTTTTGATTATGAAATCTACAAACATCTTCTCCTCCTACATCAGTGGGCCAACTTGAACCAAACTTGGCATGAATGATTATTGATTGACCTTTTTCAATTTATTTTTGATTTTTTTATTCCCCCCCTCCCCCACCTCTTTAATATACGTGAGGCAAGGTGGGGCATGATATTTGGGTAAGCAATTTAGGGCCAAATTGGGAAACTTCAATTAGCAAAGTTATTTGAAAACAGTCTTGGGCTTTGATATTTAGGTTCACAAAGTTGTTAACTACTGGTGGACATCTGTAAATCTTATTAATGTGATGTTCCAGGGGTCAAGGAATCTCAGATGAGTAAAATAGGACCATCGTGGTCCTCTAGTTCTAAGATACCTTTATGAATCTTTCATCCTAAGAAAAATTATGGGAAACCAGTATTTGTCACATAAACAGGAAATATTTATGGTCACATGGAAACCAGACAATCACAATTGCTTTCTCAGCCTTTCAGTGGTAGAAAATAAAATAAAAGTTTTGATTGAAGGAAATGTGATTTATATTAATATCTGTTGTACAGTATGAGTTCATATTGAGTAATTCAAATTTAGATTCCGTTAATGTATAGCATAAGTCTGACTAAACAAATGAGGTGCAATTTGAACTTTGATCTTGAAATACAACCTTGTGTCTATTAAATAATTTGATTCTTGATTATGTTTTCTCATTAATTGATAAGTTCCCTTCACTCAAAAATCAACATTGAATTTTCAAACAAAAATGATTTGGGAATATATTTACCAATCTATACAAGATAATTGTGGAACTATTTATTTGATTGACTTTGGTGGTTGACCTTGACACTTGCAGAGGACTTTGACCAAATCACAAGCAGAATTGTTTCAAATTCAACGTGCCATGTTCATGAATACTAAGTATAAATGACATTATAATTGCGAGCTTTAAGAAAATGGGAGAGTTCAAGACTTTACAAGTTTACAAATTCAATATTAATGTAATGGGCTAAAATTTGACATTTAACTCATGCCATTAAATTCAAATCATTCATTGAGAATTGATGTACTATAAATGACATATAAACCACATGTGTTCAGAGAACACTAATGCCTTTAAAATTGATGCAGTTGAAAATCTGACCTTGATAATTGACCTTGACAAATGACCTTGACAATGTCATTAAATACATTCATTGTTAAAGTTACATTCATGCCCAATATGAGCATTGTAAATAAAAAGTTACAGGAAAAAAGTTAAGTTTGCAGATTGAATTTTCAAGTTCAGTCTTGGGGATAAGGGTTGAAATGTTGACCTTGACATTTATGATGTTGCCCTTCTCAAGGACTTGGATAAGTTTAAAAGGTTAACTTTGACCTTGATGATATGGACATCCTCAGATGGGTATTGTTGTAAGACAGACGAATACCAAAAAATATTAGCATTGTACCTTAGTTTTTGAAAAATTAGGGATATGTTTAGTTCACAGCTTATTTTTTCAGCAGATTGACAGACAGACAGACAGACAAATTCATAGGCAGACATTTGCATTAATGGACAGATACAGACTGACACCAGTACAATGTTATGTCCCTGATCATTCCATGTATTGCACGGGCATAAAAATCAACATATTATCTACAACATTTTTAATGTTACAGGAACTTAAATATTTATCAAGTTTTAGGGTAAGATCCTGAAGGCCAATGAACAGACAGATGGACAGACAATACATGTGTACTTAAAAGATATATCCCCAATTATTCAATGTTGAGGCATAAGAAAATGCTTTTCTGAGAATTAATAATTGTAGTTACAATAGTTTTCAAACATGTAAAAAACTTATCATTCCCTCAAAGAAAATTTCAAAATATATTGAAAGTGTAGTTACAATAGTTTTGCACTACATTTATTTGAAAAATAGACACAATTTTTAGAGCACACTATGGTAAGTCAAAAAAATTAAATAAAATCATATTTTTTCAAAATATCTTAAATAATCTGATTGGTATAGATTTTCAATGTAACAAATATTCTTTTCAAAAGATTTCATGTTTAAAGACCAAGTCTGAAATGTTTTAACCCTTTCCTGTTTTACAAAATTTTAGACCTGTCCAAATTCAAAGGTTTTGCAGACGAAAATTTAAAGTAGATTTAATTTGAAAAATAACCATTCAGTAGGGTAGAAAATAGTGTGGAAAAAGAAGAAATTGCTTCTCAGAAGTAATTTCTTCTTTTTTCACAATGATTTCTCAATCATAAAATCACAGGCAGGTAAAAAGCAGGGATTAAACAGCAAAGGGTTAAACAGTTTTTTCCCTCTCCTGTAAAATTTTATAAAATCATGTAGTTACAATAGTGTTGCGCTGACCCCTCGACATTGGAAAGTCCATAAAGTCGTATTGTTGATAGCACCTTTACCCGATTGGTAATTGAAATATTATCATGTAAATTAAATGATTGGACAAATGCTGGCTTTGCAAGTTCTTTAATTTTTTGCGTGTTTCCGGTGATTATTCAGACAACAGATTTCATTGCCCCTGGCCTCTTTTTCAATTTTCTTTTAGACAAAAAATTTCTCACATCTGAAAATTGCAAAGGAAACAAATTATTGTGACAAAGTCATTTCAGAGCAAAAATTATTTACTTCAAAATTTGAAATTATGGTCCATGGATGAAGTGATACAGAAAGTGTTGATAGCTTTGTAGTGTATTTTGAAAAATGCTGACTTTCAAAGGAAATCGCCAATTCCGTGGCGTCACACTGACGTTGTTACCGTGCACCAATATCAAGTGACTTTATGTTTTAGAATGGTTGCTCAAGATAACCAACTAGTTGGATTGCATCCAAATTTACAAGATAAACAGAAAAATGCCACAATTAATTTAATGACCGTGTAGTTTTCTTTCAAAATCTGTAAAATCAAAATTACTATAATGTAAGTCTACGTAATTTTTTATTTACTCACGTAAAGACACATACTATGTTTTTGCTCTAAGCCCTTGTTATAGCAAGTGCCCGTAGTAACTTTCCTGAAACATGTGTTTTTTAGGTTGTGATTGTTCAACTGGCAGGGCATTGCTTAGCTCCTCACAAACTGAATTTGGCCACTTTACTTTTCAATATTTGTGTGTATTTCAAAAGTAAGTAAGCATTTATTGTTTACAAAATTACAAAATAACTGTATCAAAAAACAAAAAAAGGATTCACAAGCTCAAAGAAAGTCAAACTGTTACGTCATTTGGTTACCAAAGCCTTGTAACTTCAGCTTGGACAAGTTGAAATTAAGACATTTTGGTCACCAACCTATGATTTAAAGTTTCAAGTTATAGGGAACTTCGGAACGACATCATAGCCCACTAGCCAATAAAAATGGTTGGCGTTGAATCCCTATCAAATAGGAAACACATCGATTTGGTTGATTTTCTGCAAACAATAATCACTTGTTTATCACTGATATATCTTGATTAGATCCCTATTTGAAATGATTTCTTTCAATATCTTACCATTATAAAGAATAAGTCTTTAGTTTGTTTGTTTATGCAACAAAATCTTTCGGTAAATCGGCATTGATCATCTTTCCCAATCACTCAAAATTTAACCATTATAGATATATCCAAACAATATCTGTAACACTTAAAATATTTCGGGATGTTACAAATTTTCCTTAGATGCCTTTTGAATGACCAGTAGGGTCATTATCGATTTTTTGTTTGACAAACTCTTTTACTTGTTGATAAACAGTGAAAAGGTATTTGATTTGCTCTAATTGACTTCTTTCAAATACAAAGAAGTCAAAACTGAAGATTTTTTATGATACTGAGAATAATCCATGACTGAAGGACAAATAATTCAAAGTCGGATTGTAAGATGGGCAGATAAACAGATGTATGGATGGATAGCCAGATGGACAGACAGAGGGACAGACGGATGGATGGACAGAGGGAGGAAGGGGGCGTGGAGGGAGGGAGGTGTGAATGGCTGGATAGATGAATGGATGTATTGATGGATGGATGGATGGACAGGGGGGTATTGGATGGATGGATGGATGGTTCATTGAAAAACACACAGTTTAATGAATGATTTACAAAAGTCAGAACCTCAGACAAATGATGGAACATTATGCATGTAAAGGGGAATGTATGAATGAATGAATGAATGAATGAACCAATGAACGATTGAACAAATGAACAACCAATGAATGATTGAATGAATGACATTTATTTATGACAAGTTATTTATGATCTTAATTTTATCATATCGAAAACAATTTTATAGTTTGCTGTGGTAGATCGAAAATTAAAATATACGGGGTGCCTTTTCTTATTAATGCTCGGTTAAATTGAATTTCTCTATGATAATTAAATTACACCTCCCTGCAACCCCCCTCTGGACCCGTCAATAATTTGATTGGTGTACATTTTTGCTTCTTCTTAGGAACATGGTATAAAAGGTTGCATAAGAAGGGAGATCTTTATGACATATCACGATGATGTGCATGTGTGTGTGATAAGCAGCCAGAGCTACAGACAGAGGGGGTATTTTGGATTTAAATTTTATATATTTCATCATTCCTAACCTAAACCCTATGTTGTTGGTACTCATTTGAAATGTCTCATTGAGACGATTCAAATGAGTATCCACAACATAGGATTTCATTGAGAAATAAAGATTTTAGACTGGCTTTATACCCTCTTATCTGTACCCCTGAGCAGCTACGGTTTTTTGACATTGACAATATTGATCGGGTCATCCGGTTATGGTCAGATCAAAGAGATTCACCATTTAGTATAGATCATTTGGTTAGGAACACAGGGAAATGTCCCGCTGATTTTTTTTAAAAACATGTATATATGATAATATAGACAAGGGGTCGAACTCCATTTTGGAGTAAACATCACCCGGTACAAATTTAGAGTCGATTTTAAGTCAGTTTTTACCCACTCTAAATGCACAATGCATCATTTCATAGCTAAATGGATAAGCTACCACTGGGTACTTAATTTTGACATGCTGGAATTTTAGTTGAAACTGCCAAAAAAAAGTTTATTGTACATAAAATTGAAAGTAGCAACTAAGATTTTCGAAACTAACACCTGCTTCAAGGTTCAAGGTCAAATGTAAATTACCTACTTTCCCAAAATTCAACGCGCAAACCCAAGACCTCATGTGCGAAAGTAGAATTGAGGTCGAGTTTGATAAGTAACTAGACGCGAGATGGATGACTGTTTAAACAACATGCAGGACCAGTTATAACTAGAAAGCCATGAATGGCTTGAGTCACCCCACATGCTTGAAATTCTTGTAAAAGCAAATCAGAGTTTTGACAAGATTTTTAGATATTTTGGGTTCTATGATGTTGAAATGTTTTTCAAAGTTTCCACTTTATATTATCATATAGAGAAATGACCTCCGCCCATAAAAGATATATTTTTTCATCCAATCACAACAATCTTTGGCTGCATGATAAAGGGTCACCCAAGGATCATTCCAGTGAAATTTGGTTGATATCCCACAATTACATTCTGAGAAAATGATTTTCAAAGTTTCCACTATACAACAAAAAGAGAAATAATCTATGCCCATAAAATACATATTTTCCATCTGCTCACAATAATTTTTAGTGGACTGATAAGGGGTCACTCAAGGATCATTCCAGTGAAATTTGGGTGATATCCATCTGTTACAGTCTGAGAAAATGATTTTAAAATTTTCCACTATATAACATATAGAGAAATGACCTCCACCCTTAAAATACATATTTTTCATCCAATCACAATAATTTTTAATAGACGTATAAAGGGTCATCCAAGGATTAGTCATGTAAAATTTAATTGGTATCCATCAATTAGAATCAGAGAAAACTCACTTTTTACCATATCTGGAAATTAGCCACGCCAATTAAATCCATGTTTTTCATTGGATCAAAATTTCTTGAAATACTTTGAAAGAAGGTCACCCATGGATTATTTCTGTGAAGTTTGGTTGAAATTGATCCAGTAGTTTCTGAAGAGAAGATTTCTAACGAAAAAGTTTACGACCGGACGCACTGACACACAGACGCATGGACGGATGCATAACAGACACAAGGCTATGACAATAAACCCAGTGGCCTTTGGCCAGTGGAGCTAAAAATTGATTTATTTGAAAGACAAACATTTTTTTTTTTTATATTGTTTTGTAGACATCTTTTTTCATTTTAAGTCGTAAAAAAATTAAGGAATACTCAAGAGAATGAATTACATGATGTGACATTCTGAAACGAACACACCATCATTTTGTGTCGCATAGTAACCTGCATAGAAATCAGGTGTTACCAGCCATGACTGTTTGTCTGCTTATTGAAATATTCAAATTACGTTTCTATATGTTTTTTTCCCCACCAAATCATCGCATTGTTCCAATTGCGTTTCAAAAAAGGATAAACTTGTTGAAGCAAACAAGTTCTTACACAGACTTTCGTCAACATGAAATAGGGGCAATGACATAAATTTGTCTGCAATCTTTGTTACGTTTTGACTTTAGACTGACAAAGAGACGTAAGAAAATGTCCAAACTTGTGGTTGAAAGCCTAATATTTCAGCTGATTTAGTGATGACCTGAAAGGTAGATTGAGGCCTTAGTTTATTCAATTTTGGTTCATGAATGGTAAAAAGTTTCACAAAACTATATTCTACTCTAATTTATCAAAACCTCTCAACAGAACTTGGAGCTGCTTTATATCATTTTTTTTTCAATCTTAAAATTTCATAAACAACTAGTATATCAGTGGTTTTGAAACAATTTGAAGTTTGGTTTTGAAATTATGTCTGTTTTTTTCACAAATGTCCCTTACTTCTGAATTGACATGAGACATTTGTCCCATACCTTTTTCATCCTTGCCAGAACACTGTCCATATGTTTCCTGTTCACTTGCATACGCTACACATGCATCAATAAAAGTAACACTGATGGTGACATTTGATTTTTTTTGTATGAATTGGGTTTTACACCACTTTCAATAACCTGTCCGTTTTATTGTGATGGCTGGAGCACCTGGAGAAATATTGCAAAATTCTCTGAAATAAGAAATAAATTGAAGCTAAACCTTAAATTTCCCAAGGGGTCAAATCTTAGAACTAGAAAGCCATGAATGGCTTGAGTCGCTCCACAGATGTGAAATTCTTGTAAAAACAAATAAAAGTTTTGACTATAATTTTAGATATTTTGGGTTCTACTGATTTTGAAAATGATTTTCAAAGCTTCAACTATATAACAAAAAGAGAAATGACCTCCGCCCATTAAAGACATATTTTTCATTAAATCAAAATCATTTTTGGCTGCATGATAATGGGTGACCCAAAGATCATACCAAAAATGTTTGATTGATATCCATCAATAACATTCTGAGAAAAATGATTTTCACTGTATAACATATTGAGAAATGACCTCCGCCCATTAAAATGCATTTTTTCCATCTGATCACAATGATTTTTAGCTCCACTGGCTGAAAGCCACTGGGGCTATTGTCATGGCGTTGTGTCCGTCGTGCGTCCGTCCGTCCGTGCGTTCGGTCGTAAACTTTTCTTTAAAAATCTTCTCCTCAGAAACTACTGGATGGATTTCAACCAAACTTCACAGGAATGATCCTTGGATGACCCTCTTTCAAAGTTGTTCAAGAAATTTTGATCCAATGAAAAACATGGATTTAATGGGCGTGGCTAATTTCTAAATAAGGTAAAAAGTGAGTTTTCTCAGATTCTAATCAATGGATACCAATAAAATTTTACATGAATGATCCTTGGGTGACCCTATATCAGTCTACAAAAAATCATTGTGATTGGATGGAAAATATGCATTTTATGGGCGGAGGTTATTTCTCAATATGTTATATATTGAAAACTTAGAAAATCATTTTCTCAGAATGTAACTGATGGATATCAACCAAATTTCACTGGAATGATCCTTTAGTGACCCTTTATCAGTCTACAAAAAATCATTGTGATTGGATGGAAAATATGCATTTTATGGGCGGAGGTTATTTCTCAATATGTTATATATTGAAAACTTAGAAAATCATTTTCTCAGAATGTAACTGATGGATATCAACCAAATTTCACTGGAATGATCCTTTAGTGACCCTTTATCAGTCTACAAAAAATCATTGTGATTGGATGAAAAATATGCATTTTATGGGCGGAGGTCATTTCTCTATATGTTATATAGTGGAAACTTTGAAAATAATTTTCTCAGAATGCATTTGATAGATATCAACCAAATTTCACTGGAATGATCCTTGAGTGACCCTTTATCAGTGTACCAAAAATTATTTTGATTGGATGAAAAATATGCATTTTATGGGCAGAGGTCATTTCTCTTTTTGTTATATAGTGGAAACATTGAAAATCATTTTCTCAGAATGTGATTTTTGGATATCAACTAAATTTCACTGGAATGATCATTGAGTGACCCTTTATCAGTGTACCAAAAATTATTTTGATTGGATGAAAAATATACATTTTATGGGTGGAGGTCAATTCTCAATATGTTAATAGTGGAAACTGTGAAAAACATTTTCTCAGAATGTAACTGATGGATATCAATCGACATTTTTGGTATGATCTTTGGGTTACCCATTATCATGCAGCCCAAAATTATTTTGATATGATGAAAAATATGTCTTTTAATAGCAGAGGTCATTTCTCTATCTGTTATATAGTTGAAACTTTGAAAATCATTTTCAACATCAGTAGAACCCCAAATGTCTAAAAATCTAGTCAAAGCATTTATTTGCTTTTACAAGAATTTCAAGCCTGTGGAGCGACTCAAGCCATTCATGGCTTTCTAGTTTGTAGACTGATAAAGGGACACCCAAGGATCATTCATGTAATATTTAATTGGTATCCATTGATAAGAGTCTGAGAGAACTCACTTTTTACAATATTTGGAAATAAGCCAGGCCCATTAAATCCATGTTTATCATTGGATCAAAATTTCTTGAACAACTTTGAAAGAGGGACACAAGAAACGTTCCTGTGAAGTTTGGTTGAAATTCATCCAATTATTTCTGAGAAGAAGATTTTTAAAGAAAAAGTTTACGACTGGACACACGCATAGACTGACGGACTGACGGACAGATGAATGCAGGACGGACACAACGCCATGACAATAGCCCCAGTGGCTTTCAGCCAGTAGTGCTTAAAACCTTGTATACACTCCAGAGGCCACATTTACATTCTTGACTCCAATGTCTTTAATCTTAGTCTGAATGTTTGTCTTCATTAAATCTTTGAAAAGTTCAAAAATGTGTTAAGTGGGATTAAAACAAAACTTAGACCAAGTGTCAAATTTAAGAAAACCTTGTTTGCAGTCTAAAGAATACATTTTTGACTAAACGTCTTGAAACTTGGTCACATTGTTTTACTACACCAAACTTGGGTCAATTGGAAAAGGGGGTCAAGTATAGGCAAAAATGAGGTCAAGGGGTAAAATAAAAGAACTAGAGAGCCATAAATTACTTGAGTCGCTCCACAGGCCAGAATTTCTTGTAATAGCAAATCAAAGTTATGACTAGTTTTTTTAAATCGTACTGCGAAGCAGTAGATTTATAATTACCGTTTTCCAGAAATCCAGTCTGTTTGACCCACTACATTTTTACCATTATCTTCTGAGCAATGTGTTCAAACCAAATTATGTGTTTTCAAACGCCGAAGAAACGGCCTTTTCAGTCACAATCTACAAACTTTGTTTTTATCTTATTTACTTTTCGACAATTACAGAAGAGGCTAATACAAAAGTTGATGTAATTTTCGCTTTTAGTAATTACCAGTTAGTATTTTCAGTGTTTATAACAAGATTTTCGGTTGAGTTGAAACGTACAATAGGTTAACTGTATAATAAATTTGTAGCACTTACAATATTACTGCTCTGATGTTTTTCTCGAACGGTCATTTACCAGTTGTAGGGCTGACAACCAATCAAATTCTGTTATGATTATCACACCTTTTAACCCGCGCGTAAATACAGACCACGTCATAGATGCAAATGGACATCGTCTGCTCGAAATGTGTCAATTAAGTTGTTTGTCATTGGTCAATAGTCGTCTGCACTCAAACAGGGAGCGTGGGAAGTTAACTGTGGAATGAGTACTGTTGACTATGTGTTAACAAATAGAAATAATTTTGTAATTTTGAAATATTTGATTTCAATGAGCACTCTGATCACGCTCCAATCCTATTTTCAATAAATTCAAATTTGAGTATGAAGAAAAATTATTCAACAACAAATAAACCGACAAAAACATACGATAAACTGATATAGGATATTATTTATCTACAATGACCTGGCACTCATTAAATATTCCTTTTAACCCCTATTGATAGTCGGTAAATTGTTTCTTAACCCTTTCCTGTTTTACAAAATTTTGGACCTGTCCAAATTCAAAGGTCTTGCAGATGAAAATTTGAATTTAATTTGAAAAATAACCATTCAGTAGGGTTGAAAATAGTGTGGAAAAAGAAGAAATTGCTTGTCAGAAGCAATTTCTTCTTTTTTCCCAATGTTTTTTCAATCATAAAATCACAGGCATGTAAAAAGCAGGGATTAAACAGCAAAGGGTTAATATAGACTTATACTCGCGAAGTTAAGATGGAAAAATATGTATCACAGTTCGAAGTACACACGGAAATTTAGCGGTGGTGCCTAGGTTGTGTTCCCATAATCGGGAGGCCACGAGTTCAAGCCGGACTATGACCATAAATATTTCTATTTCTTTTTTGGGGAACACTTAATTGAGTACCGATTTTGATACTTTTGATATTTTGAACAGTGTTGCCTAAGACTATTTGTATTCGGCACAGCCTTTCCGTCAGCCTCAATTTGACTACTAAGTATTGTAAAGTCCTGTCCATTAATCATTGGTAATTACTGAAAAAATATAAATTTTGAAAAGTATCTAGATCTTTCTTTAAGAGATGAAGGGGCACTTTTTTTTTTACAAAAAAATGATTGTATGAAATTAAAAACACATAGAGGGTTTGAACACGTTAATCGAATTCCTGTTTAACTCTTATCTCTATCTTTTAATTCAATACCATGGAGCAAATGAGATCTTTATCGTAGCTACTTTTTAGTACAAGCTTACTAACAACTTATTATTTTTTTCATTTAGGTATGAAAAAAATCTTACTCTCGATCAGAATGCAATAATCTTGGTTGGTGCAAACACACAAAATTGAATGATGTCAGAATAAAATATATTGATCGTAACTGACAAAAAAACCAAACAAGGTACAAAATAATAATAAGAAATGTAATTAAAAATAAAAAAAAACGAAAAAAATCAATATGTTAACGATAATCACAATGATTATAACATGTGTCTCTGTCAGGAATTGAACTCGACCCAACAACTTATCGGTGTACGGGAAGGCGTCTGTAACCACTGTGCTACCGCGACTTTTTGAAAAGGATGTGTAATAATAACTAAAACGGTGAATGAAATTGGGTAACGATGCGGGATTACTCGAGCGTTAACGGACGTTAATGAGTGCCCGGTCATTTTAGATAAACAATACAAACGTGTTGGTAATCAAAATAGTAAATAGTTTAATGAAAAATGTATGTTGCTAAACAGACTTTTAAACTCTATAGAGAGAGGAATAATATTAACAGACAAGCTTTTAGCTTGGCGCGTGCTCATTATAACAACGTAAAAAATCTGCTAAGAAATAATTTAGACTAGCAGAGGGCTATCGAATTAGCAACCTTTCAAAATCGGACCCACGAGGTTGGATGAGCTGGCGATGTCCTCGAAAAGATGGAGTGTTAAGACAAAAAACTCACAAATTGGGCAAAGATTTTACCAACTTTTATTGTCCAAATTTGAGCCCTTTTGATTGGCGAACTATTGCACTATCCCAGCCTCTCAAAGATGTACGATTTACAGTGCTGACAGCACTTTGATTATATTTTGGGTTCTTAGAGAAAACACAAATTTTAAAGCAGTAATGTAATGTGGTCAAAGCAAAAGAAAGCAAATGCTTGACTGACTAATTGATTTACTAATTGATGGATATTGTAGTTATAATAATGATGATGGGCATTGAAGTAAAAATAAAGTAAAAAACTGCAATTTTGTCAAACTCATGGACAAAACAAGAGGACCATGATGGTCCTTAATTGCTCACCTGAACCTAGATAGCTAGAAAATCACACTGATGCAGAATTATTATCAAGATTAAAATTGCTCTCATGATCTTACTAGTCTTTAATAATCACTATATGTGACTGTAACGGTGAAAAGGATGTTTAAGAAAATCTCAATTTTATCATAGTCAAGGGAACATACCATATTTCACCTAATAAACACGCCCCCATACTACTCTGAACTACCCCACAGACATCCAACCTTACATGGACCGTTTTGAAAAGATCCGGTCTGGAAATTAATTATACCAAACTGTTACAAAAATGATGTATTAACTATTGTCTATCCCTCTCTGACTTAGCGCGATTATATAAATTCATCTACATCTTCCAAAGATTGTCTGACTTCTGTAAATTTGCGCGTGAGAAATCAGGCATTTTTCAGAATGCAAACAAGGTGCCAAATTGTCACAAGATACGCCCGTCACACTGCTTAGTATTAACTGGGGTTTGAATAGAACTGAGGTTATTTCATGATCCTAGCTATTATACTTTTAGAGATATACTCCGGACAAGATTCAAGTCTGAAAAACATCAAAGGGCATTAACTCAAAAAAACAGGCCAGGTAGAGTTATGGTTCTTATGCACTGCACTCCCCCTTGGTGAGATCTATACACCCATGAAGTTTCATGATCCTAGCTATTATACTTTAAGAGATATACTCCAGACAAGATTCAAGTCTGAAAAACAACAAAGGGCAATAACTCAAAAAATAGGCCAGGTAGAGTTATGATTCTTGTGCACTGCACCCACCCTTGGTGAGATCTATACACCCATGAGGTTTCATGATCCTAGCTATTATACTTTTAGAGATATACTCCGGACAAGATTCTAGTCTGAAAAACAACAAAGGGCAATAACTCAAAAAATAGGCCAGGTAGAGTTATGGTTCTTGTGCACTGCACTCACCCTTGGTGAGATCTATACACCCATGAAGTTTCATGATCCTAGCTATTATACTTTTAGAGATATACTCTAGGCAAGATTCAAGTCTGAAAAACAACAAAGGGCAATGACTCAAAAAATAGGCCAGGTAGAGTTATGGTTCTTGTGCACTGCACTCCCCCTTGATGAGAATATAAACCCATAAAGTTTCATGATCCTAGCTATTATACTTTTAGAGATATACTCCAGACAAGATTCTAGTATGAAAAACAATAAAGGGCAATAACTCAAACAATAGGCCGGGTAGAGTTATGGTTCTTGTGCACTGCACTCCCCCTTGGTAAGATCTATACACCCATGAAGTTTCATGATCCTAGCTATTTTACTTTAAGAGATATACTCCGGACAAGATTCTAGTAAGAAAAACAACAAAGGGCAATAACTCAAAAAATAGGCCAGGTAGAGTTATGGTTCTTGTGCACTGCACTCCCCCTTTGTGAGATCTATACACCCATGAAGTTTAATGATCCTAGCTATTATACGTTTAGAGATATACTCCGGACAAGATTCAAGTCTGAAAAACAACAAAGGGCAATAACTCAAAAAATAGGCAAGGTAGAGTTATGGTTCTTGTGCACTGCACTCCGTAATGATGAGAAGAATACAATTACCAAGTTTGAAGTCAATCTGACTTCAAGTAACAGAGTTATTCTCTGGACAAAGAAGTGGACATAGCAGGACGTCCGACGTCTAGAGTGATCCCATAATACGTCCCGTCTTCGACGGGCGTATAAAAATGAGAAAATTTTAAACAGAACATCTTTTGATTCTTTCAACAATTATTGGAGGGCAGTACGTGTGATGACATTAATCCAATTCAATTCCTGAACTTTTTTAAATTACATTTGAGTTCCTCTTCCTTCACATTGTTTCTGGAAAAAATTCTGGAATCATTTTACCTTTTTGAAATATCAAATTTAATCCGAGTAAAAAATAAAATCCAAGTGGAAAGTTCTACTAATATAAGTTGACTCGAGCAACCCTTAAAATTTGTGTCCGAATGACCTGTGTTCACAGAGACACAATTTTGTCCTGCAAATTGTGTGCATTTATGTATCATTTAATTTGCAGATTTAAAACAGGATTTTTCTTTTCATCTATGAAAATTTAATGATTGACCTGTTTTTTCATCCATAGTGGAACATGAAATTTTGTTTTCTTCTGCAAGTGTATGTCATATCAAACTTACCATATTTATTCTAATAATCTCCCATATTCTAATAATCTCCCATCCCCCAAAACACCGCTCAAAATTGGCCATTTTAAGACCGATTTTCGGAAATAGTTGATGACTCTAATAATTGCCCATCCCCTGATTTGAGAAAAATTGTTCGAATGTTAACTTCCAAATTATTCCAAGTAATACTATAAAATTCATGCAACACCTTCAACAAATACAAAAAATCCAATGATTCATGATTCATTTACAGTGGTCTCGCGATAACTCGAGCACACACAGGACCGACCAATTTACTCGAGTGATTGCATGATTCGAGTTAATGCCAGTAAGCAAAATTATCATCTTTGAAAACGTTTCACTTCTTTTTAAACCTACCTTTGCATAGTTTGCCATCACAATATGCAGTACCTATGTAAAGTACTCCTTGAGGAATAGTTTTACGAAATATATTACTCTGATTAAAAACGATTTGTAAAATCAGGCGATTTAATTTGGTCAAATCGTAAGGGTTCAAAAGAGAAAAATCTACAAAAATCGATGAAGGCCTCGACGTCAATGTTAGTAGTGTCTGTTCAAAGTACAAAGGCCATTGAAATGACAAAAGGTTAGATTTGGCAATTTTAATGAGATGCACTATAACAAGCTTATTATTTCCTCCTTATATTATTTCGTAGCTATCGTTGCTGAATGACAAAATTTTAGACTTTTTATCAGCCAGAAGAAAGGCGAGGTTGAAAGAATTCCTTCTTTTCTCACAATGTTTTCCTAAGAGCTTACTTCCTCTGTACCTAATATAACTAAATTGTAAGGGTGTTTCCTTAAATGGCATCTTTTGATAAAAAAAAAGTTTCCAAACTTTCTAATATTTTTTTCTGGAATTTATCAAATTGTTTTGTTCAGCAGATAAAAAATTAAAAGTGAAGCGGGATTCAAGACAATTTAAAAAGACTTATTTTTCATTACCACGTTTTGGTACCGAACACTGTCGATTGGGGACCAACACATTGAAACTACAGCTGAAAAAATGTAGTTATGATGTTTCGGTGGGCAATCGTCAATATATTTCGTTATAAAGATGAATAGTTTGCTGAATTACTCACGAGGATGATAGTCTTTTAAATGATAATGAACAATTATTAAAAAAAATGTACATTTAAATTATGATTGATTCAAAGTCTCTTAATTATTTTCTGATCATTAAATTCCCATCATTTACACCCTAAAATTGAATAAGTGTGGCATACAAAAAGGTGTGTAAACAAGTTGTCTGCCTCGTTGAGACCCTGTGAAAAGGCCTGAAGGTATTCTTTATGATGTGATGAAATAACACATACGCCCTGTAAGTTAATTTTGATGCAAAACAATAGATGTCAGATAGGTGCGAACCCCTTTTCTCGAGAGAATGCAGTGAAACTTGACCACGGGACTGAGATTGCTGTTCGAGCGATCGAGCAATCGCGCGTTCGACTAAGTGCAGTAATAACCAACAAGAAAATAGAGTAAGACGCGTCAGGACCTGAAGGCGAGCTCGAACTTTCGCATGAATTAGAGATTTCGCCCCTCGAGGTAACGCGAGACCACTGTATTTAGATGAACTGGCATTATTTACTGAACATCGGGAAAAGCTTGTCACCATGTATGCGATGGTCATGACTGCATTATTTACTCAGATTTGAATAACTTCTATTTAGCTTCTATATTTATCTTATACACTGGTTATCGCAAATATTTTCTAAATCCTATGTCAAAGTAGGAACGCATGCATGATTTCCGGTCAGAAGTAGCTACGTTTTCAGCTCCCACTGACTGAAAATGAATATATTTTGTCAGAAACATGGTTACTATCTTTTTATCCAAAATTATGATATTCTTAACCCTTTACTGTTTAATCCCTGCTTTTTACGTGCCTGTGATTTTATGATTGAGAAAACATTGTGAAAAAAGAAGAAATTACTTCTGAGAAGCAATTTCTTCTTTTTCCACACTATTTTCTACCCTACTGAATGGTTATTTTTCAAATTAAATCCACTTGAAATTTTCGTCTGCAAAACCTTTGAATTTGGACAGGTCCAAAATTTTGTAAAACAGGAAAGGGTTACGAAATAAATAGAATAAAAGAATTTACCGATATTCAATGATATTTGTTTCAATTATCCTAAATTAGATTCGAGTAGCAAACTGGCCAATAAAGGCAAATTATAAATATTTTTGTCTTGCAACAAGGTAAAGGACACGGAACTGTTTATTTCACACAGAGGGTGAACAGATGATCAAAGAAGCTGACGGCTATTTTTGGAGGTGACGCCAGAGCTTGCACACCCCCAACGCTTGTCTCGGTAGATGTAAAACCCTTTTAAGGTGGCAATGGACAGTGGCCTTCCGACTCTTTATACCGGAAGTGGGTTTTCGTTTATTTTACGGCTCTTTCTGTGCGATGTTTAAAACGACCGGTTTTCGTAAGATTCTGCTAAAGGAAATAACGTAGAATAATGATGGTAAAATTTCATAACTTAGTTTCTTTTCAACATTTAAAGTCAATGAATGACTGGATCATTAAATTTAACGATAAAAATGTGTTAAAACCGTCATTCCATTAGGGGGGACACTGAAAAATAATGAAAAATTTTCTTATTTGCATGGAAAGGTATGCTGAATTTTTTACCAAATAAAGGAAAAATATGGGTTATAAACATATTGGAAAATAAGAAAAATTCATTGGGTAATTTCTTCAAAAAACAATGGTTTTTGTGGCATTTTACCCCGTAAAATTACAAAAATTAGGACATTTTCAACTTTTGAGGGCAAATTGTGCAAATGCAATTGATCAAAGAGAAAATTTCTTGGCAACAGCCATTGTGTACATGTATAAGATTTATCAAAATGTATGTGTTTTATAGCTATAAGCTGGTACTGAGTTTATACTAGTCCTAAAACGAATATAATCGTTTAACTGAAAAATGGCATATACCACTCATGGGCAGATAACTCTAGCATGAAAACGAGCATGGAAAGGCACCTTCAAATTTTGATATAAAGGTCAAATTGTGAAGGACCTTGGTCTCTGTAGAAGCCTATCACCTAGTGAGTAAGTGTATGAAGTATAATGTCCCTGAGTAAAGCATTTAGAAAATATAAGCAAGGTTAAATGTTTGGTTAGTTTTTTCAGTTTAAGTTTTTCCAAGTCCATAAAAGGTCAAGGTCAAGGTCAAATTGTCAAGACCCTTGGTTTCTGGTGAAAGCCTTTCATCTAGTGACTATGTATATGAAGTAATGATGTCCCTAGGTTAAAGCATTCAGAAAATATAAGCAAGGTTAAAGTTTTTGGTAAAAGAATTTCGGTTAAAGAATTTCTAAGTTCATAAAAGGTCAAGGTCAAATTATCAAGGACCTTGATTTCTCACAAAAGCCTATCACCTAATGAGCATGTATATGAAGTAATGATGTCCCTAGATTAAAGCATTCAGAAAATAATAAGCAAGGTTAAAGTTTTGGGTTAAAGTTTTCAGTTAAAGTTTTTCTAAGTCCACAAATGGTAAAGGTCAAGGTCAAATCGTGAAGGACCTTGGTCTCTGGTGAAAGCCTATCACCTGGTGAGTATATATATGAAGCTATGATGTCCCTAGGTTAGAGCATTAAAAAATATATGCAAGGTTAAAGTTTTTGGTTAAAGTTTTTTGGTTAAAATTTTTCCAAGTCCACAAAGGGTCAAGGTCAAGGTCAAATTGTTAAGAACCTTTGTCTATGGTGAAAGCCTATCACCTAATGAGTGTGCATATGAAGTAATGATGTCTCTAGTTTAAAGCTTACAGTAAATATAAGCAAGGTTAAAGTTTTTTTGGTTAAAGTTTTTGGTTAAAGTTTTTTTGAAAGGGTCAAGGTCACAGTCTAAAGGGGTCATTTTGACATGGATGTTGGTCTCAAATGAAAGCCTATGCCCTAATGAGTGTTTCTGTAAAAAATAAAGCCTCTAGGATAAATATTGATAGAAATAAAAAAACTTTAACTTAATGCGGACGCCAACACCGACGCTGACGCCGACATCCGAGGGAATGACAATAGCTCTTCCGAGACTTTCGTCCCAGGCGAGCTAAAAATTGGTCCGAAATAATAGAGCCCAGTTGACATTTTGCATTGCGCCCAGGCATGTCTATTAGGTGAAATACAGTTATTCAAACTAGAAAGCAATGAATGGCTTGAGTGGCTCCACAGGCTTGAAATTCTTGAAATAGCAAATCAAAGTTTTGACTAGATTTTTAAATATTTTGGATTCTACTGTTTTTGAAATGATTTACAAATTAGATTCAACTATATAACATATAGAGAAATGACCCCCGCCCATAAAATACATAATTTTCATGTGATCACAATAATTTTTGATTGACTGATAAAGGGTTACTCAAGGTTCATTCCAGCGAAATTTTGCATTGCGCCCAGGCATGTCTATTAGGTGAAATACAGTAATTCAAACTAGAAAGCAATGAATGGCTTGAGTGGCTCCACAGGCTTGAAATTCTTGAAATAGCAAATCAAAGTTTTGACTAGATTTTTAAATATTTTGGATTCTACTGTTTTTGAAATGATTTACAAATTAGATTCAACTATATAACATATAGAGAAATGACCCCCACCCATAAAATACATAATTTTCATGTGATCACAATAATTTTTGATTGACTGATAAAGGGCTACTCAAGGTTCATTCCAGCGAAATTCAGTTGATATCCATCTGTTAGATTCTGAGAATATGATTTTCAAAGTTTTCACTATATAACATATAGAGAAATGACCTCCAACCATAAAATACATATTTTTCATCTAATCAAAATAATTTTTGATAGACTTTGAAGGGATCACTAGAGAATCATTCCGGTGAAATTTGTTGGATATCCATTTTGTAGATTCTAAGAAAATGATTTTCAAAGTTTCCACTATAAAACATCACAATTTTATTGTTTAGACAGATAAAGGGTCACTCAAGAATTATTCTATTGAAATTTGGTTGATATCCATTGATAAGATTTTGAGAAAAGTCTCATATTACCATATATGGAAATTAGCCACGCCCATTAAAGCCTTGTTTTTCATCGGATCACAAATCTTTGAACAACTTTGATAGAGGTTACCTAAGGATTGATAGAGGGTCACCTAAGGATCATTCCTGTGAAGTTTGGTTCAAATCCACCCAGTAGTTTCTGAGAAGATTTTTAAAGAAAACTTTACAATGGCAGCACTCATTCTCTCTGACTATTTGTCTCTCACCAATGGGTTGATAATCATAGACCTATATGTGATAGTAGATGGAGGCTAGGAAAGGATGTGGTGTTTATACTGGTGAGAGAAATACAAGGAAACCATTCTTAGGTTCTCCAGCCGCCACAATATGACTGAAAAATGCTGAAAGTGGCGTAAAACTCCATTCAATTATGACCAGATGCTCTTACAGATGCACAACGGACACAGTGCTATGACATTAGCCCCATTGGCCTTTGGCCAGTGGAGCTAAAAACCTTTTTGCACTCTAGAGGCCTAATATAGCCTGAAATGTCTTGAAACCTGGTCACAATGTTTGTCTACATTATATCGATATCCATTAATGGATGAAGTTGTTTCTGTGACTTTGAATCCATTTGTTTGCTTTTTTGAATGGGGTGTTAAGTGACTATTATCAGTAATTTAGTCATATGGTGGTACACCTAAGAATTAATTCCTAGTATTTCTTGCACCAGAACTTACCATCACATCCTTTTCTAGCCACTTTGGATCAAACCGTGGACCACACCATGAAGAGTTAAGACAACAACTTAGAGATGGCTGCTGAATGAATACTGTTATATCCATACAAATAGAAATCAATGAAGTCTCTCTTATTAACATGATTTAACCTTTTATTATATAGATACAAATATTTACATATATACACAAGACAAAATTTTGATAGCATGTATGTTCAATATCTCAAGAGCTATCCAGACAATCAAGGGGGACAACTCTGAAAAAGGATTTTTGAAAGAGTCCCTTTTTCCACTCAGCTTTTTGTATTATCCAGCACCTGCAGCCAAGCATAGACAAGGGTTGCACCCATAGGCGATGCTCTTGTTAGAATAATATATTCACTCAACCTTCATGCTGATGTATGCGGAGTTATCCGAAGAAATGAGCATAAAGAAAGAAAATACAGACTCAAAATAATAGCACAAACAATTCTGAAATCAGAACATGAGGCAAAAGATTCAAGTTATCATTCAATAGCTGTCATTCAAACTAGTACTAAGACTGCACCTATTTGAAGTAAAAGGACCTACTTCGGTTGTCCCAAAATAAGTGATATGCTCCTTTTGTCGCATTGTTTTAATGCTAGGATTACAGTAACTGGCTTGAAATTATGTTACGCTAAGTGCCAGACAACTGCTACATATCACACACAGGATTAGATTAATTAAGGTAGAGACATTTATTCTCTAGACCAGGGCTTTGATATTAGTTATCACACACTTTTGTACCAAAAGGATTTCGGTTGTAATTTTGCACAATGAAGTATTATGGTTTTTTTAAACCGCAAAAATGCCATTTTTACTATATGTTTAACAAGACCAAAACAGACAGGAGTGTAACCACAGGTGTATCTTTAGCATGTTTAGGGGAATATCAGTTGGCTGTGCGAGTCAAGTTGTGCCTCGCACAGCCCACTGATATTCCCCTAAACATGCTTTTCAATAATGAAAAGCCATGTTTTCATGATCAAAGGGCTGTAACTCTGTCAAAAGATAATGGATCGTAACCAAAATATAACTTGCATATCCCTTCCTAATACAGATTATATATGTAAAGTTTCTATGAGTTAAGGTACCTAGAGTACCTGTTCTTGTGCCTTGCACTCCCTATTCATGAAAGAAACCTAACTGCCAAGTTACTAGTCAATTAAAAAAGTTTTAACATCATTATCTAATTCATTATATGGTTCAAATCTATAAGAAATTATATGTTGACAAGAATCAGAGACCACAAATGAAAAAAAAAATGACAATGCAAAAATTAAAGTCTGTCATAATTCTGTAGACATCCATACAATTTCAGTATAAAAAGAAAAAAGTCTGTACAACAAAGCAAATCAATTGATATGTCAAACACATGGCAATCTGTATTGTAATCTTCTGGACTTTTTCACAGGAACCTCACATATCTTAAATAAACTGATTGGTCTAAATGAATTTTGTAGCAGTTTCAAAATTTGATACTAACAATTTGGATATTGATACTTTCTATCAATTTATTCATGTAAATAGAGTCTCCCAAATGTTTGAACACTATGCTATAATTAATCATTTGAATTAGTTTTTTTTTGAGAACATGGATGAACCAGATAAAGCAGCAAATTAGGATAATAATTACCCGCCCAGCACTCCAAAACCCTGAAAGTGAGAAAAGAAGGGTGAGTCTTAGCAGTGATACAACTGGAAGAGGTTGCAATCGCTGACAGAGAGCATCACATTGAGGAAAGAAAGAGGATAGCTTGCCATGGCTTGAGTTTTGGATTGCCTGGTATGCTGCTTACCTGAGTCTTCCTTATTCTTTCAGAATCACCTTTGCAATTGTTTTTCTCACAATCCATGTATGTTGTCTTAGGTTAATATTCAGTTGAATATTTTTCAATTTAATTTTCAGATTTTCATTTTCTTTGACTCCCAAATCTATAGCCATGTAAATTGAAAACATATTGTAACTTTATGTTTTTGTTTAAAATTCCTCTTTTTCTTTTTAAATTATATGAAAATCCACAGAATCATGTCATGCATTGTTGTTTGTAAATCACTGTTCCTTGAAACAGTTAATTCTTAATGTACTTATCAATATTTCATTGAAAGTAATGATGATTCCATCAACCTGTTACCTTTTTATACCTTTAAATTGATTTACGAAGAAGTTGTTATTTTCACATGTCACTTAATTGGAATACCATATTTTCCGGACAATAAGCCGTAGGTTATCTGTTAAAAAATATGAAAATTTCACTGGTGTGGCTTATACCCAGGTGTGGCCCATAATGCAATTTTTTTTTTCTGAAAGGACCTTTATGTATGAATGGTTATAATTGTAAGGTAAGAGAAAACAATGGTCCTGAGATTGTGAAATATCACTTTACTTTGACTGGTGTTCATTAAAACATAATTTTTGGGCCGAAGGTGTGGCAAATTATGAAATTGTGAAGCCTGTAAGTCACACAATCATTAATGATTAAAGTGATATAATTACCATGATAAAGGCTGCAGCTTTTACACTGATTTTTATATCTAAATTGACAAGAAAGACATCTGCGGCCTATACGATTGAACGGCTTATATATTGTCCAGAAAATATGGTAACTCATTTCTGAAAAGGTTTTTTTTAAGATGATACAATGAATAATTCTTTTCAAATTTTTGGGAGCATCCAATGAAAATGGTTGATTTGCGATAAAAAAAAAACAATAGCAATACACAGATGGAGGGATTTGAGACACCTTATTGCTTCAGGACTGGCCCTGAAAAGAGACTTTTGCAAAACGAGGTGTCAGCGCAACACTATTGTAAGTGCCTATAAATATATAGGCACTTACAATAGTGTTGCGCTGACCCCTCGAAAAGTTCTTCATATGTCCTCAGCTAAATAAGAGGGCTTATGAAGATTTGACAGAATCGAAATATTTTTAACATGGCTTTTAACAATCTATCTATCATAACATGGTGATAGTCACTAATTGATTTACTTAATTGGTATCACCAGAACTAGACTGGGACTCTTGCCCAAAGATAAAGCTATATGCCCAGAGGTGTAGCCTGTCCTGCATTCAGGATGAAAATGTTAACAAAGGGTTTTTGAAATGATACCTTCCTTTGCATGTATGTGCACATGCAAAGCGGAGTATCATTTCAGATAATGATGTTAAAACTTTTTTAAACAAAAAGTGAATCAATCATATAATGATTGCTTAAAAAATAATGAAACATACAAAGTGTCTGTCTAGACCAAATATTGTTTGAGGTATTCAATGAAGTGTTGTATTTTGATAATTCATTTTTTCACAAATAGTATAGAACTGATTAAATATACAAAAATAACATGTTCACAACAAAGGGTATATGAATGATAATCCTAAACATGTAAAAGTGTGTCAAAAGGGGAACCAAACATGGTAACTGCAGCTTCAATTAAAAGTTACAGAGCTGTAGTTGCCAAGAAACAATTTACTTTCTCACAAATAACTTTATACTAGGCAGTTTAGTATGTAGCCAATAAAAAATTTCTTTGCAATAGAAAGTTCCAAGATTACAATGGTTGAAAGATGGTTTTGTTGATAAAAACAGTTTTGTCATTCTGTAGCTTTAAAAAACATAGTAACAAGGGTTTTTTTTAGATCCACCAGGTCTGTATAAGAAGCAATTTAAATAGTAGTGAGTAGGGGCTGAATTTCAAATATCTTTTTAGGAGGAGGGTTTAACTTAAATAAAGTAGGCTTTTCAGGGGATATTTATATTACAGCTAGCACTTGTCGCTGAAGGGAATTCGATTCCCATACAATACCTTTGAATATTCTTAAAGAGGAATAGTAATTCTTGAAAACATAGCTTTTGTTGTTCTCTCAATGATGATAAATCACTCTTGAACTTAAAAAATCCTCTATATTATTGTATATCAAGTGATTTGTTACTCAAACCAATGTCACTGTATCACAGTATATAATAATTTGAAACAAAAATAACTGTAGGAAAGATTGATACAAAAAACCTGTGTAAATAAAATATTTGCACAGAAATTAAGAAAAAAGATGATTAAGGGAAGATTTGTAACACAAAAATCTATGTTCACAATGTGTGATCAGACTTTCAAACAAAAAATATCTTAAGAAAGATCATTGATACACGAAACCCGTGTAGCAAAAATAATTGCACCGAAATTAAGACAAAGGTTGTAAGAAAGATTTGCAACACAAAATCCATGTAATCACAATATTTAATCAGACTTTGAAACAAAAATGGTTTTAGGAAAGATCTTGATGCACAAAACCTCTGTAACAAAGTATTGTGGCAAGAATTTTAGATAAAAATGAATGAGAGAATTGTTACATAAAAATCAATGCAACAAAATTTCATACACAGATATCAAAACACAGATCTTAGGAGAGATTTTTACATCAAATTTGTATAGTCATAATGTATGCTGAGACTTTGAAATAGCATTCGTAGGAGGGGTTTGTTATACACTACCAATTTCAGCAAAATAGATGTCAAATTTCAAGTGCAAGTAATGAGCAAAAGCACTTCAGCATCATACTTTGAACATTAACGTATGAGTGAAGCTTCAACATGAAGGGTATAAACTATTGAAGAACACCTGTAATTGCAATAATTGAGAGGTTAAGCAACCCCTATTAGCCCCCCCCCCCCCCCCTCTTTTCAGCCCCTTTTCATTCTTACAGACCTGCTGGAATTTAGGTTGTCCTCCTTTTATCTAATTGACTTCTATGTGGACCAATAATGATAAAAATTTGCATTATATATTTATCTATTTGAGGACTTTTTAAAATGTTGGCCCAAATAGAAGTCAATTAGAGTAATTACCATTAACCTAATACTTTCATGCAATAATTTTATTTTGAGAGAGAGATAAATAAAAAAAGAAATAATGATAGAAAGAAAAAGACAGAGACAGAAGGAGAGAGGCTCCATCCCCCACCCCTGCCCCTTCCCCCCTCCCAAACCCACCCCTTCCCCCCCCACCCGTACCCCCCCCCCCCCCCAAAAAAAAAGACAACATCCTTCACGCCTTAAGGTAGTGGAACTGTAATAATTCCACAATATTTTGAACACATGACCACAGTGTTAACCAAGGTTTCCAAATGAGATCATTTGAAAACCTTGATTAATACTGTTGCGGAACTATTACAGACCCACTATCTTAACTCCACACACCGCCTGCACACAAAGCAATCATAGAAAACACATAATATACAATAAAGAGATTAAGAAAAAGAGAGAAAAAAAAAATAGAAATTGATATCACAGACAGGGATACCCCTAAAAATTGATAAATATCAGTCCCTTACTACAGTAACTCATTGTCACACATTAGGGTGCTTTTACATGACCCTGCAGAAAAAATATTCTTAACACAAGGAAAGTGAAGAAATTCTTATTACAAACATTTTTTCCCTTTCCACAATGTTTATTTCTCCTTAAGACAAAGATTTTTTTAAAAATCATACAACTTATAATGCTAAAGGTGAATACTACAGACTGGTTTAAAATTGCAGGCAAGTGTGCCCACATATCGAAAGATTGGGGGGCATATTGTTTACTTTTGCCCGTCTGTCAGTCTGTCCACAAAACTTAACCAAAAGACTTAACTTTGCCAATGTTTTCCTTTTCATGGTTTTTCAAGATAGAAGCTTCATATTTTGCATGATGATAGTTCTCAATGATACACATCTGCTGATACCAAAGTCAAGGTCATGTGACAAGGTCAAGGTTATCTGACAAAGTCAAATAACTCAAAACTTAACCAAAAAACTTAACATTGTCTATATTTTCAAGGCTATTCCAAAATAGAAGCTTCATATTTGGCATGATGATAGATCTCAAAGTCAGGGTCATGTTACAAGAACAAGGTCATCTATCAAGGTCAAACTTCTTAGAAACTTTATGTAAAAACCTAACATTGCCAATATTTTCAAGGCTTTTCAAGATAGAAGCTTCTTATTTGGCAGGGTGTTATAGATTTCAATAATGTGCATCAGTAGATATCAAGTTCAAGGTCATGTGACAAGATCAAGATCAAACTTCTTAAAAACTTAACGTTTAAACTTTACATGTTCAGTTCATTCAAGCCTATTTTAGATACCTTTCTCATAATTTGCATGTTGAAAGATCTCAGTGATGTGCATCACTAGGTATCAAGGTCAAGGTCATATTATAAGGGTTCAGGTTGTCTGTCACGATCAACATCTTTTAAAAATGCTGGCACAAACACATCTTGTTTTTTTGTTCTTTTTAAATTCATCCATGAATGTAAAAGATACACTGCAGACTATAATGGGGACACAACTTTAAACCATCACCAACACACTAGGACAAAGGCAATTCTATACAATGTCCATCTGCAATTTCATGGCAGTGGCATTAAAATAAGGAAAGATGAGCTTGGATCCAGGAGAGTAAGGGGGGGGCATCTAAAGTGATAGTTTTATATTTATCAGTGAAAAAGCAAATTTCATAACAGCCGTAATAAAGCTTAATTATGACATTTTGCATTTCCAATGACCACATGATGATTTGAATGATACATTTTCTGATTCTGAAGGACCCCCCCTCCTAGGATCCACACATGAGAGAAAAGAAAGAGAAAGAGAAAGAGAAAGAGACGGAAAAAATGAGAGACAAGTTTAACAATTATTGAGATAGACAGATGGCCACAGAAACAGGAGGGACAATAAGAGGGACAGAGACAGAGCTTCAAGGAATAAGAAAGGAGAGAGAGAGAGGAAGGTAGATATGATGAAGAGAGAGAGAGAGAGAGAGAGAGAGAGAGAGAGAGAGAGAGAGAGAGAGAGAGAGAGAGAGAGAGAGAGAGAGAGAGAGAGAGAGAGCGTCTGAACAGACAAACAAGTAGATGATTGATAGAACAGACATATAGACATAGGTTGTTCACTGCAGACACACAACATATGTTCATAAACAATATATCACTCTCTCATCCTAGATTGACATTTGATATTGAAATATTATATGACACAAGAGCTATAGGAAGAGGGGATATTTTTGGATTTTTAATTGAAATATTTCTCTAATTCTACCTCAAACTCTATATTATGGGTACTCATTAGTATCACCTGGCTGATATGATCTAGATGAGTATACACAATATAGGGTGTTATTGAGAAATAATGATGTAAGACCGACTCAAACCCCCTCTTATCTGTACCTCTTTTAAGACTCAACATTTGAAGAATTAATCCATTCTATGATATAGTAGCCATTCATCCTGTTTTAAACCAATATTTTAATCAAGAACTGTAAGAGATTAGGCCAAGGTCAGAGTTAAGATAGATCAAAGGTCAGGGTCAAAGGTTCACCATCATGTCAGAGTCAAGGTCAATTAAAGTATTCAATCATTTATTTTTGACACTATTAAGCTTAAGATACACAAGGTCACGACATACAGTATATCAAAGCCTTAGGGCAAAGTTAGGATCAACAGTTTAACTGAAAACTTTTAGAATTACAGGCAAAAACCATGTTCATCGAATGACATTCAACAAACAAGGTCAAGGGTTTAATGGATGCCTGAATCAAATACCATGCAAATCAACAATTACATAGACTAAATCTTGTCCTTTTGTCGAATAAAAAAAAAACATGAAAAAATTGTTTGTAAATCAAAATGCTGAAATCACTGATTGAACTTAATGTGAGTCAGTTTGAAAAGTCCATATATTTTCTGGCTTAAAAAGGAGAACCAGGTAGTACAAATAAGCCTGATCTTTTGTCTATGCCTCCTGCCAAAGCAGGGATATTCTGGATTCACTATGTCGAGGTTTTGTGTCCTTGTAGAAATAATATTACAAGATATTGAAGTAAGTCAAATGATAAAAATAATTGGGTCAGTTCAACAACATTGATTCAATGCAGTTGTAGACTTGCAGGGTTTGACACTAACTAATTTTTGCTACCAGCCTGAAGGATCAGTTAGCCCTAAATATTACAGGTCCTCCCTTATAACAACAGGTCCTGCTTGAAAACCATGTTTGATTTAAGCAATCTAGGGGATAAATTGCTAGGAAAACATTGTTGGAAAAGACAAAATTGCTTTTGACAAGCAATTTCTTCTTCTTCATCAATGTTTTCCAGTTGGTAATTCAAATTCTAGCATTGAAAAAGCAATTATTTTTCAAAACACAACAGATTTGAAATACCAAGTACATGTACTGGCAATAACTACGGGCCTTAATGACCTGCATCAAGGTAACATCTACCAGTCCTCCTTAAAATCCACAGGTCTCGGGCCTGAGGACTGATGTTAGTGTCGATCCCTGACTCGATGATATATAACTTAACAAAGTAGGTCCAAGAAACAAGGATGAAGGCTTCAATACTAACCCAAAATTGTTATTTAACATTTTAATTTACCATCATGATCATATATCGCTCACCTGAATAGGAGAGATCTGAGTTTAAAGAATTGTCTTCTTTCTTTACCCCTTTGCTGTTTCATCCCTGCTTTTTACGTGCGTGTGATTTTATGATTGAGAAAACATTGGGAAAAAAGAAGAAATTGCTTCTGACAAGCAATTGCTTCTTTTTCCACACTATTTTCTACCCTACTGAATGGTTATTTTTCAAATTAAATCCACTTTAAATTTTTGTCTGCAAAACCTTTGAATTTGGACAAGTCCAAAATTTTGTAAAACAGGAAAGGGTTACTCAAGGGATTCCAAGAAGATGAATTTTCATGTTTTGGTCACTATTCTCTCTGTTCAGTATCTCAACTGTAATTCAGTTAAAAGCATCTCATTTTGACTTTTTTAGCAATTTAATTCCCATTTTGGCAATATTTTGTTCCTTCTGATTGTATTTTTTACTTATTTGTTGTCAAAAAGATTTAAACATATGCTTTATAATTTGAATGGTCATAGATAGTATTCATATTTCACATGATTGTAGCTTTTGACTAGACTTTACTGTTAGTTTCAACTTTAAAATTATTAGTCTGTCATTCAAGAACAGGTTTATATGAATTTTAAGCTCTATCATGCTCATTAGCTTTGGAATGGTTAGTTAAATAGCCTTGATAATTATCTTACATCTATTGTGCCTATGGCAAGACTTTGAACAGATAATAAAGTCAAGATCACTTATGATGGACAAGTTCATGTTTTTAAGACCACAAGTCATGCTTTCAACAGTAGTTTTACTTTTTTTCTAATGATAGGACAAGACCTCTTTTTTCAAATGATAATTGCTTGCTACAAAGAGTCAACTGAGAAAAAACCCAAAGTTTTTCGTCAAGGTCAAATGAGTGAAATTTAAACTTTCAGTTTTGCCTCATTTTTAGAATTGGCCAGTGATAGACTATAAAACTTAATTTGACAATAATACAGATCTAGCCTGTTTATTTATGCTCCCAAATTGATAGAACATGGACATGTTATTGTTGTCCATTTTGTTTGCCCGTTTATGACCCTTTGTCATTTTCTCTACAAAAAAAAAATATCTCTGGCTTTTTGGTGAGCTATTGTGATCTAGCCGTGTCTAGCGTTCATCGTCAGTCATCTGTCAACATCTTGTATGCACTCTAGGTCACATTTATGACCCAAATGTCTTGAAACTTTGTCAAAATATTTGACTCCATCTGTCCATGGACAATTTTGAAATTGGGTCAAGTGGGGTCCAAAACTAAGTCACTGGGTCAAATTTTAGAAAAATCACGTGTGCCATGTTTTTTGCCCAATTGTCTTGCAACTTGGTCAGAGTATTTGTCATGAAATGACAGTTCGAAATTGGATCAAGAAGAGTCATAACTAGGTCAGGGTGTCAACTTTTAGAAAAAAAACCTTTAGAATGTGTGCACTCTAGGCATTTTTTTGTCAATTGGTCTTGATCTTCTGACTTGGTCAGAATGTTTGTCTCTATCAGTCATTAGACAAGTTCGTATTTGGGTTAATTGGGGTCTAAAACTAGATTAAAAGAAAACCTTGAAAAAGATGCCATATTTTGGCCATAAAGTCTTGAATCTTTATCAGAATGTTCGTGTACATGATATCTCTGATTCGTAAGAAATGTACTCAGGTGTTATCGAAACTAGGTCACAGGGTCAACTTTTTAAAAAGAAAAAAAAGTGCATGCACCCTAGAGGCCATTATTAAATTGGCTAAAATGTCTTTGTTTGTTTCAATGGGGTTTTACAAAGTTTTCAACAAATTCTGTTATAACACGGCGGCTGGAGCACCTTTCTATGGATTCCTGATATTTCTGTCACTAGTACTACCATTACATCCTTTCCTAGCCTTGAGCTGCTAGCCCATTTAGGTCTACCATTATCAAACCAATTGTGGGAGACAAAAAGTCAGAAAGAATGAGTGCTGCTGTAGGGCCAAATGTCTTGTATCTTAGTCAGAATGTTTGTCACACACATGATATCTAAGAAGAGTATGAAATTGGATCAAGAAGGGTCAAAAACTAGGTCACAGGGTTAGATTTTAGAAAAAACATTGTGTGCGCTCTAGAGGTCATAGTTTTGGCCAAACTGTCCCTAAACTTGATCAGAATGTTTGTGTACTTGATATCTCAAATTAGATTGAAATCAAGTCAAGTGTGGTTAAAACTAGGTCACAAGATCTTTACTTAGAAAAATTTCGTGTTCACTTTAAAATCCATTTTTTTCAGAAACGTCTTGAAGCTTGGTCAGAATGATTCTCTTAATGATATCTTGGATGAATTCAAAAATGTTCAAGTAGGGTCAATTACTAGGTCACTGGATCAAATCGTAGAAAACCCTTTTGTACACATTAGAGGCAAAAGTTTGGTTTGATCTTGAACTGTGTTAAAAAATGATGTTTAGGACAAATTTGTAATTGGTTCAAGTGCCTTCAATAACTAGGTCCCCAGGATATATTTTGATATAAAGATTTAAGTGCACCCTAGAGGCAACATTTTAGGGTCGAATGTCTGGAACTTTGCCAGAATTATTTCATGCTAATCTGAAGCAAACTTAAAAACTGTGTCAAATTGGGTCTAATACGAAGCTATGGGGGTCATATCTTTGTAAAACACTAAATTTTGTAGTTTCTGCATTTTGCAACTTTTTAAACGATACCTCTATTGAGGGCCATTGGTCCTCTTATTTCAATGTGATATATCTTTAAGATTCAAACTTTTTATGCCCCCTGCATAGATAGGTCGGGGTAATATTGTTTTTCCCTGCTACTATGTTTGCAAGAAAAAACTTTTGAATGGTAAGTGTTATGGCCTCCATATTTCACATGGATATTGCTTGGGACGAGATCTTTCTGTTGGTACCACTGTCAAGGTCATCTATCAATGTCAATATAATTTTTTTCAAGGTCAAATATAGGGCAATTTTAGACTTTACATTCACTTCACAATTTGCCACAGTTTACAGTGTTGAATTAAGATTACGGTATTGTATCAAATTACTGTATCTGAAGAATGGCAGAGGCAGGGGCTTTGCTTTTTCACAAACACATTTGGAATGACAGGTGATAGAGACTTCATATTTCACATGTGTATTACTTATGACAAGACCTTTCTTTCAGGGGATACCAAAGTCCAGGTCATCAGTCAACATCAAGGCCATACTTTCAGGGTCACTAAATTTTAACATAAAAGCTGTTAGATCAACCTTGACTTTTCATGGTTAGTGATAAAGATACACATTGCTTGTGACAAGACCATTCTGTTTGGTACTAACTTCAAAGTCATCAGTCAAGATCAAGGTCCTTCTTTCAAGGTAAAAAATGTATGAAATATAACTTTGATATAACTTTTTAAAAGACTGTCAGTGATAATCTTCATATTTGACATGCATTGCTCGTGATAAGATCTATCAGTAGATTCCACCAATGGGTTTATAACCAAGGACATACATGTTGAATAGCAGGTTGAGGCCATGAAAGGCTGGAATGGTACAATTGGTGTGAGAATTACCAGGAATGAATTGTGAGTTGCTCCAGCCCGTGTGATTGTTGAAAGTTGCTTAAAACCCTATTCAAACAAACAAACAAATCAGTGCATAGCAAAGTCAAGGCCATGTTGTCTACACCACTGTAATAGTTGCTTGTGATCTTTTCTGTTGGTATACTACATTCGAGTTCAATCAAGGTCATTTATGTTGAGTTGTCTCGGTTAGCGAGACAGTCATCACAACAACAGTTCTGTGTTAATATGTCTATCTGTTTGTCTGTCTATCTATCTGATCTTGCCTGAACAATTTTTCCTAAATTCATGGATTGATTTTATAATAACTTGTCACAATTAATCAATATTATGAGTAAATGTGCTACTTGAATTTTTTTTCTGATAGTTATAAAGTCAAGTTCACAGCAAAAGGTCAAACATTTAAATGTGGGCTTCCAACGACAACTACCTAGTTCTAGGTCAAAGGGGTCTATCTCTGTCTGTCTCTCTTTCTGTTTCTGCCTTTACGCCTTCCTAAATCTCAAATGTCGGTCTCTTTGTTTTTAGACATAGACTGTTTGTAATATGCAGTTTGTTTGATTGTTTCTTTGTTTGTTTGTAAAAGTTTATATTATTATTTGCTTTGTTAATTGTTTGATACTTGTGTACATTATCTTCTGTGAAAGGAGGAAAATGAAATATGTATGAATGACAAGACCTTTCAGTGGGTATCAAAATCAATATCACTTAAATTCAACATAAAACTTTTTCATTAATTTTGTTAAAAGTTGAATGGTAAGTGATTGAGACTCTATGTTTCAGATGTGTTTTGCTATTGACAGGACCTTTCTGTAGGTCCCAACTTCATGGTCATAATCAATGCAATTTTCCAAGGTCTATTTTTAATTTTTTAAATTTATATTCTGATATGGTCTAAAACAAATGAATTGGAAAGTGATAGTGTTTTTAAATTTCACCAGATTTTTTATGCACCTCTATTGAAAGATCAGGGGCATATTCTTTTTCTGTTGTCCATCTGTCCATCCGTTTGCCTGTCTGTCTGTCTGTCTGTCTGTCTATTAAGGTTAACCAAAAAACTTAACTTTGCCAATATCTTCAAGCCTATTCAAGATGCAAGGCTCATATTTTGCATGATGATATTGATAGATCTCAATGATAAGCATCTGCTGGTACCAAAGTTAACATCGTGTGACAAGGTTAAGGTCATCTGTCAGGGTCTAATAACTCAAAAACTTAACCAAAAAGCTTAACATTGTCAATATTCTCCCGCCTATCCAAGATACAAGGGTCGTAATTGGCATGATGATAAATCTCAATAATAGGCATCTGCTGGTTTTAGAGTCAAGGTCATGTGACAGGGTCAAGGTCAAACTTCTTAAAAACATAACCAAAAAACCTCATTGTTCAGTTTATTCAAGCATATTATAGATACCCTTTCTCATAATTGGCATGATGAGAGATCACAGTGATGTACATCTGTAGGTATCAAGTTCAAGGTCATCTGTCAAGATCAACATTTTGAAGAAAAAAAAAGTTACGGGCATTTGTGTTTCACATTTTTTAACAAGATCTTTCTGCTGATACCAAATTCTTCAAGGTCATTGGTCAATGGTTTCAAAGTCAAATTTATGGAAGCAAGTCAAGTGTTTGATTGTGATTTTCATATCAGTGTTATGTTTATGGAGTAGGGTTTATTTTTGTTAAATCTGTCCTCTGTAATTGCCAGAAATAAGACTTGTGTTATAAGGAATGCTTTTTGTGATAATGGGTTTTTTATTGATTGAATGGAGTTTAAAGCCGCTTTCAACATTATTTCAGTTACATCGCGGCGGCTGGAGCACCTAACAATGGATTCCTGGTATTTCTATCACCAGTACTACCACAACATTCTTTCCTAGCCTCCAGCTGCTATCTCACATAGGTCAACGATTATGATTATTATGATAATGGGGTAAGATTTATACTGGTTAAATCTGTTCATTGTAGTTGACTCGAATATGACTTTTGTACTATACAGAATGCAGTTGACTGGAATAAGTCTTTTGTACTATACAGAATGCTGTTTATGATAATGGAGTAAGGTTTATTTTTGTTAAATCTGTCCATTGTTGTTGACTAGTAGAAGACTTTTGTATAATACAGAATGCTGTCTATGATAATGGAGTAAGGTTTTAACTCGTTAAGTCTGTCCTTTGTAGTTGACTAGAATAAGACTTTTGTATTATACAGAATGCTGGTTATGACATGTATCATTATATTTGACTTGAATTTGTCTTTATTGTAGCACTGAAACCAGGGAAATAGATTTAAGTCATTATCTAGGGTTTTTATGTTTGTGACAACACTTTTCTCCTGGTTCAAACTTCAAGTACAATAGTAAGGAAAAATGACATTTTACTAGATCAAATTGTATGACATAACTAAAATGTGGCAAATATCATATAAAATTAAGACTGGAAAGTGATGGAGTCTTAAATATTTCTTATGTGTATGGCTTGTACTAAAGACATTACAGTGGTAGCCAAAATGAAGGTCATAAATCAACATCAAGGTCCTATTTTCAAGAGTTCCTACTTTGGTCACAACACATATCACTTTATAGTCAAAACAATCATAAGGTAGTTTATAGTCTCATAATTGCAATCCAATAAAATAAAGAATTCTGATTGATTTAAATCACATCACGTGGGGAAATCCATTGCACTTTATTTTTGTATGAAATGCAATAGGTCTTTCGGGAAACCCCCGACCTTCGACCTGCAAGTCCTATGCTGTAGGAACTCGAATTAACCTATTTCCCGATCATCATTGCTATTTAATCTATTATAAATTTACATATTTTCGAAAGAATTTACGATTACAAGCATGCAGTTCTGATTCTGAGCCATCGTAAACTGAGAAAACAGCGAGTCGACGATGATCAAGCAACCCTCTCAACTAAGACTTATAATGGCGTTTTCGTTTAAAAATACAGACTTACTTGGCAGAAACAAGTTTTTTGTCATAAGTACCTCTACGAATTTCAAAGTTGTCGTTTATTTGTGTATCATTTGTTTTACTCTATGACATTTCACTTCGATAGCGAGATAAAAAATACACGATCTTAAAATAGATTGTGTAATATATACGCGCATAAAGTAGACTTGAAGCTTTAATGTTTGGCTGAGTATTTTAATAGTTTCTTTAATATACAGGATTGCAATTAAAAGGGATGAGTGTCTTTTTCACTGCATTTATTGGGGTATAAAGTGCAATTACCTTAGCACATGGCTTAAACGTAACGCCCTACGGGCGTTATTTGCCATGTGCTAGGGCAATTGCACTTTATACCCCAATAAACGCAGTGAAAAAGACACTCATCCCTATATTCATTAATCAGTTCATTTTGGTGAGAGCTTTCAAAAATTGTTTATGCTTTTGGCAAGACCTTTCAAGGCCATCAGTCCAGATTCAGGTCATTTTTTCAAGGTCAAGTTTGAGATGAAATAGACCAAGGTTTCTAATTATAAGTTAAAAAGTCGCTTTACACTTTTTCTTGATACTAAGCATTATCATGATTGTGAACTTTTAATCCTTTTGACCTTTTAATTGCATAGGAATAGAGAGGAAATGAAACACTGACATGCATACCAACAAGCTGACTCCTATTTGTCCCCTTATAAGGTTCTTGGGGTGAAAAAAACAAAGCTATACTCAAGAACCTGTCTGTCCATTTAAAAAAAATACAGAATCACTGGATTTTAATTCAGTTAGTCAATGTTAGGGTTATGTTATGTTTCATGGGTTAGAAAAGGTTATATAAGGATGTTACATTAAACTGAAAAGAAATGGGTAGACAGATTCTTCAAGTGCACTTTGAATAGATATCCATTCAACATCTTTTTTATAAGTAAGATATACCATATTGCTTAAAATTCAAACATGAGCTTGATCTACTTTATTTAATTAGAAAACCCCATTTCAGTTCATCAAAAATACGTAAATTTGAACATTTCTGATAGGCTAATTCATTAATCAATGTTAAATTCAGGTTTATAATCATTGATATCATTGCTTAGGGTAAATTAACCTAAAACCTAAAAAGGAAAAAAATCATAACAGACACAATATGATAGATATCTTACTTCAGATATTTGGTACTAAACAAATGATCCCTGTCCATATTGTAAATATGAGCATTTATTAGGAGAAAAAGTGTAAAATCAAGCAAATGCTGTCACTACAAGTGACGAATACCCCCGAAAACTTTTCCATGTCACAGGAAAGACAATTGTTTACTGGATTTTGTGTTACCAGGCTGAACCATGTTCAACTTGACAAAGCATTGAAGGTTATCAATTATAAATGATTCATCTTGTCAGATAATGTAAACCATCTTGTCAGATAAGTGTCAGATAAGTTAAACCGGCTTGTCAGAAAAATATAAACCACCTTGTCAGATAAATTTAAACCATCTTATCAGATAGGTGTCAACAATCTTGTCAGATAACAGTAAACAATCTGGTCTGATAAATGTAAACCATCTAATCAGATCTAATCAGATAAGTGTTAACCATCCTATCAGATAAGTATAAACCATCTTGCCAGAAAGGTGTAATTCATCCTATCAGATAAGTATAAACCATCTTGTCAGAAAAGTGTTATCCATCTGGTCAGATAAGAGTAAACCATCTTGTCATTAAGTGTAAACCATCTTGTCAGATTAGTATCAACCATCTTGTCAGATTAGTATTAACCATCTTGTCAGAAAAGTGTAAATCATCTTATCAGATAAGTGTTACCCATCTTGTCAGATAAGTGTCAACTGATAAGAAAAGTGTAAACCATTTCAACAGATGTAAACCAATTTCTGTGACGATTTAAATCACTCTCAAGGTTAGATTATATCACACAGTGTTCTCACATTGTGTTACAAGCTATTTATTGAAGCTTATTTTAAAAGCAAAATAAACAGTAAGATTTGAACAGAAATGCTTAATTATGCTTTGACATGAAAAGAATAGGGGATAATGTTTTTGACATGTCTTTTTATTAGTCTCTTTGTCTTGTCCATTAGTGTAATGTAGTGGTGTAACAATAGGTTGAACTTTTGCTGTATTGTGGTATTTTACTTTGCAATAAAATAGGTCAATAGTGTTTTTACAAGTCAATAAATATCGCAATAGTTCCTCGGACTATCAATAGTTAACAATAGTTTTTAAGGTCAAGGTCATGTTTTTCAAAGTCAAATAAGTTGAAAAAAAATCTAACAATGTAAGGGGCAGAAGCATTTGTGGATTTAAATCACAAAAGGTTTAAAATTTGTGTTTTTCAACCAAGTCAATTGTAATTCAAATCATGCTTAAATATTTTGTAAAGTTGTATCAGAAGATGTGCTTCTATGCTTAGGTTACCCATAAAAATTGAACTGAAAGCAATTTCATGTTAATTATTCATCAAGTGCCTGATGAAAATGCACAGCACTCAAGGTTAAAGGTCAAAACTGAGTTGAAAAGTTGTGCATGCAATTGGATTGATATTCAAAGGATTGTTTGTAATAATACCCCACTCCAAAGAAGAGGAGTTATAATGTTTTGCACATCTTGGTTGGTCGATCAGTATGGTGGTTCTCCACCAATCCCTAGACCTTTTTAGCTCATCTGAGCATGAAGTGCTCAAGGTGAGCTATTGTGATCGAGCTGTGTCCCATGTCATCCGTCGTCCATCAACATCTTGTGTGCCCTCTAGAGGCTACATTTTTGTACCAAATGTCTTGAAACTTAGTCAGAATGTTTTTATCGATCAAATTTTGGTCAAGTTCCAAATATGGTCAAAAATAGGGCCAAGGGGTCAAATCTTAGAAAAACCTTGCGTGTACTCTAAAATCCTCATTTTTGGCCCAAATGTCTTGAAGTTTGGTCAGAATGTTTGTCTCCATGAAATCACAGTCAAGCTCAAAAATGGGTTAAGTGGGGTCAAAATGAGGTCAATGGGTCAAATTTAGGAAAATCCTTGTTTGGCCTGACATATATTTGTTTGATAATATTGTCTGAATGTTTGTCTTGAAATCAAAGATGAGTTTGAAAGAAGGTCAAAACTAGGACTACACTTCAAATCTTGAAATTCTTTTAGTACTTTTGAGGCAACATATTTGAGTCAAATGTCTTCAAATGAAATCAGAATGTTGGTCTACTTGATATCTTGGACTTTTCTTGAGCTCGTCATGAATTTCAAATAAGTAATTTAACCATTTGCCACCTTTTTCATCTAAATGCCTCAGGGGAGTGCTTAAGGGCCAATGGCTCTCTTGTTTGAAATGCCCCCATAGCAAAAAAGATCAGGGGCATACGGGGCATATTATTTTTCTGTTGTCTGTCAGTCCTTCTGTCTGTCCTTCTATCTGTCTGTCTGCTTAAATCTTAACATTGCCAATATCTTCAAGCCTATTCAACATGCAAGGCTCATATTTGGCATTATGATGGATCTAAATGATCTGCATCTGCTGGTACCAAGGTCAAGGTCATGTGACAAGGTCAAAATCATCTGTCAAGATCAAATAATTCAAAAACTTAACCAAAAAACTTAACTTGCTAATATCTTCAAGCCTTTTCAAGATGCAAGGCACATATTTGGCATGATGATGGATGTAAATGATCAGCATCTGCTGGTATCAAAGTCAAGGTCATGTGACAATGTCCAGGTCATCTGTTATATTGCAAAGAGAAGGGTAGTGCACATTAAACATAACTCAATATATTATATTTTCAGTTAATTCAGTTTTTTGATTGACAATTAATAGGTCATTGACCAGCTTTTAGGGGGGCATTAATGTTTAACAATGATGTAAATTTCATGAAATTTTAAATTAAGAAGTCTACACTTTCCTTATGACCTGAGTATATTTTACTTTTAAAATATCTAAAACTGCACCATTTTAATCTCATGATTTAAATGCTTTGATCATTTACCATGTGATTAAGTAATTCTCTGATGTCTGGAATGGGAATGTTGTTGAACAAAAGACCATGGCCGAAGGCCACTGGGGTAATTGTCATGGCATTGTGTCTTGCGTCTGTGTGTCTGTGCGTCTGGTTGTACAATTTTTCTTTAAAAATCCTATCCTGAGAAACTACTGAATGAATTTCAACCAAACTTCACAGGAATGATCATTGGATGACACTCTTTCAAAGTTGTTCAAGAAATTTTTATCCAAGAAAAGCATGGATTTAATGGGTATGGCTAATTTCCAAATATGGTAAGAAGTGAGTTTTCCGAGATTCTAATTGATGGATTAATTTTACATGAATAATCCTTGGGTGACCCTTTATCAGTCTACAAAAAATTATTGTGATTGGATGTAAAAAATACGTATTTCATGGGCGGCGGTCATTTTTCGATATGTTATATAGTGGAATCTCTGAAAATCATTTTCTCAGAATGTAAGTGATCAGTATCAACCAAATTTCACTGCAATGATACATGCGTGATCCTTTATCAGTCTACCAAAATTATAGTGATCGGATGGAAAATATGTTTTTTATGGACGGAGGTAATTTCTCAATATGTTATATAGTGGAAAGTTTGAAAATCATTTTCTCAAAATGTTAGTGATGGATATCAATCAAACTTTGTTGGTATGATCCTTGGGTGACCCATTATCATGCAGCCAAAAATTATTGTCATTGGATGAAAAATATTTCTTTTATGGGTGGAGGTCATTTCTCTATACAGTATAAAGTGGAAACTTTGAAAATAATTTTCAACATCAGTAGAACACAAAATATCTAAAAATCTAGTCAAAACTTTGGTTGGCTATTACAAGAATTTCAAGCCTTTGGAGCGACTCAAGCCATTCGAGGCTTTCTAGTTCCTTTGATATGACTTTGTTATAATCATGTGAGGTCATTATTGTAAGATTATTGAAATTAATGCGATTTTCAAAATATTCTACATGGATTTTTCTTTTAATTTGTGGGTACTGTGTAAAAATCTAAATCTGCGCTTATAGTTTTTATGTGTTGCAACTGAAGTTAACATGTAATTAGATTCAAGTAAGATTTTAACCCTTGTCATGCTGAACCTGGAATATTCCTGCTTTGGCAGGAGCTATAGACAAACATCAGCCTGCACATATATGCAGTCTGATGTTAGTCTACACCACCTGTTTCTCACTTTCAAACTAGAATTGTCAAAATATTTAGTTTTTCAATAAAAATTGACCTACAGATGGTACTTTTAGTGCTTTTTGCCCTTTGATTTTGATGAAAGAATTTAGCAAAAATTTATTCAGCATGGCAAGTGTTAAATAACTTATTTTTTGTGAAGTTGACTATCTAAAATTCCTGTCAGTTCAGACAGTCTTTACATGGTCTTTGAAAGTAAAATGATTTAGATGTTATTTAACATGGATTTGAATTTATGCTATGAAAAATTTATGTCTGTCTTAATAGCACATGTGTTGTCATTTAAGTTAAAAGTTAATGTGATCCAAATAAGATTTTACATGAATTATACCCTTATGCTGATAATATAAAATTTATGTCTTTCCAGATTGCAGGTGAATCAATGAAGATGAAATTTTTGTGTATGATTTATATTGAGATTTTGAAATCATGTATGCTGTTTTTAGAAACTTAGACTAAAGAATCAGAAGAAAGCAGTCTAATCCTTTATCTCTATTGGTCTGCTTAACTTTCCACCAAATGCAAAACATTTTATTGCTTATCACATGTTCTAGGAAAAAATAATTATTCAATTGTGTATACAGGTTGTCTTGAGTATAATCCATGATTATTGCCCTAGCAGGGCAGAGCCTAAGTAACCGGTTGTTGCTCTTAAGGTTAAGATAAATCAGCTTTTATTTACAACTACTTACTTCTATTAATAGTCAACATATAAATAAATTCAGACCTTAAATCAGAGAAAGATGACCAAACCCTCATATGCCTCATTGGCCTAGTGGTAAATGCACTCGACCCGTGACCTGGAGGTCCGTGGTTCAAGCCACACTGTTGCCAGGGTGTGTTTGCGGGCAAAACACTTAATACCCAGCCCCATTTCACCCAGCTGTAAAAATGGGTAGCAGTGGGTTTAAACCACTGCCTTTCTCTCAGGGAAAGGAAAACATCAGGATCGATGTGTTCAAGAGCATTGAATTTGTTCAATAATATCCTTATCACATTGAAATCAAGAATTTGAAGAATCAATTGGACAATATGCAAGCAAAGGGTCATAGCAATGAATTTGGTCAAGTTGTAGTTACAACATTTTATCATTTACTGAGGAATATCTATAATTTTTTTTTTCATTCTGCTAGCAAGAAGAATCCAAACATGGAAGGGAACATTTACCTTTGACATAGGTTGATTACAATAGATCATTTGAGCTGTTAGTGCTCAGATGAGCAAAGGTTGACTTTAAAAGTCAATCTACAAATTCATAACAGACACTTGACATAGGTTCATCACAATAGATCATTTGAGCAGTTTGTGCTCAGATGAGCAAAAGTTGACTTTAAAAGGCAATCTACAAATTTATAACAGACACTTTGGCATCAAAAATTCTTCAAATGTTGATTGTTTTTAGCCTTATGTAGCACTTGGATTCAGAAATGTAACTAGTCAGGCAAAACTAGACCATCTGGGTTATGCAAAAAAAAATTGACCCTGGTCAGTATGCATAGTCTGTACAGGCTAATCAGGATTGAAACTTTTTTTTGCTTTCTTTATATATCTGGATTTCTATTGAATTATCTTTAAAATTTGACCTCTTGTTGACCTTCACTCCAATACTTTTAAATATCAATTGTTCAGAGTACCCTGTTTGTCCTTAATTGCATGACCAGTCACGTAGAGAATGAAATGTAAGTGTCTAAAAATCTCAATGTTATTTGGTTGCGGTTGGCAGAATTTATTATGATGAGGCTTTGCGGCGGAGACCAGATAACATTGATATTTGAAGACAATAACATGCTATTCTATTTATCATGCAATCATTTTTAGTGATTTATTATAATAAACCCTTAAAAGTAAAAAAAATCAGGTGAAAGTATTTGCAAATTATTTCTAAAAATAGACTACCTGATATCATGTTATGTTTTTCTGTCAGGTGATATCAGGTCAAAACAGGCTTTGACTGCATGATAAATTTATAACAGCTTACAACAATATATCTCTCCATGATAATTATACCATATTTCCTCTTATGCTAGTGAAAAAGTACCCTCCCGCCATTTACAGAGGAAAACAAATACAAAATTATCTTCATTTTAAGAATTCTGGAAGTTTTTTTTTCTCATTTGAAGTTTATTTTCTCTAAACAATCATTTTAATGGTTGTTTGCAGAAAATTTACCTCAAACTTAAGGAGGAAATGTAAATAGACATCAAATTGAACATTCATTTTGATTCTGTAAAGGGTTCTAAACAAAATCTTCCTGTATATGTTTTGTAAATCTCTTAAAAGCATTTATAAGAGGAAGTTCAGTACACAACAAAACCCTCAATGTGGGTACCCACACTCAGCTGTCAGGTGCTGGATAGGGCAAAAAAAATAGTAAAAAAGGGGCATAATTTGTATGATATCACATTTAGAGTGATCAACTGATAGTATAAGTTTTTGATAGTGTAAATAAATTCTCAATTTCTAGTGAATGCCTTTAGTATTACCAGAATTATCACAATTTATATCACATTTTCCCCCCTCAAATCAGTTGAAAAAAGGGGCATATTTTTTTTACAATTTGCATTAAAGCCCCTGTCTGTGCTCCTGAATATTTCTGAAACGTAAGAAAGTGATTTTTGATGACTGTGTACACAAAAAACTAGACTTTTATTCTCAAAGATAAGCCTGAATTTGTTATTCCAATATTCGGTAATTCAAATGATAATGGCCAGAAGATCTAAATATAGGCCTAACTTGATGAATATTTATGACCCACAACTTTTCACACTCTAGTTTGAATACTGCTCCTGCAAGTGGGCTTATTTCATGGGACCATGAATTCACTCTAGGCCCCCATATCAAAAGATCGGGGGCATATTGTTTTACTGTTGTCCTTCTGTCCATCCATCTGTCTGTCTGTCTGACTGTCTGCAAAACTTAACCAAAAACTTAACATTGCCAATATCTTCAAGCCTATTCAAAATACAAGGTTCATATAGACCTCAATGATCCACATCTACTGATACCAAAATCAAGGTCATGTGACAAGGTCAATGTCATCTGTCAAGGTCAAATAACTCCAAAATGTAATTAAAAAACCTAACATTGCCATTATCTTCAAGCCATTTTCAAGATACAAAGCTCATAATTGGCATGATGAAAGACCTCAATAATATGCATCTGCTGGTACCAAAGTCAAGGTCATGTGATAAGATCAAGATCATTTGTCAAGGCCAAATGACTCAAAATCTTAACCAAAAACTAAACATTGCCATATCTTCAAGCCTATTCAAGATACAATGCATATTTTTGGCATGATGATAGATCTCAATGATACACATCTGCTGGTACCAAAGTCAAGGTCATGTGACAAAGGCAAGGTCATCTGTCAAGGTCAAATAAATAAAAAACTTAACAAAAAAAAATACCATTGCCAATATCTTCAAGCCTATTCAAGACACAAGGCTCAATTAAGGCATGATGATAGTTCTCAATGAAAGGCATCTGCTGTAACCAAAGTCAAGGTCATATGACATGGTCATTGTCATCAGTCAAGGTCAGACTTCTTAAAAACATTACCCAAAAACTTTCATTGTTCAGTCTATTTAATCATATTGTAGATGCCCTTTCTCATAATTGACATGATGAAAGATCTCAGTGATGAACATCTGTAGGTATCAAGGTCAAGGTCATACTCAAAGGTGAAGATTATCTGTCAAGGTAAACATTTTCAAAAAATGCTGTTACAGGGGCATTTGTGTTTCACAAACACATCTTGTTATATTTTACTTCATACAACAGATTATGCATGTCATGAAAAAACCCCTGTTTGTCAATTAGTTTGTATTTTTATGTTACTCACCTTTCATAGGATTAAATCAAGAACGAATATTCAAAGAATATTCTGAAAAGAGCAATGTTTTTTACTCTAAATGCAGACTGGGGCTTTGAGATTTATTTCCCTTGATTGATACCTTGCCCCTGTAATAATTAATACATGTTGCCAGTTGCCATTGAATTCCTTTAGTATAACTAGATTTGTCAAAAAGTCAACTTTTTACACAACCTTGACCAGACGTAGATCTCGATGCAAAGGCTATAGTGATACCTCTTGAAAATAACCAAGCTTTTAAAGTAGTGATGCTGTCTTATTAGAGAATATAGTGATGATTAAACAAACATCTCTGATTCTCTATATTCATTTATCTTATAACTATAGAATAAAAATTAGAGGTTAAATGCCAAACATAATACATACTTAGTGTATTGTATGAAAAAATATTTAACTCAGTTGTGGGAATTGATAATTGTCTTGACAGAGCCTCTTCAATGATTAATTCTCCCAACCACATTAGATATTTTTTCTCATACAAAACACTAAGTACCTATTATAAATATATAATTGCAATCCAATAAAATAAAGAATTCTGATTAGTTTAAATCACATCACGTGGGGAAATGCATTGCACTTTATTTCTGTATAAAATGCAAAAGGTCTTTCGGGAAACCCCCGACCTTCGATCTGCAATTCCTGTGTTGTAGGAACTCGAATAACCTAGTTCCCGATCACCAACGCAACATTGCTATTTAAGATATTATAAATTAAGTTATTTTTGACAGAATTTACGATTACAAGCATGCAGTTCTGATTCTGAGCCGACGTAAACATAGAGAACAGCTAGTCGACAAAGACAATCAAGCGACTCTCTCAACTAAGACCGACCACGCTGTTTTCGTTAACAAATACAGACTAACTTGGCAGAAACAAGTTTTTTGTCATAAGTACCTCTACAAATTTCAAAGCTGTCATTTATTTGTGTTTCATTTGTTTTACTCAAGACATTTCACTTCAATAGCAAGATAAAAAAAATACACAATCTAAAAATAGATTGTATAAATGCGCAGAAAGTAGACTTGAAGCTTTAAAGTTTTGCCAAGTATTTTGTTAGTTTCTTTGATCTAGAGGATTGCAATTATAAGGGACGAGTGTCTTTTTCACTGCGTTTATTGAGGTATAAAGTGCAATTGCCTTAGCACATGGCTTCAACATAACACCCTACGGGCGTTATTAGCCATGTGCTAAGGCAATTGCACTTTATACCCCAATAAACGCAGTGGAAAAGACACTCATCCCTATAATCCAATATTTTCTGTGAAGGAATCCTGAGAGATGCTTGTAAAAATATCATTACTATCAAAATACAGCAGCTTCACTACTTCGCTTGTATTTATCATAGAACTAGAAAGATATATTTTATGCAAGTTATTATAATTCAAAATCCAAGTGCCTATGTCTATCGTCACTCTTATAATTGTATCATACACTCCCTTTCTCTCACTTTCCACATCTCACTCACAACTCACTCACTCCCAACCCAAAACAGTCCCATCCCATCCCCACCCCACCCTACCCCCCCCCCCCCTCCCCCCCCCCCCAACCCAACCCAACCCAACCCTGCCTCCCTCCTTCTATCTCTTCTTTTTCCTCTCTCTGGTAGGGCATCATTTGGCTCATAAGTCTTCTTTAAATCATGCAAGCCTAAAAGAATGTGTGTACCCTTTAATAATGTGGCCTATAGTCTAAATGTTCCTGGACTTTGTTCATTATTAACATTAATTAATGTTTAATCAAAATGAAATTTTCCATGTAATGTAGTTTACACTAATTGCAAATTTAAAACTTGTTTGTTCTGATCAATGATATTTTGTAAATAATCAAGTTTTAATTGGGGGAGAAAATGGTTTCAATTATCACTTTGTATACATCATGCATATCCAAAATGCATTTGTAAATAAAAGCCTTTTTTCAACTTTATCTGATGAAAACAATAGAATTATCAATTGGTTAAAGTTTTATTCAATAATTGTGTTCTTAACCCTTGTCATGCGGAACCAATAATATTCCTGTTTTGACAGGAGGTATAGATAAAGAACAGCCAGGACCTATGTGCAGCCTGATATTAGTCAAAACCACCAGTCTATCCCCTTTCAAGGTAGAGTTGCTAATGAATTTAATCTTCAAAAAGAAAGATTAACTACACCCTTGGATTCTAGGGCTTTCAGTATTGTTGATATGAGTGCACTTTTGAAAGAGGATTTTAATTCAGCGTGACAAGGGTTGAAACAGTATTAACTGTTACAGAGGTATTTTGAATTCTTTTGAAAATACCAATAAAGGTGGTTTTTCAATAAGTCAAGATAAACAGCTGTCAAAATTACAAATTTCCAAGTCATGATAGTTTGATTTAGAATTCATAAATTCAAAACGGATTAAAAGACTCAGGAAAAATGAAATACTGATCAGAAGACATTAAGAATTTTATGTTCAAGGAAAAGAAGACGAATTCCTTAAAACAAAATCATGTTTAATGACATCAAAATGCACTCTACCCTCCCCTACTTGTTTCAGCAAGTTAAGCAGATTAGTTTGTTAAAATAATATGATGTTCCGTGACATCAATATGCTCCTTGCACAAAAAAGCAAACAAACAAAAAATGACCAAAAGACTTGGAATTCTTGTGGCTAGACAAAAATTTTGAAGAAGAGGAATTTTTCAGATAAAATGATGTTCAATAACATCAAAATATCAAGAACATAAAAGGGCATGACCAACATATGGTTATGAAAGTATAAATAAAAAAAAGTGTGCATGTGTTTATGATTTATGTCCATGTGTAAAGTGAAAAGCTCACATTATGTTTAACATGCATACATCGAATTTATAGAGCACTTGTTTTATTCGTTCTGGCACACAGTATTTTAGGTTTGTATGACTTTGTTCAGGCATTTACAACTTAAGGACAGTCTTTCACACTTCACAAAATCAAATTTTATCCCTCTCTCAAATTTATATCATCAGTGGGTGACCAAAATGCCTTAAATATAAATGTGACCCATCACGCGAAAAAGGACCATGTGGGAACTTCTTAAAATAAATATTTGAAAAAGAGATTGGTTCTAGAACAGGCCAACCATAGGTCATATTTCAAAAATTCTTTCTCAGGTAGGTAGATTGATTATTCTAAATTCAGAAAATGAATAAAGTGCAATCTGCGCAGTCTGACAAGGGTTGATACTCTACACACTTCCCAGATGGTCCTTTTTTCTTGACCGGATCACAAATTATTCAAGCTTGATTTATGACATTTTGGTTACCTATCAATGATATTTTGAAATATACAGTTAGGTTGTTGGTAAAAGAAGAAAAACAATGCCACTCAAATCTTTAGTCTTAAAGATACCAACCCTTGTTAGTTAAGCAGCATATTTGAATTTGGGGTTTTTTTCCAGAAATTTTGAGAATTTACAGAATATCCATTTTCAAAAGCAAGAAATATCATATCTGTATTGTAATGCAATAATGATTTTCTCATGTAAGTCAAAATCGTTTTTCATTTCATACTCCTTAAAATTAAAACAATTTTTCTTTCATCTATTGAATTGCTTTTTGAGTCTTCATTGGAACAATTAATGAATTTAAAATAAAAGAATTTGTGATTATTTGTGAGAAAGTATATTGTCTCAATAAAAGCATTTTTTTTTTATTTTTTGTCATTTTAAAGTGATGATGAAAGCGGACTTGCATTCATTATTGAAGAAAGGGACCTTGTTCTAATGGGGGTGTCGTCATCATCGGCTCTAAAAGAGAAAACAGAAAGAAAATGTACGTAATAGATTAGAATTAGAATTGTAAACAAACTCCCTTTATGGTGATGTGTCTTGCCATGTGGATATATACTGAGTAACTTTAAATACACAACAAAGTACATTTGAAATTTGAGCATGGAAAAGTAGATTTGTTTTAAGTAAATTTAAAATTTAGCTAAAATCATAAATAAGATACTCTGTTGAATCGACTTAATCTTCATTTGATTTGACGCTTTGGTTAGTTTTGACATTGCAATCTACTGTCCACTCTTTCTTTGTCATTTCACTTTTATTGGTTGATTGAAGTGTGGAAGGTAATTAACGATAGACACTTTAAAAACTGCTAAAAGAAATGAAATCAACTCACTCACTTTGCAAAGACTCTCAATCAAGTATGTCAAAAGGGAAATTGTTCCTTAGAATTAGAATGTCGTTAACCTTGCTAAGACTGATCTATCTATTCCATCAATATTTGAACATCTGTAAGGTAGGACCTTGCCAGTAAGGAGTTTCAGAAGACATAACATGTCAAAATGGCGTTAATGTCATACCGTAAACACACTCAAATTGTCATCTCAGTTCTGAATGACATGTCTTCTAAGGGCTTAAAGGGGTAAACAAGCTTTGTTTGCCAATAACACATTACCATGAACAATGTTTGTGGTTCTACGAAAGGAATGGAAAAGCATGTAAGTGACACCATTCCTGGTCAAAAAGATGACGTTTTGGTGTCATCTTTGGACCAAACGTGCTCAAACAAAGTATTGATGATTTGTTTGACCCCTTGATACATTCAACTTAACTCTAAAATTTGTTTGGCTAATGTTTCATTTAAAAAGAAAATGTTGTCCTAATAGTCGGGCTATGGAGAAATTTCAACTTTCATGGGTGCATTTAAAATTTCCACCGTATTGGGAATACAAGCAAATGTTTCAAAACAACATTAACGTTGGATTAAAGGTAACTTGTTAAGGTAACAAAATAAGTATAGTCCAAGTTTTTTCACTCATATTTGCATTTTAGTGCTGTTTTTAAGTATTGCGTTTTTAAAGTCGCTCAGTATATTTCAAACTTTCGCTTAAACTAGAAATGTGACACAAACACAGATGCCCTGCAAACTTTTGATTTTTATATGCCACCAAAGGTGGATGTATATTGGTTTAATCTTCTCATCATATATGTATGCATCTGTCCATACATCCAAACTTTCTAATTTTATGAATGCCACTTCTTTCTCATTTATGGACCAAATTGCATTAAATTTTCACACATTTTTTTTAGTCACCTGACCTTACTTCTGTTGTTTAGTGAAATTCTTCTAAGTCATAGAAAAAGGGGTGTTCATGCCAAATTTCTTGTTAAAGCAACTCCTCTTGCATTTATGGGATGGATTTGCATGAAACTTTAAAAAAATGTTCCTTGTCACCTTGCCATGTGCATAATCAGAGGTAGAAATAAGCACTTGCAAAATGCGATTTAAAATGAAAGATTGCAAGTTTCAAGTACCGACCACTTGTGGTTTTTGAGTGTTGAGAAGATCAGCAAAATTGTTTTAATTCTAATTCAAATGGCTAAAAATTATGCAACACGTTAGTAAGAAGCTTGAATCACTTCATAACTTATATTATCAAGCATTTCTTTAACCCTTTGCTGTTTAATCCCTGCTTTTAACGTGCCTGTGATTTTATGATTGAGAAAACAGTGTGAAAAATGAAGAAATTGCTCCTGACAAGCAATTTCTTCTTTTTCCACACTATTTTCTACCCTACTGAAAGATTTTGTGGTTTAGAGCTATTTTAGCCCTTTTGTTTCTCTGTTGTCTTCTTAGACTATTTTGAATTCAGATTAGTCAGTCGAAATTGTAAGGTAATGGGTGAAATGATTTTTTTTTCTTACAATTTGAGCTTATTATGTGTGACTTTTTTTAAAGTGATATATAAATAGTCTTCTTTCATGAATTTTACACATTAGTTATAACTGTTTACTCCTGATAGTTTGTTTATAAGTATCAATTTGGAAAAAGTCAGAATTCCTTCTGAATGATGGTGACTTTCATCATCTTCTATTTTCAATATCTCTCTCTTAAATCTTGAGATGTTTAAACCAGTGGAGCGATAAGGCCCTTTTGGGCATCTTGCTTTACAGTATTTCCACCTGAATAAAGCAAAAAAAAACAAAAAAAAGAAATTTGTTGATACAACTACATGTACTTCTTTTGATTTGTTAATTGTATGTTTTGTTTTATGAAATGTAAATATGGTAAAATATTGATTGAAAGTGGCCTGCATCAATGGCTCAACGCAAAACAGTTGCAACTGCCTATAAACATTTAGGCAGCTACACCTTTTTTACGCTGAGCCATTTACACAGTAGATTGGGCAACCAAATGTGTAGCCTCTGTAAAAAAAGTTATTATTATTATTATTATCATTATTATTATTAAAAAAAAAACAAAAAATACTAAACCAAAAAAAATAATTTACCTTGTTTTATTTATTCCTAGCTCCAAAGCTCTGTCGAGCTGTCGTCTTGCTGAACTGAAACAATATGTAAAAGAAGAAATAAATATTTTTTGGTTTCATGGATATATGAAACAAGAGACAGACTTTAAACTGTTTCATTTAACCAAAAATACTTAGTATTTTTTACAAAAGGATGAACGTGTACTTTGTTACATACAAATTGAAAGAGATTTTACTTATGTTTTCAATAACTTAAGTTCAAATAAAGGGGAAGCAGCACCAAACAGTGCCTACAATATATTTGAAAGGGATACAAATTTTAGTCAAACAATTAAATGTTTTGATTATTGAATTATAATCATTATTTGCTTTCAATGTTTCAATTTTCTTATTCAGGGATTGAATGAGAATTTGAACAGACACCAATGATCCCAAACAAAAGTTCAGAGGTATATCATTGATTTTCTACTAAAACCTTGTAACTACAGCTTTAAACAAACTGCAGTTATGAGATTTTTACAGAACACCGACGATTGGTAAAATTGGAAATCATAATTTAACCTACCTAATAAGTTCCTCTACTCTTTCAGCCTAGAAATAAAAAAAAATATATATAGAAGCATACATGAACACACTCAATCAAAATCTAAAATTTACAAAATATACACTATTTGGTGTTAAATGGTCATGGCAAATAGGATCTTAATGAAAGTCTTTTTAACACAGCAACTTTATTTATGGATACATTTTCATGAATCTTTTACAGAAAGAACGTTGTTCATTATGGGCAATATTTTTTTACTGTTTGGCTGATAAATGGAATAATAAAACAATGTAATTATGTTAATCAATTTCTATGTTTGTTTTATGAAAATTCCCAAAACTCTTAATTGAAAACCTGAGAATATTTGTAAGAGTGATGTTCAGGGAGGCAGATCGAGGCCTTAGTTCATTCAAGTTTGGTTCATTTATGTTAAAAAAGTTTCATCAAAACTTCTGAAGGGAACTTTGCTTTTTACTTTTTCAAAAACTTGTTAATATAGCTTATTATTTCATATTCTGAATCAGTCGTTTTGAATCAATTAAGAGTTGAATATAAAATTCAGTCTTGGTTTTAAAAGTTTTTCACAAATGTTCCCAACTTTTGAGGTGACATGAGACATTTGTGCCATAACTTTTCCCCCCTCACCAGAACACCCAGGATGCTTGTCATGAATCTCTCTGTAGATAATTAAAGACTGATCTGCTGATATAATTATCTCAATAATCCACCAAAAAAATTAAAGTAAAGCAGGTAAACACCCTACCTTTATCCTTTTTGCTTCTTCTAGGGAATGATAATCCTCTGAAAAAAAGAACAATTTGCAAAATTGATTGGAGAAACACTTATGTCCTCTCAGATAGCAAAGTCAAGATCATCAGTCAAGGTAAGTAACCGCCAGGTTAGTAACCTACATGGTCTGATTACCTTGACTTTGCTATCTGATCAAATGCTTGGTTTTGATTAGATGTATCTTAACTTTTCAATTTGTATTTGTTTTTTGTTTTTTTTTTGTTTTTTTTTTGAATTGGTTTAATCTACTCTTTCCAAAAAATTTCAATCATATCAAAACAGCTTAAGCACCTGACAATGCATTCCTGGAATTTCACATAGACCTATATAGGACTTTGAAATTTATAGGCACTCAAAAGGTGACCAACATAGAATATATAGAATAAATGCGATGTGTGGACTGTGTCAAAAGATGAATGCCTCCGTCCACTCCCATTTTTATGATTTGGGCACGGGTGAATAATCAAAACATCGTAACTACAATAAGCTGTAGTTTTGATGTTATGATTATTCATCAACGATATTTTTTTAACAGATGATTATTTCTTTTACGCACTTGCGTAAAGTGCGTAATGGGTGTTACGCCCTTGTTTCATGCAACAGTACTACGACAACATCCTTTCCTATCCTCCAGCTGTAAACAATGGTACGTACAAATGGGGGGAGGGGGGGAGCCAGTCTCAAATCTGTATTTCTTATTGAAACCCTTTGTTGTGGGTACTCATTTAAAACTTCTTGATGGGGCAATTCCAATAGGCTTCAACAATAAAGAATTTGAACAATTATTATTTAAATAATTTAATTTGAAAGCCAAACAGCCCCCTCTATCTGTAGCTCTTAAGTTAACGATTATTCATCCCATTGGTGGGAGACATATTCCAGGATGTGTGCTGCTGCTGGGGATCAAATCAACTGAGATCTATTGCAATACCACCATGCTGAATATTGTATCTTGAATAAGCTTGAAATAATTGACAGACATAGGTTTTGAGTTAATTTTTGGGCAGACAGACAGACAGAGGGAGACGGACAATGACAGAAATTTTACCAATGATTTATCAACAGGGGTAGGAAATGCTTAAAAAAGGGGAGTTTTTTAACATCTAGAACTGCTTCAGCAGCTGATTTGCTCCACAGGCCCGAATCTTCTGTGATTAGACAAGAAATTGAGCAAATGAATAGATGTGTGTTTGAAGTAAATAAGTAAATTTAAGCTGAAATTTTTCTGCAGAGATTAAAATGTAAAATATATGGAAATGAAATATAGAAAATTGACCTGTGTTTGTTAGAATACATTTTTTTTCATCCAAGCACAATAATTTTGCGCAGTCTGATAATGGGTCTCAAAATGAGCATTCCAGTAGAATTTGGTTGATATCCATTGATTATAAGTTCTGAGAAAATGATTTTCAAATTTTCCACTATATAACATAAAGAGAATAGACCACCGCTCATAATAGACTTATTTTGATCCAATGAAAAAACATGTATTAAAAGGGCTTGGCTTATTTCCAAATATGGTAAAAAGTTGAGTTTTCTCTGATTCAAAAAGATAGATATCAATTAAATTTTACATGAATGATCCTTGCGTGACCCTTTATCAGTCTATGAAAAATATTGTGATCAGATGAAAATATGTATTTTATGAGCGAAGGTCATTCTTCTAAATGATAAATAGTGGAAATATTGAACATCATTTTCTTAGAATGTAACAGATGGGTATTAACTAAATTTCACTACCTTTATACTTGAGTGACCCTTTATCAGATGAAAAATATGTACAGTAAAACCCCTCTATTAAGACCACTTGGAGTACTTTTTATACGCCGCCAGAGGTGGACATATATTGGCGTCATCTTCTCTGTCTGTCCATCCGTCCATCCATACATTCATCTGTCTGTCCATCCGTCGGTCTGTCCGTCTGTCCACTTTTCTTGTCAACGCAACTCCTCCTAAGTTTCTGGCTGGATCTTCTTGAAACTTGGTCAATGTTATCACCTCAATTGGTAGTTGTGCATGAAGGGAGGATTTTATGGTTTGTTGATTTTTGCCTGAGTTATGCCCCTTAAAAACTTAGTCTCTGGGGCTTATTGCCTCAGTTATGCCCCCTTAAAATTTAGTCTCTTGGGCTTATTGAAATTGCAGCCTTGTGAATGCAACTCTTCCTAAGTTTCTGGCTGGATCTAAATGAAACTTGGTGGATGTTATAACCGAAGTTGGTAGATGAGCATGAAGTAAGGATTTTATGGTTCATTAATTTCACCCTAAATTATGCCCCCTTAAAACTTAGTATCTGGGGCTTATTGAAATTGCAGCCTTTTGAACAAAACTCCTCCTTACTTTTTGTCTTTATTTAAATGAAACTTGGTCAATGTCATCACCGTAATTTGTAGATGTACATGGATCAATGATTTTTATGGCTCATTTATTTCCCTGAATTATGCCCCTTTAAAACTTAGTGTCTGGGGCTTATTGAAATTGCAACCTTGTGAAGGCAACTCCTCCTTACTTTTTGTCTTGATTTAAATGAAACTTGGTCATTTTGAATTTGGTTCTGTCAAAATAAGTAGTGTCTACAATTATTTTCGTGAAACAGCAGCAAAGTGGCGGCGTATTTGTGACTATGGCACTCTTGTTGAAAGTGGTCTTAATAGTGGGGTGGTCTTAATTCTGAGGTTTGGTCAGATGCGTTCAAACATCCTAAATTATTATTGCTTATAGAAGACTATGTAATTCAGTTTATCTTATAATGATTTAACTTTTATTGTGTATTTTACATTACATCAGTTGAATCTATAAGATAGCATTTACATGTAAAACTTTTGTTGTTGTTGTTGTTGTTATTGTTACAAGCCAATCCAAATTGTTGATTTCCAAAAGGGAGAAATTTAATCTTTGAAATTGCTCATTTCAATGATACAAATCTTCTTGGAATCGAGAGTATAAATTAAGTTAAATTCGTTGGCTTATGCCAAAAACTAGGACAAAAGCCCAATTATAGAAGAGACTTTTCTGCTACAAAAAATTGTCTTAAACTGTTTGTTTTGCTTTCGATTGATAACTGAGGACCTATTTTTCCCATCACCAAAACTCTCGGTGAGTACGAATGGTGACATTGCTTGCTTTGCAAAGTTATTCTTTCAATATAGCTCTTTTCTCTGTTACGTTTGTTTGTTTGATCTGATTTGAAAACCTACTTCGGATTAATTTTATGAAAATTAGGCCAATTTTTGTCAAACTGTAAATGTAGCCCATACATTTAGTAAAATCCTAAAAACAAAATCTATCAATCATAAGCAAATTTACAATCGGTCTGCAGATTGCCGAAAAACGAATTCCTGTATGTTTCCCGAATTAGCATTACTTTCGGTTTCTTTACTTCAGTTAACCAGGTAACAAACATCTTTCATTTATGGACCAATGCAGTGTATCAAAACAATTGACCACTTAAAGTTGTTTGGTTGAAAATAACACCAAAACACAATAGAGGTTTAATCACGATATCAAAAAATCCGATAATCCATTGATGATCCATTCCTATCCAATTAGTGCCGTACTTACTAAGCGTGAAATTCGGATGGTCAACCTGGAGGTGTGAAGTTACTGGTCTTTTTAGCGAGGTTCGTAATAGTGTATTATATGGCGTATGTACTGAAATAAGTGGTCATAATTCGGAATAGTGGGGTGCTCGCATTAGAGAGGTTTGCGACAATTAAAATAAAACTAATTCCGTTCTGTGGAAAATCTTTCGTTTAGCAGGTGCCCATTTCTCCAGGGTGGTCGGAAGGAGGGATTTTACTGTATTTTGTTGCAGAGGATAAATTTCTGTATGTTATATAGTGGAATTTTTGAAAATCATTTTCTCAGAATGTAACAGATTGGTATCAACTAAATTTCACTGCCTTGATACATGAGTGACCCTTTATCAGTCTACCAAAAATTATTGTGATCAGATGAAAAATATGTATTTTATGTTATATAGTGGAAACTTTGAAAATCATTTTCGCAGAATTTAATTGATGGATATCAACCAAATTTAACTGGAATGATTCTTGAGTGACCCTTTATCAGTCTACCAAAAGTTATTGTGATCGGATATAACAATATGTATTTTATGGGCGGAGGTCATTTCTCTATATGTTATATAGAGAAAACTTTGAAAATCATTTTCTCAGAATGTAATTTATTGATATCAATCAAATTGAATAGGTATGATCCTTGGGTGACTCATTATCATGCAGCCAAAACTTATTGTCATTGGATAGAAAATATGTCTTTTATGGTCATTTCTCTATTTTATATATAATGGAAACTTTAAAAATCATTTTCAAAATCAGTAGGACCCAAAATATCTAAAAATCTAGTCAAGTCTTTGATTTGCTATTATTTGAATTTCAAGCCTGTTGAGCAACTCAAGCCTATCATAAAGAACCAAGTTTCATAAAGATTTTACCATATTTGTGGCCTATAGAGTGTAAAGAAGAAAATCTTCATCAGTTCATCCTTGTGAACTGGCCATCATTCTGACCAAGTTTCATAGAGATTGGGCCAAACTTGGAAAATAGGAAATATCCCTGTGATTTCACAGGAAAAGCAGCCTTGATGAAGATTTTCTTGTTTACACTAAAGGCCATGAATGTGGCCCATTCCCTATAGATGAAACTTTGCCAAATTGTCTGTCTGGTCACGAGTATTAACACTTGGAATTTGGAAGGATCCTTTTGATATCAGAGAAAAATTGAGCCTTAATGACAGTTTTCTTGTTTACACTCTAGAAGCCACAATTCTGGTACTAACTTCAAAGAATTGTCAGAATGTATATCCAGTCAAAAGGATAATCCCTTTGAAAAAAGTATTTTCCTATGAGAAAATACAGGAAAAGGGGCCTTTATTCTCTTTATCCACTCTAGGGGTTATTTTCTCAGTATTTCAATATGTTTGTCTTGTCAAAGCATGAATCCCTTCATGAAATTTGTTAAAAAAAGGCTAGAAACTTATGCAGCAATCATAGAATAATGTTTTTCTTTGAAAAATTTAATGGTTATTCAATGATCTTTAAAGAATTTATTTTTTTCTAAGGAAAGAGTCAAAGATACAAGGGTGAGCGATATAGGACCATCACAGTCCTCTCGTTTTGTAGACTGAGGAGAAGATTTTTAAAGAAAAAGTTTACAACCTGACGCATGGACATACTGATGCACAGACATATGAACAGATGGATGCACAATGGACACAGTGCCAAGACAATAGCCTAAGTGACCTTCAGCTAATGGAGCTAAAAATGAGTTTAGAGTTATCTTTCTTTTTATATTTTACTGTCATGTGTTGTCATCTAATCCATCAGACCCTCCTTCGATCCCCAACAGCAGCACTCATCCTTTCCGACTATTTTATCTACCACCAATGGGTTGATTATCATAGACCTATGTGTGATAGCAGCTGGAGGGTAGGAAAGGATGGTAGTACTATTGTGAGAAATACCAGGAGTCCAGTGTTAGGTGCTCCAGCCACCGCGACATGACTGAAATAATTTTGAAAGCTGTGTAAAACCTCATTTAATAAATCAACCAACCCTCCTTCTATCCATCTTTCTATCTGTACTTAAGGAATAAAAATGAAACTCCTCCTTTAGACAGATTTGGTTGAAATTTTCACATGTTTCCAGTCAACTGTCTCCACCCCCTAAGAACTGTTACAACAGACAAATACATCTGCATGAAAACATGTTGAGGATTCACAATGAAAACTGTTAAGACCTCTGCTGATTTGTTTAAACACATGTCCGTTTCGACATTATTTGTACAACCAGAAGCCACGTTAGACTCTTTATACATTCCTAATTCCCTTCCTTACATAATGCATAATCCTGATCGAAATATTTTTTATATTGATATTTCGGTAAAATAGAATTTTGAGGTAAATTTGATCGAAAAACAGTGTTTTGTCTAATCTTTTTTGGATTGTAAGAATAGAAAGAAAAAATATTGAAACTTTTTATCCGTTGGGCGTTAAAACATCCCAGTCTTCTCTATTATACCCATTATCTGAAAGGAATGTCTTCTGTTTCGAAACTTATCTGCATTATTTCAATTTTATGTGTCTGTTACGAACTCTGCCTATTTCTTTTGGTGGTATGTTACAGTTTCTTCCCTACAGCGTTACAAACTCTTTCATAGATATTGCATACAAAAATCCCAGTTTTCATGATGCCAGGATTTTCAAAAAAACACAAAAAGAAAACGCAATGAAATCCGAGTTATCGTATATTTAAGTCTTATATTGCGAAATACGAGGTAGATGGGGAGAAAAGTCCCAAAACTTCATTTAATGTGATATATCTAAAAATAACACTCTGATCTCCTTTTTGATTTATAAAAATTAGTATGCCTTCCTTCTTTTCAATTATATCTGCCTTACTTTCAGGATAAGAACACGCTCGCAAATGTTATTTATACGAATGCCTATACATGGTAGTCTAATCAACATCGTAAGACTTTCACCTGCTTAAAATGAAAGGGATCTTGTCAAGAAAGTGTAAGCTTAAAATCCCCAAATCGAAATGGATTGAACATTCTCAAAATCATTGGTTTAAATCTCTTCTACAAATGATGGTGTTACGATAGTCTGCTCAGCATTTCTCCAATATGAAACTTGTGTTCAAATAAATCTACATTTGCTGTTTTAAAAATAAAATAAATGCGTATTTTATACCTAGACCTGTTTACAAAATGGGTTCCATCAGCCAAGTGTGTTGTTGAGTTGCTTTTGAAATTTTAAGGGAAATATAACCCTGATGTGAAGTTATTTAGAAATATATAAATCTAAGCACAAAAAGGCCCTGTTTCGCATTGTGATTGAAAATGGACACTAATTTGCATTGAAGTAAAACATACGAGAATTGAAGGGAAAAAACATAAATTCGGTCTATATAAAAAGTCAATCAAACCGTCTGAACTATCTCCGAGATTTATACACAAAAAGGTCATTCAAACCTTCTGAACTATCTCCGAGATTTATACAAAAGGTCTAAACAGCTAGCTATGCTCTGATCTAAACTATTTTCTGAGATGATAGATCCACCGAAATACTAGATGATTGTAGTTTTTAGTTATAAATTTTTCGAATTCACAGGATGTCCACGAGAGCCTAGGACGCTCTGACGCCTCCTTCCGTTCGAAAAAGTTCAAGAATTGGCTCTTAACCGTTCTAGAACGTTGATTGATAATTCAAGAACAGTCAAACTAGCCATTGAACTTCTAGTACTAGATATTGAACAAGTTCTTAATTTGAGATCAATTACTAGATCCAGAACTAGAACTTGAACTGAGATTAATTGCTCTTTTTGCAGGATGTAAAGCTAATAGCTGTATAAGATATAGTCACGTGTTATTTGAAAGTACTCAAAGGGAAACCATCTATCTAAGGTCAGTTAAATGTCAAGGGTTGGGATAATTTCACCAATTATCATAAGGCCCCTTTTCCAGTAATACTTCAACGCCCTGACCCTTTTTTCAAAAGGACCAATAATGTCATTGGTACAATCTTTATTTCACGTTTGTAGCAAATTCGATTAAAACTATGGGCTCTATTGCGATATCAGAGATTCTTTAAATAAATTCAATTTTTCTCGTAGTACTTGACGGACCTGGTATAACTTAGAAAGGACCCATTCCTGTGTTGATTCAATCATTCTGGGAAAGCATGAAACAAATTGGACTCTAATGCTATAACGAGTATATTGTAATTAAATTTCCTTAATGTACCTTTTCCTTTGATGTTTTTCAAAATAATTTCTAACAAAAATATTCTGATGTTGATTTAATTATTATGTGAAAGTTGAAGAAAATCGGATAGAGATTGTTGACTCTTTTTGGAAATAAGTGTAAGCTAACATACGGGCGGACGGATAGACATGACACACAGGAAATCATAGCTAGAAAAGCTGATAAATCCCATTCAAATAAATAAAACAAACAAGATGTGTTTGTGAAACACGAATGCCCCCGTAACAGCATTTTTTCAAAGTTTTACCTTGACAGATGACCTTGACCTTGTCACATGACCTTGACTTTGGTACCAGCGGATGCGGATCATAGAGATCTATCATCATGCCAAATATAAGCCTTTTATCTTGAATAGGCTTGAAGATATTGGCAATGTTAAGTTTTTTGGCTAACTTTTTGAGTTATTTGACCTTGAGAGATGACCTTGACCTTGTCAAATGACCTTGACCTTGGTACCAGCAGATGCGGATCATTGAGATCTATCATCATGTAAAATATTAGCCTTTTATCTTGAATAGGCTTGAAGATATTGGCAATGTTAAGTTTTTTGGAGTAATTTGACCTTGACAGATGACCTTGTCCTTGTCACATGACCTTGACTTTGGTTATGGCAGATGCGGATCATTGAGATCTATCATCATGTAAAATATTAGCCTTGTATCTTGAATAGGCTTGAAAATATTGACAATGTTAAGTTTTTTGAGATATTTGACCTTGAGAGATGACCTTGACCTTGTCAAATGACCTTGACTTTGGTACCAGCAGATGCGGATCATTGAGATCTATCATCATGCCAAATATGAGCCTTGTATCTTGAATAGGCTTGAAGATATTGGCAATGTTAAGTTTTTTGGTTAACTTTTTGAGATATTTGACCCTGAGAGATGACCTTGACCTTGTCACATGACCTTGACTTTGGTATCAGCAGATGCGGATCATTGAGATCTATTATCATGCCAAATATGAGCTTTGTATCTTAAATAGGCTAGAAGATATTGGCAATGTTAAGTTTTTTGGTTAACTTTTTGAGTTATTTGACCTTGAGAGATGACCTTGACCTTGTCACATGACCTTGACTTTGGTATCAGCAGATGCGGATCATTGAGATCTATCATCATGCCAAATAAGAGCTTTGTATCTTAAATAGGCTTGAAGATATTGGCAATGTTAAGTTTTTTGGTTAACTTTTGCAGACAGACAGACGGACGGAAAGACGGACAGACGGACAACGGTAAAACAATATGCCCCCGATCTTTTGATACAGGGGCATAAAAAATTGTATTCCATAAGAATCTCTAACCTCTATCAGTGATGTAGTTACTATACTGTAACACCCTCTGTCATGCACCGTAACATATATTATATTATTTCTTTTCGAATTTTTTATTTTTAATTGTGATACTAGAGAGGAAAACTATTACAAATTTATTCAATTGGAATTATTGCTTGAGATTGCAGGAATTTCCAATATGAAACGCAATCTCAAGGCTTTTAATGCCTTTACTTTTGAAAATGACACACAATACTTCTAATTTTCCTTTAATCTTCAAACTTCTAATTATTTGCAGATAAGATATGAAAGTAAATGATAATGCGGAGTATCCGACTGTATAAGCTACACTTGTTTTTTTACATTCGATGGATTACTTGAAAGTCATGGCTTTTTTTCCGTATGTACAGAAATCTTGACGGTTTTCATTGCGAATCCTTAACATGTTTTCATGCAGAGGTATTTGTCCGTTGTATCGGCTCTTAGGGGGTGGTCACTGCACTACTGCCAGGGTTTGAAGAATTTCTGACAAGCAATTATGTTTTAGTGCATATGGTGACCCTGGCAATATTATCATAATAGGTTGCTCTTTTGAAAGTGAATGTAATGTCTAAGTTTCAAGCCTATGCTTTAAATTATTCACAAGATTCACAAAATGCCAAAGTTTTTAAACAATGACCATGCCAATTTTAATGCAAACCACTGTCTTTTCTCTGAAAGCTAGTTAACAATATGCATTGGGAAATGATTATAAGTAATAGATTAACTCACCATAATCTTGCTTAACTCTTTCATACTCTGCCTGAAAAGAAAGTAACAGAGACTGTTCGACTTTTTATTATTATACCCCTGAATGGTCGTATTATGTTATGGCCTTGGTCGTCCATCTGTCTGTCCGTCTGCCTGTACGTCCGTTAGCAATTTTTTGTGTGCACAACTCCTCCTAAACTATCAATGGGAATGAGCTGAAACTAGACACAATTACTCTCTATGATGTCTAGTTATGCATAAGACTTTTAAATTCAAAATGCTCTTGTCATTCTTGAGTTATCTTGAATTATCTACCCTTGAATTGAATGAAAAACAAAATTTCTTGTTAGCTCACTTTCTCCTACATTTTGGATTGGAATGAAAGGAAACTTGCCACAATGACTCTGTAGGATGTCTATTTGTGCTTAGGACTAAATATTTTTTCATATCAAGTAGTTCCTGATTTATCTGCACTTTACCTCACAAAATAGTTTAAAATTACAGATTTTTGTTGTGATTGTGTTCACAACACGAACAAATTTAATTGGATTAAAATGAATCTTGCCACAATGTAACCCTGATATTTGGTTGAGCATAAGACTTCAGAAATTCAAAAAGCTTTGGTCTTTCTTTTATCATCCGCCCTTGAATTGATTGAAATTCACTATATTTCTTTTGTGAGCAACTCGTCACACTTTGAAATGGAATGAACGGAAACTTGCAAAATGACTGTTTGGCGTATATTTGTTCATAAAACCATTTTCAATTTAGACTCAAAGGGTCAAGCTATGTTATGGCCCCAGTCGTCTGTTTGCAATTTTTTAGGGTATCATTCAAGCTCAGGAAACTGACAAGCAAAGGTTACTGACAAGCCCCATCGGGCGTATATGTGCCGCTCTGCGAAGCTCTTGTTCAAAAGTCATTTTAGATACTGAAAAATTAGCTTTGAAAAAGATAGTAACAAAGAAATTAACTGCTTGTAACTTTGTGTATCTGTCTTATTGGGATATATCTTAGCTTTTATTTCTATCAAAATAATCAATATAATTCTTTCTGACTATTTGTCTGCCACCAATGGGTTGATAATCAAGGTCCTATGTGAGATAGCAGCTGGAGGCTACAAAAGGATGTGATGGTTGTACTGGTGAGAGAAATACCAGGAATTCATTTTTAGGTGCTCCAGCCGCCTTGAAATAACTGAAAAAATGTTGAAAGCGGCATAAAACCCCATTCGATCAAACAAATCTTTTCTCAGGATGATTGTAGGATCTCTAGTTATCTGTTTATAGAAGACTCATACATGAGGACCATGATGGTCCTAGATCGCTCACCTGCGTCTCTTTGACCGCTGGGACATCACATTTATTGAATAGGCAGATATCAAAAAGGAGATAATTTCTACATAAGATCAATACCATGGAATGTTTTCAGCCAAGAGCAAGACAGATATGCCTTTTTCGCTCTTTGATTATATGTAAAACGGAATGCACCTAGGTGGGGCCCAAATGTGACCCCACGGGGGTGATATGAACAAACTTGGTAGAGGTCCAGTAGATGATGCTATGTACCAAATATGAAAGCTGTCTGCCTTCTGGTTTCTGGGAAGAAGATTTTTGACGGTTTTCCTATTTTCACCCATCATGCTCAGATGAGCAAACACAGATGTGCCGGGGTGGAGCCCAAATTTGATCCCAGGGTCTTGATATAAACAAACTTGGTAGAGGTCTACTAGATGATGCTACATATCAAATATGATAGCTGTCTGCCTTCTGGTTTCAGAGAAGAAGATTTTTGAAGATTTTAATTTTTTTACCCTTTGTGCTTAGGTAAGCTAAAAGGGGTGCGCCTGGGCAAAGCTGAGTGTGACCCCAGGGTCTTAATATGAACAAACTTGGTAGAGGCCCACTAGGTGATGCTACATACCAAATATGAAAGCTGTCTGCCATTTGGTTTCAGAGAAGAAGATTTTTAGGATTTTCGCTTTTTGATTCTATGTAAAAGGGGTTCAGCCCGGTCGGAGCCCATATATGATCCCAGGTTCTTTATATGATCAAACTTGGTAGAGGCCTACTAGATGATCCTACATACCAAATATGAAAGCTGTCTGCCTTCTGGTTTCAGAGAAATTAGAAGATTTTTGAAGATTTTCATATTTTCACCCTTTTTGTTAAGGGTAAAGAGAAAGTAAAGGGTGGATTTCATTTATTTGAACAACTTTGGTAGAGCTTGACCTAAGGAATATCCCTGCCAAGTTTCATCAAGTTTGGCCCACTGGTTTAGCAGAAGATGTTTAAAAAGAAATTATAGACGATGCAAGACGGACGCCGCAGAACCGACGCCAGATGCCGGACATTGTACGATCACAATAGCTCACCTTAAGCACTTTGTGCTCAGGTGAGCTAAAAATACTCATAAAATTTCCTCCATAAATTCTTGTTATATCAATACTATAGAATTCTTATAGAGCACCATGTTCAAATAAAATCCTTTTCCCATTTTCAGAGGTTTAAATAGAATTCTAATAGAGCCCCATGCTTAAATCAAACCCTATACCGCTTTTCAGATGTTATAAATGACCAATTTAGTTGTGAATTCACAACATCTTAAAGTCCCTAATTAAGGCCCATACCCACAAATCAAGGTTGCTAAAAATTCAAGAGAGGCTTAATGCACCTTTCCCCCCAATCAAACAAAAATATTTTTCCTGTTTTGTTTTGTTTTTATTTTGAGCCATCTTTTCATTATCTTAACAAATATTGATGGCTCAGCGCGAACTGATGTAACTGCCTTATGTTTACAGGCAGTTACAACTGTTTTGCACTTAGCAATCAAATGTAGTGTAACATTTATAAAAGCTTTGTAATGGAAATGTGATGATTCTAATAGAACCCACAGGTTCTTTTTAAAGTTATGATACTGTCTCTTACCTTAAAATGGTCCCTCTCTTGTTTCATGTTCCGGACCTCTTTGTCTTTTTCCTCCAATAGGTTGTTCTTTTCCTGCGAATTATACAAAATACAAAAAATATGGGCATGTGCTGCAATAGTGACGATAAATAAACGGAAATACACACACACATGCATTAAATGTAATCATTTAGCAGCCTCCGCAGTTCCACAGTGCAATAGAAATATTGGCAGTCTGTCTGAAGACACTTTAGACCTGAACCATCTACTAAGTGCAAAGACACAGCTCTGGTCACACTGGGCATATGCACAGGCTTGCAAGAGTCCTTGCCTAGCTAAAATTGCACATTGTTGGAAATGTCATACGAAGGCTCATTTTATCTAAAATTATCAAGCTTTTAAGACTTTTTCAATACTTAACCCTTATCATGCTTTAATTGGCAAAATGGATAGTCAGAGATCAATCTGCACATAATGTGCAGTCTGATCTTAGTACATGACAACAGATTTCCCTTTGTAAACAAGAAAATGCTTCAAAATTGGTTTTCTCAAAATTAATTATTGACTTGCAAATTGTGTATCCATTGCTCCCCTTTCTGAATTTAATGAGATAACTGTGGTTTTTATTCAGCTTGATGTGTGTAAGTCATGGGGATTCTAATTCAATGTTCCAAGTAAAGGGTTTTGAAGATCAGTGCAATTTAGTGTTGGGCAATTAGTTTCAAATCACAATCAATAATTGGTTTTTAGTTGGAAGAGTAAATCAACTAATGATCGGTTGTACAATAGTTTTCTTGGAAATTAATATGACAGCACTCCCAGTATCATTATTTGAAGAATACAATGTGAAAGTCTAGTTAAAACTAATGACCTAAAGACTCTTTCTGCAGATTTTGCTATTAACTTCATGGATCAGCATGAAACAGTTGTAACTGCCTATAAACATATAGGCAGTTACAACTGTTTCATGCTGAGCCATCAAACTCATGTAGGTTTCGATAACAACATATAATGGCTTTCATTTATGTGTTAGGAACTGATTAATCAAATGAAAATACTTAGTGAATTATTCACAATCAAAAGCCCAAGCAAACTAATTATATCGATTATGATTTATTAATCTGCCCATCGCTAGTGCAATTCAAATACCAACATACCTTCAGCTGGTCCTGCAGTGATTTTATTAGGGCCTCTAGATTTTGTCCATCAGTCTGCAAGATAGTGACGTAATATTTTACAATCAAGTTTTATACATGATTTTTCCCATTTTTTCAATCATTCACAATTTATATTTAAAAAAAAACAACAAAGGATTGATTGATTGATTGATTGAATGGAGTTTAACGCCGCTTTCAACATTATTTCAGTTATATCGCGGCGGCTGGAGCACCTAACAATGGTTTCCTGGTATTTCTCTCACCAGTACAACCACCACATTCTTTCCTAGCCTCCAGCTACTATCTCACATAGGTCTACGATTATCAACCCATTGGTGAGAGACAAATAGTCGAAAAGAATGAGTGCCGCCGAAACAACAAAGGAATTGCCAGCTTTGATCTTTTGGGAAGGGAAGATAATTCAGCAAGAAATTTTAGTGGGGTCTTAAAAACTTTAGAATGCACAATACCAGCTACATTGTGTAAATTTCACTTCACTAAATGTACTAGTTCAGGGGAAAAGCTCCAGATGATAAAAAAAAAAAATATGTGAAAATGACAAATTCCAGGGGAGGTAATTCAGAAATACTGAGACTGAAAGTGTTGGTCCATAAAGAGGCAAAAAAATGTGAAGAAATATATTTCTCTACCCTTGAACAAATTTTTAAAATAAATACCTGGCAGGCTCTCTCTTGTACATCTTCCTCCGGAAGAGCTATATGTGAGGCTGCTCTCAATGAATTCTCCTGATCTACAAATATGAATTAGAATATTGAATGACTGGTCATCAATTACCATGTCTATTAAAGTCATCCATAATAATAATAAACATAACAATAATGTCTTTATTTAACGAGGCTACACAGTTGGGTGAACCCACTCTTCCCTGTAAGCCTCTGAAAATAATATCTTTACAACATGTGGAGAATACATCAAATTTAAACAGTACAATATTTATAAAGATAAAATTTGGCAATCTATAAACAATAAATGTGTTTTCCGAGCTTTATGTATAACTATCTAAAGTCCCTACAGAATAAATAGACACTTAAAATAGTTTTGCACACACTCTAGAATAGGTTTGTCACTGGTTATCTTTCCTTTTGAAAATTCTAAAATAAGGTAAACTTATGAAAACATTTTGGAAAAGAGAAAAAGAATCAATATCAAGTAATTTCAGAGCTTCCCCTTGAAAATCTGATAAGCCCTTGTTAACACACATGTCAAGTTTCATAAAGATCTCTTCATTGAAAAAAGTTATGACACAGGTTAAAGTTTGTTATACAAACCCCTAGATTTTTACCAAATACAGTAAAACTTGTATTAAGTGACCACAACTTGAACAATTAAAAAGCGGTTGTATAAGAAAATGGCTGTTTAATTAACATTTTTGATCACAAATAATAAACTTTTTTTTTAATGAATATGCATATAAATGAGAGATTCTCAAAATCCCATGTTTTTATAACTCAAAAGAATCCTCTCATTGAGACAATTCTGGTGAGTTTTCACAACATAGGATTCATTCTCAACAATTTTTGGAACAACAATAAGTTCTTTTTAGGAAACCCTTATTTAAAGAAGGGGATTTTTTAAAGCAGTCCCTTAATAAAAAAAATGGTTGCTTAATAGATGTGGTGGCTCTAGCAAGATTGACTGTACAACACCAATGTCAAAGTGAACAATGCCAGGGTGATGATTAATATCTTGATTTTTCGAAACAGCTAAGTTAAAAATATAACATAGAAATTCAATGTAAGGAATTTTTTTACAGACAGGCCCTTCCTTCCTTGACGCAGCCTTATATTGCAAGAAAGTGACAATGACAATGAGCGCTTTGATGGTCATACATTGAGAAACAATTGTATAAAAATTTCTTAGAAATCAATATATTTATTAAGATTTTGTGTTAACATAAAATTTTACAAAAAGCCTTTCTACATTGATGTGACAAGAACTCCAAAAAGCAATTTTGCATTGTTACATAATGAGGCACATTCTGTGAAAGTTGCATACAAAAATATGCATCTATAGAAGTTGTATTATTAGAAAATTGCTCAGCAAGAAAACAGGTTTGATTGATTTATTGAATGGAGATTAATTCAGCTTTCGACATTTTTTCAGTTATTTCGCAGAGAATGGAGCACCTTACAATGATTTCCTGGTATTTCTCACACCAGTATCACCATCAAAGCCTTTCCTAGCCTCCAGCTTCTATCTAGATTTACGATTATCAGCCCATTGGTGAGAGACAGATTGTCGGAAAGAATGAGTGCCACCGTCAGGGATCAAACCCGGGTCCTATACATTGGCAGTCTGCTATTAACTGCACTAGGATGGCGGCCAAGAAAACAGAACACCATTTACATGTTTCATTCCAATTCATCCATAAACAAAGAAAAGATTCCGTACAGGGGTGTGGAATTCCCATGCTGACAATTTCATGTTATTCCTTGACAAGTAAAAAGTCATGTATAACTTGTCCTGGAACAAGTGGAAACTAGAAAGCCATGAATGGCTTGAGTCGCTCCACAGGCTTGAGATTCTTGTAATAGTGAATTAAAAGTTTTGACCAGATTTTTTGATATTCTAGGTTCTGCTGATTTTGAAAATGATTTTCAAAATTTTCAGAAATGACCTCTACCCATAAAAGACATATTTTTCATCCAATCACAATAATATTTGGCTGCATGATAATGGGTCACCCAATGATCATACCGGTATATGGGTTGATATCCATCTGCTTCATTCTGAGAAAATGATTTTCTAAATTGCCACTAAATAACATATAGAGAAATGACCTGCGCCCCACAAAATTCATATTTTTCATCCAATCACAATAATTTTTGGTGGACTGAAAAAGGGTCACTCAAGGATCATTCCAGTGAAATTTGGTTGATATCCATCAATTACTTCCGAGAAAATGATTTTTTAAGTTTCCACTATATAACATATAGAGAAATTACCTCCACTCAAAAAATCCAAATTTTTCAACCAATCACAATAATTTTTGGTGGACTGAAAAAGGGTCACTCAAGGATCATTCCAGTGAAATTTGGTTGATATCTATCAATTTCATTATGAGAAAATGATTTTCAAAGTTTCCACTATATAACATATAGAGAAATGACCTCTGCCCATAAAATCCGTATTTTTCATCCGATCACAATAATTTTTGGTAGACTGATAAAGGGTCACCCAAGGATCATTCATGTAAAATTTAATTGGTATCCATCAATTAGAATCTGAGAAAACTCACTTTTTACCATCTTTTGAAGTAAGCCACACCCATTAAATCCATGATTTTCATTGGATCAAAATTTCTTGAACAACTTTGAAAGAGGGTCACCCAAGGATCATTTCTGTGAAGTTTGGTTGAAATTCATCCAGTAGTTTCTGAGGAGAAGATTTTTAAAGAAAAAGTTTACGACCGGACGCACAGACAGAGGGACGCACGCACGACGGACACAACGCCATGACAATAGCCCCAGTGGCCTTCGGCCAGTGCAGCTAAAAATGTGTACTTCCACATCCCCTCTGTAATTAAACTAGAAATGAGCATGCAGACAGATAAACAGGTAAAGGTGGAGATGATTGTTCACAGACTTTTTAGGTAGTGGACACATAATAGTTCTGCAACGTTTTGGAAGTATTGAACTTGAACAATGGTAACGAAGTTTCCTAATGATTTTCATTAGGAAACCTTGGTCATCATTGTGAAAGTTTATGCATTCAGAAATGTTGAGGAACTATCACAGTTCCACTACCTTAATGTACTAACCTTCATAACCTTCAATAGGATCCACTATTGTTTCTCTATCATACTGTAAACAAAGTGTATGCAAAGCCATTACTTAATTATTTCCTAGTTCTCAGGAGAGCCAAACAAGTATGAAATATGGGTTTAACTTTAAACATTTTCTAAATTTTACAAATCCCTCAAAAGTGATATGTTTCTTAAAAATATTTAAGTATGCCTCATGGATTTCTTGTTGTTTTTTGACACATCAACAGTTTCTACAAGAAAGTTTTGTTGGAATAACAAGAGGACAAGAATGGCCCTAAACCACTCACCTGACTTTAAATGGTCCAGCGGAACCCATCCAAGAAACTTTCTGACATAGTTTCATTCACATTTTGTCTAATTGTTGAAGAGATGTTATTCAAAGAATTTAAAGTGAAAATAGACCTTGCCCACCCATTAACTACTGAGGAGACTCAAAATAAGCCCCGCCCTGCCATGCCCATATAAATATACCAAACAAAATTTTGCAAACAAATTTTGAAGAAAATCATCAAGGAACATTCTGCTTTAGCTTTATTGAAATCGGCCGAGTGTTTCAGGAGGAGATGTTGTTCAAAGTTTTCAGGCTCAAAATAAGCCCGCCCCTGCCACACCTATATATATTGACCAATTAAAATTTAGTGAACAATTTTTGAAAAGGGTCACCCAAGGAACATTCTGGTAAATTTTATTGAAATCAGCCCAGTGGTTAAGGAGGAGATGTTGTTTAAAGTTTTTGGGCTCAAAATAAGCCCGCCCTGCCACTCCCATATTTATGGAGCATTGAAAATTTCGCAAACAAATTTTAAAGACGGACACCCAAGGAATATTCTGGCAAAGTTTAAAAGTGGCCCAGTAGTTCAGGAGAAGAAGTTTTTATGATTGTTGCCGACGGATAGCGGACAACACATGTCAGACGACAGAATCAGGGTGATCCTAAAATGGCCCAATGAGATATCAAAGGGATCCTTGATGGCTCTATCTAGGTACTGACAGCACATAGAACATCACTTGGCCAATCTCACAATCAACCTCCGATGAACAGATGGATTTTTTTTAAAAAATTACATTTAAACCTTGGAGAATCTTGATAACGTCAGTTAAAATGGCGTTAGCCACAAAACTTTGAAAGAAAATATTCAACGTCGCCAATTCTACTCATTTACATCCTTTTCATGAAACCATCACATCCTTATTTAAGTGTCTTTAGATTCTTAAATAATGACTGCGCTTCAGCCACCGCCATTTTACAGAAAAATTGTTAATAGTGGAATTCATCTCTATTCAAACAAAAAGCACAAGCAAGGTTGTAAATTCAAAACGTGTCAAATAATTCTTGAAACCCATCTCGAGACTGACTGTTGCATGTTTTAAAGTTATGTAAAACCCAAATGCATAAACCACGGATGTCACCAGACTGGTTACTGTTTCTAATGCTACAAGGTGTATAGATATAAAGGTAAAAATAAGTTCAGGAGGTCATGACCTAAAAACACATATTTCCGGCAAATTAAAACAAGTTGCAAAAGCGAGGTCTTAGATTTAAAAACACAAAGTACCTGTCTATATAGTGTATAGACACCAACATTGTTTTTTGATCTAAACCCATAACAAGCTTGGGTGGATCATCCATTTGCCCAATTAAACATTGCAACTTCACTTTTTATTTTAAAGGGGAATTTTTCATTATCTTCAATTGATGAAGAATTCTAGTATCATGAAATAAACAGTGATTTGGGGAGAGAAATCTTGAGAAATACTTATTTTGAATCCAAATGGGTACTACTTTATTTTGCAGCTATAAAGATCCTACAGGGTGTTCCTAACATCTTAGTGTTTACCAGATGATTTTCCTTTAATATCAGAAGTTTTTGAAAATGATATTTTCAATATGCATAATGACTTGGAATTAGTGCATCCAGTGCTTTCAGTTCCTTGATTTTAATTTGCGAAGAATTTTATTCAGCATGAATAGTTAATGTGTCCAAATGAGGCTTAGTTAAGCTAATAAAGTGACCGAAAACAAGATATGGTTGTGAAACAAGAATGCCTGAACATGCAAAATGATGTGCTGTAAGAAAATTTATCATAGGATTCTCATAATTTGTCCTAATTTTGCATTAGAACAAGAGGGCCGTTGGCCCTGGGTCTCTCACCTGAGAAAAAAGCTTCATTACCTAGGTATGTCCATGCAACCACAGAAAAAGAGATTTTCACTTATTCAATCAGATAACATTTGAAATAATCATTCCCCCCCTCTGCTCCTCCCCTGGACATTATTTATTTAAGCTTTTTCCATAAAAGATCTGTGATCAGCTAATCTATGTCAAATATACAGGCTGAGTCTGAGACTTTTAAAGTTTTCTTTAATGAGTTGATCAATACATGACAAATATAAAGGCTGTAGGGATTCAAAATTCTCAACAAAGCACACCCCCTCCCCCAAGATGCTCTGCACCTGATCCAGGAGAAGAATAAGGTTAAAGATTTCAAAATTGATCCAAAGTACTACCCCCTGCCCCCTAATGCTCTGCATCTGGTGGCCCTACATTCATGATTTTAGCTATTTTATTTTAGATCCATATGCTTATCATCCATGCCAATATCGAAGTCTGTAGGGCTCCTGGTTCATTAGAAGATGAAGATTAAAGTTAAAAATTTTTCACAAAAGTACTACCCCCTCCCCCCTGGTGCTCCGCACCTGGTGGCTTTACAGTCATGATTTTCGCTATTTTTATTGAGGTCTATGAGCTGATCCTCCATGCCAATTTTCAAGCCTGTAGGGCTTGTGGTTCAGAAGAAGAAGGTTAAAATTTGCAAAATTTTCACAAAAGTACTACCCTCTCCCCCTTGGTGCTCCGCACCTGGTGAATCTACAGTCATGATTTTAGCTATTTTTATAAAGGTCCATATGCTGATCATCCATGCCAATATTCAAATCTAAAGGTCTATGAGCTGATCATCCATGCCAAATTTCAAGGCTGTAGGGCTGCTGGTTCATCAGAAGAAGAATTTCAAAGATTTTCTTAAATTTTTAACTTTGGTTGCCATAGCAACCAGAGTTTTTCACCGATTTCAATTCTTTTAGCAATTCTTAAAGGGGACCACCTAAGAAACATTTCTGCCAAGTTTGGTTAAAATTGGCCTAGTAGTTTAGGAAGAGATGTCGTTTAAAGAAATTGTTGACGGACGACGCACAACAGACGCCGGACGACGCACAGACGCCGGACAAAAGGTGATCACAATAGCTCACTTAAGCACGTTGTGCTCAGGTGAGCTAAAAATAAAATTATCATTTCTTTTTCGAAGATCTATGCATACAAGGATGTTAAAAAATAATCCCGATTTTGTCTCTCATGATTTTTTTTCCAAGCAATAATACTAAATTTGGTATGGTTCGCTGTTGGAATTCGATCCACATATGATTATGTAAAATCGATAAAGTTCTCAAACACAACACACGTGCCATTGCTACAAACAATGCCACGGTAACGAGTACTAGGGGTAGTAGATAAAATACTTCATTAATTGGGTCTTCTTTTGTAAATATTTTTTCTTCTCTGTCAGTTGAAAGCTTCAAAAATTTTAATGAGTTGCAGGAATAAGTATTATGTAAGCCATGTCTTAATTTGGAGTAATTAGACAGTGGAATTTTACTATATGACTAGTTTAAATATTGGCGGGGTGAACATTCTCAACCTTCTACACTACATCACCTGACCACTGGGAATTTCGGCTCAAAATTATTTTTCCCTAATTTAGAAGAAATATCTAAAGCACTTAGATTCGAAACTTTTCACGCTGAAAAAGAAGGGTTCATTCTTCCAAATAATTTCTTTTAAAAACTTGTAGAGTCAGCTCATATTCTATCAATAAAAAAGCTTACCTCATTCTCTGTGAAGCTCAATGTTGATGTGGAGCTGGACGAGCTTAACAAGCTGGACGAGCTAGACGAGCTCTGGAAAGAGGGGCCATCACCGGGACCTGTGCAGGTGTATAATGGAATGTTATAGAACTATCAGATCAAATTTTTTCTTCTTAAATTTTGACAAGTCCAAATTAAGAAGACATTGAAAGATAAATCAATCTACACTGATTCTTATTGCGAAAGATCATGTGTTCCAAAATATTGCAGAACTATTAAGGTTTCTTACTGTTAGAGAAGCCTCAATAAATAAAGTCATTATCATTATTATTAGTCATGTAGTAAAGGGAATAAATGCATCGATAAATCTACACAGCCCTGAAAATTGCAATCCTTAAGATCTAAAAACCAGCTAAAATACTCGGCTGAACAATATGTTTCTTGTCTACTTCATGCTCATAGAGATAAATACACAATCTGTTTTTGAATTGTTTATCATTATCATACTATCAAGGTATGTGTTATAAAGATTTAACCCTTGTCATGCTGAACCTGGAATATTCCTGCTTTGGCAGGAGCTATTGACAAACATCAACCTGCACATGTGAGCAGTCTGATGTTAGTCTACACCACATGTTTCTCATTTTCAAACCAGAATTTTCAATAGATTTAGTTTTTCACAAATAAAAATTGACCTACAGTTGGTATTCAGTGCTTTTTGCCCTTTGATTTTGATGAAAATTTTTAGCCGAAATTTATTCAGCATGACAACGGTTAAACAAGAGCAACACTTGGCTGCAGGTATTGGATAATACAAAAAAAATATAGTCAAAAAAGGGACCTTACGTTTACAGAAATACTTCCAGAGTTAACCCCCTTTGATAGTCTGGATTGCTCTTGTGATGGTAAATGCCAACTATGCCTAATGTAAATGACACCAAAGTGATCAAAATACCTCAATTTTCGCAATTATCTCAGCTTAAAAAGCGACACAAATAGACAACAAATTTGACATTTCTAGAGGCATTAATCTATGATCAGACAAATAATTTCTGTCAAGAAATTTTTTTTTTTAAAGGTCAAATGAAAAGCTCTATTGACCTTTCTTTAATACAAAGAGATGTATTAAAATAATCTGATGCCATATTCAAAATGAAAATAGTATATACAATAATGGTAAAATCGACGATTTTCTCTTATCACACCTGTAGCCCGCTATTGAAACTGACCTGTGACGTCATTGCAGTAATGAAGGTATTGACGGAATAAGCAGATCATATAAAATAACAGAATTTCGTTCAACCTTTCATAGATTTTTCACAAATTTGTATTAAAAAGGATTGTCAGTAAGATGTTGCGGCAAGATGCAAGGGTCTAATTAATTTAAAATGTCTGGATATAGCATTATTAATAGTATGAATTATCCTAATCGAATAGAAATTGGACCTGAAACATGGACTATACACAAAGACATAGAAATATCTTCAGGTTTACTGATTGGTTATTCTTGCGCACGAATTGTCCGATAACCACATCCCGTTTAAGGGTAATAAACCAATTAATCCCTTTTGAAATTTCTGGTGAACTGATTGGGTAAAATTTTGTCAAGTGCCAATTATTATCATATCATTGGAAAACCACGCCCCGTCAATAAACCAAAGTGTAAACAGGTGTCTCAATTGCTGTAATTAGTAAAATTACTTATTTAGGTGTTCAATGATGAAAACATTTTGTTTTTGTAAAACCAAAATATCGCAAAATATTAGAAGAATTATTGGTACACAGACTAGCACACGCAGAAAGGGTTCCCTTCGGTGAATCATTTGTCATGTGCGCTGTTGTGTAATTGGCAAGATGTCACAATGCTTCCATTAAACAAAACCACCCAGCTACATGTAATCTATAAAACTTTATGACTTAATCAAACACAAATTTTATCCTTCAATGATTCATCTGACATGCCACAAAAGACTTATTTTCAACCGGCGATATACCTAGACACAACCTTTAATCGACAACAGAATACCATCAAATTTGTGTTTAATTTAATTCATTTTTCTAATTATTTGTTATATTTTTGACAAATTCAAATAGAGTGAAAACATGGGTGAACATTTGTGGATTAAAGAAAATGGAAAAAAATTGTCAAAAAGGAAATTTGTACCGACAAATAATTATAGTTTGAAGGAATTTCATACCACTTAATTGTCAAAGCCCTGTTAAGGTAGGGTTTTATTCAATATCTTGATTTAATTTTGCATAATATATTTGATTGACTTTGTAGTAATATTGTTTTGACCAACCATCAAATGTGTTATGTCAAGCCTCTTTTCTTTATCTTTTTTATACGCCCGAAGGGTCGTATTATGTTATGGCCTCGGTCTTCCGTCCGTCTGTCCGTCCGTTAGCAATTTTTTGTGTGCGCAACTCCTCCTAAACTATCAATGGGAATAAGCTGAAACTACACACAATTACTCCCTATGATGTCTAGTTGTGCATAAGACCTTTGAAATTCAAATCGCTCCCGTCATTCCTGAGAAACCTTGAATTATCTGCCCTTTAATATTACCAAAATCTGTTTTTTGTGTGCGCAACTCCTCCTAAACTATCAATGGGAATGAGCTGAAACTACACACAATTACTCCCTATGATGTCTAGTTGTGCATAAGACCTTTGAAATTCAAATTGCTCCCGTCATTCTCGAGAAACCTTGAATTATCTGCCCTTTAATATTACCAAAATCTGTTTTTTGTGTGCGCAACTCCTCCTAAACTATCAATGGGAATGAGCTGAAACTACACACAATTACTCCCTATGATATCTAGTTGTGCATAAGACCTTTGAAATTTAATTGCTCCCGTCATTCCTGAGAAACCTTGAATTATCTGCCCTTGAATTTAACGAAAATCACTATTTTTTGTGTGCGCAACCCTCCTAAACTATCAATGGGAATGAGCTGAAACAAGACACATTTACTCCCTATGATGTCTAGTTGTGCATAAGACCTTTGAAATTCAAATTGCTCCCGTCATTCTCGAGAAATCTTGAATTATCTGCCCTTGAATTTAACGAAAACCACTATGTTTCGTGTGCGCAACTCCTCCTTAACTATCAATGGGAATGAGCTGAAACTACACACAATTACTCCCTATGATGTCTAGTTGTGCATAAGACCTTTGAAATTCAAATTGCTCAAATCAATCCTGAGAAATCTTGAATTATCTGCCCTTGAATTAGACAAAAATCTCTTTATTTTGAGTGCAACTCCTCCTTAACTATCAATTGAAATGATCTGAAACTCGACACAATTACTCTCTATGATGTCTAGTTTTGCATAAGACTTTTCAATTCAAAATGCTCCAGTTATTCTGAGTTATCTTGGATTATCTGCCCTTGAGTTAATGAAAAACAAAATTTCTTGTCGGCTCATTTTCTCCTACATTATGGATGGGAATGATGAAAGGAAACTTGCCATAATGACTCTGTAGGTTGTCTTTTTGTGCTTAGGACTAAATATATTTTCATATTTAAATGTTATGGCACCAGTTGTTTGTCTTTTTGCAATATTTTTAGCTATCATTCAAGCTCATGTTACTGACAAGCCAAGGTTACTGACAAGCCCCTTCGGGCGTATATGCGCCCCTCTGCGAAGCTCTTGTTATATATATATATCTGTAGAAGCTAAATTATTGGTCACTGTGAAATATTACTCTCAATTATATCAAATTGGATTTCCTTCCGAAGGTTTTACCAAATTTACGAAGTGAACAGTCGGAAAAATGCTGATTTTAATTTGTGAGAGGAAAATGTTTATTTTTAACAAGATTACAACGGCGTGAAAAGCACTCTAGCCATGCCATAGTTTCCGACTTACTTTTATCCAGACCTTGCTGTTAGACTCGTGACTAGATGTCTCGGATTTAGGGTATAAAGTAAACATATCTGTAGTTTCCGCTTGCTTAGGTTTAAACTGTTCTGACTGCACAAGATGATAGCCGTATAACAATATCGAACCTTCATGTTGTTGTTCGATAGCTGTGATAATAACAAGCGTTCGCCATGTTTACCTTCGAGAGGATCGCCTGCAATGACGTCACACCCAGTGGGCAAGTGCGAAAATCTGTTTTCGGCCAGGTGAAAATTTCAAAAAAATCACCGTTGTTCTTTTGTAAATATTGGCCAATTGGGGGTGTGTTTTCGACGCAGATTTCTTATACCTTTTCATTTCGATTAAACTGATTGAGATATATATTCAGTTCTTTTTCGAAAAATAGCTTTTCATTTGATCTTTAAAACCAAAATTGACAAGATTAAGAGAGTTTGGTTGCTCAGAATCAGAACTATATGCTTTTAATAGTAAATATTTTAATTCTTAATTGATCAAATAGCAATGGAGGGTAACAATAGGGAATAAGGGATTTTCCAGTTCCTTCAAGATTGATTTTCTTGGGTTTTCCCAAAATACTCATTGCATTTTATACAGAAATAAAATGCACCAGACTTTCCTGCATGTCCTATTCGGTATGAATTGGCTGAGTAGTTTAGGTGGGGGTGGGGTTGTTGTTTCAAGAAATTAACAAGACTTTAAATATGCTAACCTTCTAGTGATATGTCTAGTGATATAGGTTGGACAGCTCTCCCCTAAAAACATACATAAAAAGATAACATAATGCTTTGTGTTTATAATTTTATCTTGATTTGAGGTATAGGGAAAACTAATCTCAAATTAAAGAAAAATACAGTATTTTTTGAAGTTTGGTATTTCTAATCAACTGAAATTGTGTAGTTGGGAGTAAGTACTTTATGGAAAGTAAATTTGTTTGTTTGTATGGGGTTTTATGCGTCTTTCAACAATCTTTCAGTTAGATTGTGGTGGCTGGAGCACCTAACAATGGATTCCTGGTATTTCTCTCACCAGTACCACCACCACATCCTTTCCTTGCCTCCAGCTGCTATCTCACATAGTACTACAATAATCAACATATGAGTGAAAGACAAATAGGGGAAAGGACTAGTGCCGTTGTTGGGGATTGAAATAAAGAAAGTTGAAATATTATCCTGTTTTGCCTCTCAAAAATTCATTTTCCAAGCATTCAGGCTTAATTCTGCATCATTTGCCATCGGAATTCAATCCATGTACGCCTATTTAAGTTTTGTTAATCTACCTAACAAAAATCAAGCATAGTTGCCATTCAATGATTGGGATATTTACAAGATGTAGAGAGAATTTCTTGATAACATATCTTTATGAAACTGAAAACCTAATCACACTGTTTGAATATATGCAAAGACAATACATACAAGAGAGGTTTTAGTTCCATATATGAACTTGGTACCTACAGAAAGGTCTTGTCCCAAGCAATGATCTTGTGAAAGAAGGCTCATTGGCTTACCATTCAAAAGTTATGACCAAGGTTAATTTTTTTAAACAAATTTGACCTTGAAAATTACCTTGACTGATGACCTTGACTTTGGTACCTTTATAAAGCTCATGTCCAAAGTAATGATCATGAGAAATCTGTATGACTTACCATTCATAAGTTTTGACAAAGGTTAAAGTTTTTCGACGAAAGTTGACCTTGAAAAATTACCTTGACTGATGACCTTGAGCTTGGTACCTACAGAAAGGTCTTGACCCAAGCATTGATCATGTGAAATATGAAAGCTCTTTGATTAACCATTCAAAAGTTGTGACCAAGGTATAATTTTTTAAAGAAATTTTACCTTGAAAAATTATCTTGACCTTGACTGATGACCTTGAGCTTGGTACCTACAGAAAGGTCTTATCCAAAGCATTCATCATGTGAAATATGAAAGCTCTTTCATTTACCATTCAAAAGTTATGACCAAGGTGTAATTTTTTAAAGAAATTTTACCTTGAAAAATGACCTTGACTTTGACTGATGACCTTGAACTTGGTACCTACAGAAAGGTCTTGTCCAAAGCAATGATCATGTGAATTATGAAGGCTCTATGACTTATCATTCAAGAGCAAGGTTAAAGTTTGTCAGGCCTACAGTTTGCAGCAAATTTGCCGCAAACTGTTTTAGCAAACAGTTTGCAGAAAGTTTGCGGCAATGATGAAGTAGTTAAATTGATATATATGAGCCGTTTAACAAAAAAGAACCATGTTGGGAGGGTGAAAAGTATGAACTTGGGGACGGACTACACTATTTAGGTAGGCTGGCCAGAATCAAAACTTTTCCGGTTTACATCATTTTCTTAATATAAAGATCTTTTCTGTGTTGAACCTCTGGGTGACCTCTGCTGAATGATCTGATCTCTTTTTTAAATTTTCACTTCATACTGTACCAAGATTCTTTGAGCTTGTGCATTAAAATTCATATATCTTTAATTATTTAAATGAAAATGATATATTAGATTGAATACAGTATTGGGCTGCTATAAACACTATTTTAGTAATAATGAAGTGACTGGATCATATAAGAATAAATTCTTGGTATTTCTTCCACCAATATTGCCATACTTATATACAATGTATGCTAAGATCAGAATGGACATATATGCAGGCTCATCTTAGTCTATACTGTCTACTAAAGCCTTGCGTAGGCCTACAGCAGGAAATACTTTGATCAACATCGGAAGGGGGAATAATTTCTCAAAATAGCTGTTTACAGTTGGAATGAAACAAAGATTTTTTTTTTCAAAGTTCATCTCCTTGCAATTTTCCTGCTAAGTGCATGATCTAACTAATAAAAAATGTGTTCTCACAAACTTACTGCAAACTTCCTGCTTGCGAATAGTTTACAGGAACACATTTCTTTATTCAAGAAGTTTGCAGAATGTTTGCTGCAAATAGATTTTCTGACGCAAACACATGTTAAGTTGCTGCCAACTGTTCTCGCAAACCGATTAGTTTGCGGCAAATTTGACCATCCGTGTAGTGCTTAAAGTGTAGACTCCTGTCAGACTGTGCAGACTGACTAGGATCAAAAATTTTTGCACCTTACTTATTTTCTGCTCCTAGAATGATCAATCTACAGTCATGTGAAAGAATTTTGGAATTCCTACCTCTGGTAAACCTATGCTGAACCCAATCTGTTTATCAAATATTTATTTTACAAAATTCCCAGATAGTCCCTTTTTGTGTGACGGGTCACATATATATAATTCTTGTCTATGGAATGGATTGATACTTTGTTACCTAGGATAATGCCCTTACAGGAGTAAGTGAATGAGTGGTCATTGAATACCAAATTTATCAAATGTATCATCTATAAACAGATAAAATGAGGCTTTGCCGAGTTTTCATCTGCTTTAGATAACGAGTTTAATAAATTCTGTATTTTATGAACACAAATTTGCTATTCTATTTGTTATATGACCCGAATTTTTGCAAAAAGCTGTCAAAATTCTTGAAATTCAACATTTCAATTTTCCGCCAAACTTATAATGTTGTTTAAAACTGACGTCAAAATATAGAGATTATGATGTCATTTTGGTAGTAACAAAATAGCATTGCCATTCCCTGTGGGCTCATTTGCATAGTTATTCCATTCATTAAAATAAACAATATACCAACTTACCCCAGCCTTTGGTGTTGAGGTGAGTTGCCTGTCTGGAAAAAAATCAAAGTAATATACAGTAAAACTTGGGTAAAGCAAGCTCAAATGCAGTTACTGATGGAAATGTTCTCTTAATACATTTTGTTCAATATTTCATGACAAATATTACAGGTTTATTTGGAAGCATATAAATATTATAACATCAATCTTCAAAATCGTTTAAACTTTGAAATTTATTAGAATTGTCTCATTGAGATGGCTCAAACAACAAAAGAATTATAAGAATGTCTACTTTATCAGAGATTTTGCTTACAGTGAGGAAACTTTTTAAAGAGGTCCCTTAAAATTAATAAAAGTGGTTGCTTTTTCGAGCAGGTTTCTCAAGAAATACAAACTGTATGTGCAAAGAGGAGCACCCTATGCAAGTGCCAAATCTAAAATGAATTTTTTATATAATTGTTTAGAGAAAATTCACCTAAAATTCAAGGGAAAAGGGTCTAATAGACATCAACTTTAATGTTTTTAGAATAAGAATACGCATGGTCAATAAAATCTCCCTGACTATGTTATGTATTGCTCCTGGGAGCATTTATTAGGAGAAATATGGTATTCAATTTCTTAAATACAAAACTGGGACACAAGGTGCAATTTTTTTTGCATTATCTGTTTTTCTGAAAAAAAAAACAAAAAACTTATTAAGCAGCTGTACCAATAGCACAAAGTAAAGACTCTGATCAGACTGTTGGGCTGGACAGGCTCATCAGACAGACAGACATGGTGAACCCAATAAACCCCCCTCTACTTTGTATAGTAAGTTTAAAGTAAATGCTGTTTCTCAGTACATAATTGGGGGGGTGTTAGTATTAGAGTGGGGGCTTTTATCAGAAAGAAATATGGAATACAGAATTCCGACTCTGGTTATACTTACCAGGTAGAGTATTGTCCTCATTCTCACTTGTTATCTCTTCTTCCTCCTGCAATTTAATAACAAGAGCACTGAGCATAAGGGTCTGAGGTTATAAAACTTTTCTCAATCTCAATTCAAAATTTTCTCAAATTTCAATTTGAGATTAAAGTCATGATTCCGTTTTAATACTTATTTTAAGGTATTCCCATAAAAGATATTATAATATGACCTACGTCACCGGAGTGAAATATCCCCGTTAAATATTTTTGATATTACACGGATGTTATTACACTAGTGGAATAACTATGCAAATGAGCTAAAAACGAAGAACAATGTCATATTTTTGTTAGGAAAATGACGTCATAATGGATATGCTGACGTCATTTTGCAAACGGCGTTATATGTTTCGTGGAATAAAATAAATAGATAAAATTCTCAGTTGAGCCTGAGAAAAGTTTTATAACCTCCGGCCCTGATGCTGGATAGTGAAAAATTCTTATTTGAGCTAGAGCTAACACTGAATTCCCTGTAAGTGTTTTCAGAGAATTGATTGATTGAATGAAGTTTAGGCCGCTTTCAACATTTTTAGCTCACCTGATCACATTGTGCTCAAGGTGAGCTTTTGTGATCATTGAATGTCTGCCCTCCATCGTGTGTCGTGCGTCGTCCGCCGTCATCAATTTGAGTGTTTACACTCTAGATGCCACAAATATAGCCCAATCTCCATGAAACTTGGTCAGAATGTTGGCCAGGTCACAAGAATGAACCCTATTGAAATTGGGACAGATTCACGCCATATCACAGGAAAAGGGGCCTTAATGACAATTTTCTTGTTTACACTCTAGAGGCCACAAATATGGTCCAATCTGCATGAAACTTGGTCAGAATGTTGGCCAGGTCACAAGGATGAACCCTTTTGAAATTGGGAAGGATCCATGCCATATCACAGGAAAAGGGGCCTTGATGATAATTTTCTTGTTTACACTGTAAACACAAATTTGGAACAGTCCACAAATTTGGAACAGTCTTCATGAAACTTGGTCTGAATGATGGCCAGGTCACAAGGATAAACCCTGTTGAAAATGGGAAGGATCCAAACCATATCAAGGGAAAAGGGGCCTTAATGACATTTTTTTTGTTTACACCCTAAACGTCACAGACATTATTCAATCTTCATGAAACTTGGTCAGAATGTTTGCCAGGTCACAAGGATGAACCCTATTGAAAATGGGAAGGATCCGTGCCATATCATGGGAAAAGGGGCTATAATGACATTTTTGCTCTTATCTTTCTAGAGGCCTCAATTATGGACCTATCTTCATAAAACTTAGTCAGAATGTTTGTCAGGTTACAAGGATAAACCCTATTGAAAATGGGAAAGATCCATGTCGTATCATGGGAAAAGGGACCTTAGTGAAAATTGTCTTGTTTACAGCCTTAGAGGCCTCAAATCATAAAAGTACAACTTTGCTTGAAAATTTCATGTATTTAATGAGACAAAGAGACGAAGGTGAGCCATATAGGACCATATGGTTTAGTTATAAATAGTACTAAGTACTATTTTCTATGCCACTTGTCCATGGACAAGTTTATAACAAGACAAATATTAGAATGGTACTTAATAGGTCTAAAGAGATTGATTATCAAAATGTTAATATCAAAGAGTAGAAACATTGTTTTTAATGAAGAAAATGCTGTACTCCACCATTTTCTTCATTAAAAAATATTTCCTCAAAACTGATTGATATTACTTTTTGCAGACAAAATCTTTTCGATCCTGGACAAGTAGAAAATCATCTTTTACTTGTCTGAGGACAAGTAGAGAAATTCTGTATTTCCACATCTCTGGTGTTACAGCTCTTGAGAGTCTGGTTAGCTCTTGTGATGTTGAACATACAAATTTCAAGAAGATAACTTTAATAACCAGAGACATGACAATGGCTTAAGTTTAACACTTGCCAACACTCATGCATATGTCAATGCCATCTTCTAGGCCAATGATACCAAGGTGATGCTAATGGCTCAACTTTTAGATCCAAAATAGCTGATCTAAAAATAATGTGATTTTGTTAAGCATATAGTAAGTATACATACCTGAGCTACTTCTGTCTTCTTCTTTTTGCCATGGCAGGTCTTCTAAAAAAGACAATAAGCCAAACAATCAATGCCAATCTTATATTGTAATTTCTCATTAAGAGTGAAAAGGGACTATTTTTGATTGATTGATTGATTGAATGGAGTTTTCAACATTTTTTCAGTTATATTGCAGTGGCTGGAGCACCTAACTATGGATTCCTGGTATTACTCTCACCAGTACAACCACCACATTCTTTCCAAGCCTCCAGCTGCTATCTCACATAGGTCTACAATTATCAACCCATTTGTGAGAGACAAATAGACGGATAGAATGAGTACCGCCGTTGGGGATCGAACCCAGGACCTCTAAATTGACAGTCCAATGTGCTACCAACTACACTATGACGGTGGCTCTAAAAAAGTAAACAAAGGGGAATAACTAAAAAAATAAGATAGGAGGAAATTGTGGTTTTTGTGTACCGTACTTTGCTTTCATGAGAGCAACAGAACTGCCTAGTTTCTAGTCAATTGGACTTGAGGTGACAAGGTTGAGCTGCGGACATAAATGTCCATGCTGCCCGCCAATCACATGCCACAAATGATCACATACCATATTTCTTCTTATAAACGCTCACGGGAGCTATATATAACATGGTCATTATTGATAAAGTATGGATTTTCTGATTAAAAAACAACAACATTAAAAATGGTGTCTTTTGGGCCCTTTCTTCCTGTCATTTGTGGTGAATTTCCTCTAAACAATCATATACATGTAAATGATTGATTAGAAGAAAATCATCTCAAATTAGTGGAAGGTCTAAAAAAATTCCTTGAATTTTGGCATTTAAAGTAGGCTTTCTAAGTAAAAAATGTTGGGTCCTTCTATTAGGGAGGGCCCTATTATAAGAGGAACTACAGTTATACATCCTGTCTTTCAGTGGTAAGAAAAATGGTTAGTAACTTACATTTGTAGCTTTCCTTTGGCCTCCCCTCTTTCTCTTCTTTTGTGTTGGAGCTTAAAAGACAAAATCAAACTGATGTGTTTGTGAAACAAAAATTCTCCCGTAACAGCAATTTTTTCAAAATGTTGATTTTTTTGTCTGCAAAACCTTTGAATTTGGACAGGTCCTAAATTTTGTAAAACAGGAGAGTGTTAAGGTCTCCAAAGGTGTAGGGGTACCTTAATTACACAAAACATACCACCTTTTTTCATAATTTTGCATTGACAAGGATTATATACAACCATAATATTTTATTGATTTATTCAGTTAATTTTTTACAGCAAAAAATATTTGACTCCTTATTTTAGGAAATGGCCCCTAATTTAAGCATTGATGGGGTGCTAGCCCACCCATTTTCATTTCTCTAATGAACCCTGCAAAAGCTATACTTTTACAATGGTCATGAATGAAAAGGCTTTGTTAATGCAATAAAATATTAACCATTCTTAGGCCAGCCTAAAAGTGCCTCAATCTCTTGGCTGTTAATTGCTGGATAATAGATGAACCTCCTGGATGGTGGATTAGAATCTAATTCAAAATGAGATGTATTTGTGAAACACAAATTTGAGCATGAAGATGACCTTGAATTTGTCAAATGACCTTGACACCAGCAGATGCATATTATTGAGATCCATCATTTTACCAAATATGAGCATTGTATCTTGAATAGCCTTGAAGTAATTGGCAATATTAAGTTTTTTGGTTTAGTTTTGTAGACAGACAGATTGATTGATTGATTGATTGAATGGAGTCTAACGCTGCTTTCAACATTATTTCAGTTATATCGCGGCGGCTGGAGCACCTAACAATGGTTTCCTGGTATTTCTCTCACCAGTACAACCATTACATTATTTCCTAGCCTCCAGCTGCTATCTCACATAGGTCTACGATTATTAAACAATCGGTAAGGGACAAATAGTCAGAAAGAATGAGTGCCGCCGTCGGGGATGGAACCTGGGTAGACAGACAGACAGACAAATAGACAAGTTTAAATAATATGCCCCCTATATTTCTAGGCAGGACATAAAAAGGGCATTATTTGCACAAAATGCTTCTAGATTTATCCCCCTTGATAGTAAAAGCTGCTCTTTTGATGGCAAACAAGTGTACCAAGTTTCAAGTGAATGACTTCAGTTGAAATAGAGATATCACAAAATATACAAGTTTTTGCACAATGACAACTTCACCATGGCTTTCGCAATACCTTTAGTTCTCTCCGTAGACAGCCAAGGTGAAAATAAGACAATATGTGAAAATTTTGGGGCATATTTTCTTCAAGCATGTCATTGTTGTATTTGTGAAATTTAACGCCATTTGTATATTTGGATCTCCATAGATATTGAGGGTTCAGTGCAAGAGTGTACTAAGTGTATATAAAATGTATAAACACTTAGTCCACTCTGCGCTGACTCCTTAATATGTTAAAGAGTGAAATGAAAAAAGCAGGGTTTATTTTTTTTCTTTTTAATTTCACTAGTTTGGCAGAAGATTTATCAAATGATAACCTCAACCTACTGTTATTTCCTGCTAAACCAACAACAGGCAATAAAGTAATAGAGGATAATCATTTGTTTAAGTTTAAGATCGATTTATATTCATTGAGTGAACAACAAAAGCTATATTTTCACATGTGGGGAGCTACGAGTGAAAATATAGCTTTTGTTCTTCACAAAATGAAATATGAATCGATCTTACTTGAAAAACAAATGATTATTATATTTCTTTATTGCAAAAATGAGACAAAATGTGAAATTTTTAGAACATATTTTCGTAATGGCGTAATTGCTATAGAACGTTCATTGTGACGTCACTTATTTTGCCTGGCATAGATGATATTAGAAAGGATGAAATACACAAAAGCAGGGTATAAGTTTTTGATAATTTCCGGCCTTTGCGGTGAGATTATCAAGTGATAATCTACCGTTATTTCTCGATAAACCACCCAAAAGCATTAAAAAGAATAAGACATACATGTAGATGATAAGGACCATGTAGTTGATGGCGTCTTACGTGGTCTCAAAGTCCTCCTTTCTGCCTCATACACCCCTCCAGAAATATTGGAAGAAGAGTCTGCTGTAATGAATGCAAAATGATGCAAATCAAACAAATATCTATGCTACAAAATTTCAAGGGTTTGGTGCAAGACTGTGTGAGTGTATGTATATTGTATATACACTTACTTCAGTCTTGCAGCTAATCCATGAAACGGAAAAAGTAACTGGAAAAGGGAGGGGCCTCTGCTTTAGGTAGTAAACCCACAATAGTCCTTGAATGTTTTTGGAAGTTATTAACTTAAACAGTTTCATTAGTTCTTTGAGAACAGTCAGCTATTTTGTAAGCTTCCTCCCATAGTCCATTACAATTCTGTTTCTTTATTAATGATCTGAACAGTTTTGCTTCGAAATATCAAATTATAAGATATGAGGGGATTATTTATTGACTTCATAAAGGAATCAACCAAAAAAATTTTCACTCTCATGAATGAATCTGCTTTGCGTATTCATAGTGTTATTAGGTTTTGAGCTTCATAACTGAAATCAACGAAATTTAATACTTTCTTTATCTCTTAAATAAAAGTAAGGATTTGGAGGAAAATTAGGGGAGAATTTGAGAAAAAAATTTTTGGGGGGAGGGGGGTTGACTTCTCTAACCATAGCTGTCAGAGGTCAGCAAAGGTTGACTATTCCTTGTCCTGGTAATACAGCAAATCAATATCCACATAGGAAAATTCAATAAATTGATTGATAGATTGATTCAATGGAGTTTAACGCCACTTTCAATATTTTTTCAGTTATATTGCAGCGGCTGGAACAACTCACAATGGATTCCTGGTATTTCTCTCTTCAACACAACCATCACATCCTTTCCTAGCCTCCAGCTGCTATCTCACATAAGTCTACCAAATCAACCCATTGGTGAGAGACAAATAGTCGGAAAGAGTGGGTGCCAACGTCAGGGATTGAACCCGGGACCTCTAAATTGAAAGTCTTGACGTGCTACCAACTGCGCTATGACAGCGGCACAGAAAAGATCATAGGCTTTATTCGATTTTTTAGGGCATTAAGATTTGCAGAGACCCAAAAATGGTTAAAACCATATTTTGTGTCTCTGCAAATGTTAACGACTGAAACTATGTGAATTGCCACTTTTATTGCATAAAAAGAAAGACTAAGATATTTATTCAAACAGTCATTGCAGAATGCTTTAAAACTAGTTACAAACCCACTTATTTGCTCGATAAAGTGTTATACGTTGAAACTTCACTTTTGTTTATACCAACGTTGCTTGGAAAATTTATGAAGTCACAAATCTTAAGGTGGGAATAGGATAAACGTCTCTATTCATGCTCTATATAAATGTTAGACATTAAACTGATAAGTGTATAGGCCCAGACTGAGGATATATAAGTGAAAAAAGCTGTGCCTAAACAGCTTGTGAATTTCCATATTAATCCACTTTTTTTAAACCCCTTAGTTTTTTTCCTTTAACATATGCCTTTAACGACTCCTAGCATACATTTTATGCAATAATGCAAAATAATGCAAATCAGCATTGCTTTTGAAAATTTTCTAAGCTACAAGTGGGAAAAGTAAATCAACGGAAAAGGGAGGCGCCTCTGTTTAAGGTAGAGTGGACCCATAAAAGTTCTGCAATGTTTCGGAAGTTAAGGGCTTAAACAGTGTTAACCTAGATTACCCAGTGATGTAATTAGAAACCTCATTTAACCTTGTGAAAGATCATGCATTACAAATTATTGCTGAACTTTTATGGTCCAGGTATACTTTAAGAACAAAAACTAAAGCTGCTCGAGTCACTGATTAACTCCACACAGGCCTGAATCCATGCTATGATAAGCTGAGACTTTAAGTTTTTAATTCGCTAGAATGACAGAGGTCAGATTTAAAAAAAAATCTTTGACAGGGAGGTAGATTGATAATTCAAGATTCAGAAAATTAGCAGTCAGAAAAGTTTCAAACCAATTTAGGCTGCACAGTCCATGCAGCCTGACTACTGTTGACACTTTTCCAACTTCCCAGATGGTTCATTTTTGTGTGACGGGTCTTAAATATTTCATTTCTTACCATCCATCTCCTCCTGTATCTCCTCCACTCCACTCATAAGAGACGGCTCCTAAAAAATATAGAGGATAATCATTTCTTTCAGTGCAAGATACATAAATATTTCAATGAGTGAACAACAAAAGCTATATTTTAATGAGTGGCAGAGCCTAGAGTGAAAATATCGCTTTTGTTGTTCATAAAATGAAATAAAAATTGATCTCACTTGAAAAACAAATGACTTTTCTATTTCTTTAATGCATAAATAAAACAAAATGTAAAAATTCTAGGGCAAGTTTTCTTAAAGCACATCATTTTGCATGTAATTCCTTCGCAGTGTTCATTGTAACGTCACTTTTTGAGCTCCGCTCAGATGAAGTCAGATAGGCTGAAATAACCATAAGCTGGTGATAAGTTTTTTATCATTTCACTGTTTAGGTGGTGAGTTTATCAAAATGATAATGTACTGTTACTCCTCGATAATGTACCATTTCTCCTCGATAAACCACTGAGAAACATTAAAGAAAGAAAGAGATAAGAACATGTTAGTGAGATTTCCAACAATTTAAAATATGCACAAAACAAAGGCTTTTACCTGCCTGTGCTTCTGCACAGTCTTACCAGAGTCTTCATTATGTACTTAGAAGATAGATAAGATTTCAAGGTATCTGTAAACGACTAGGTAACTTTACATTTACATTATGTGGCTGTCTACACTGCTCAATATTTACACCCAACATTTCAAATTGTTGGAAATGTCATGCACAGGCTCAAATACATAGGGGATAATTGTTTCTTTCAGTGTAAGATCAATTTATATTTCATTGAATGAACAACAAAGGCTATATTTTCATGAGACGCCACAACCCGTAGAGCCCATGTCATCAACCTGGTCAGAATTTTACAAACAAATCTGAAAAAACATGTTCTAAAGATTATTCCTGGGAAGTTTGCATGAACTTTGTCCAGTAGTTTCAGAGAAGATCTTTGAAGAAACATAATGTGTTTGTGAAACACAAATGCCCACAAACAGCATTTTTTTCGAACTGTTGACGTTGACAGATGACCTTGACCTTTTAGCATGACCTTGACCTTCATACCTCGAGATGTACATCACTGAGATCTTTCATCATGCCAATTATGAGAAAGGGTATCTATAAAATGCTTGAATAAACTGAACAATGAAGAATTTTTGATTATGTATTTCAGAAGTTTAACCTTGAAAGATGACCATGACCTTGTCACATGACCTTTACTTTGGTACCAGCAGATGCATATCACTGAAATCTAAAATCATGCCCAATATGAGCCTTGTATTTTGAATAGGCTTAAAGATATTGGCAATATTAAGTTTTTCGAGTTATTTGACCTTGACAGATGACCTTGACCTTGGCACAATACCAAGACTTTGGGACCAGCAGATGCAGATCATTGAGGTCTATCAACATGCCAAATATGAGCCTCATATCTTGAATAGGCTTGAAGATATTGGCAATGTTGATGTTTGTGGTAAAGTTTTTTGAGTTATAGATCTTAACAGATGACTGACTTTGTCACATGACCTTGACTTGGAACCAGCAGATGTGGATTATTTAGATCTATCAGCATGACAAATATGAGCCTTGTATCTTGAATAGGCTTGAAGATATTGGTAATGTTTTTTGGTTATGATAGACAGACAGACGGATAGATGGACAACGGTTGAACAGTATGCCCCCATCTTTTGATATGGGGGTATAAAAGCAAAACGCATGGCTGCTCTTATGAAAGAAACCAGGCAACAAGATTGGCTCCGCTGGACTTAGTCCAATGGAGCTAATAAACAAAAATGGATTATATAACTGCCTCTTAAGAGAAATATGGAATTTATCTAACAAAAAAATTTAGCCTGGTTAATTTAAAGGAGAAGAGAAGAAAATTATTGAGGGATAGTCACTGGATCTACATCACCCTTTTCCTAGCTTCCGACTGCTATGTGAGATAGCAGTCGGAGGCTAGGAAAGGGTGAAATGGTAGTACAGGTGAAAGAAATACCAGGAATCCATTTTTAGGTGCTCTGGCCTCCGCGATATAACTGCGAAATTGTTGAAAGTGGCGTAAAACCCATTCAAACAAACTTAAAATCAAAAAGGTGCTACACAGGGGCTTAGCTAGGTGAAATTAAAAGACCATAAAAATTTCTAATAAAGACACATGGTCCTCTTTTACCGAATCCCTCATTTCTGAGGTTGAAATCTACCATTTTTAATGTGATTTTACAAACTTTCGAAGCCTTTATTAAAGGCCCATATCCACAAAATCAAGGTCACTAAAAATTCAACAGGTTTTTATGCACCTTTTCCCCTATCAAATGTAAATATTTTGCGCGGATTATGTCTATTTTTTACCATTTTTCAACGTCATAACATTTATTGCTGGCTCATTGTCAAACAGTTGTGTCTGCCTGTATGTTTATAGGCTGTTTCGACTGTTTCACACTGTGCCATTGATTTGAAGTGTAGCCTATAATAAAAGCCCATCCCTTTCTAATGGGCATTCTCAGAAGGCATATAACACTGACTAAACAAGGTGGCAAATTGTCACAACATAGGCTCCTTACACTACTGAATCTCTAAGTATGAAAACCAACAAAGGGAAATACCTCAAAAATAAAGCAAGGTAGGGTAATCTTTCTTGTGCAATGCACTCAATAATCATAAGAGAAACATAACTGTCAAGTTTCAAGTCAATCAGACATAAGGTTACAGAGCTCAAGACAATATAGTAGACGCCCCTTGCCAGCCAAGACACCACAAGTAATCACAGGCATAAAACAAGAGGATCATGATGGTCCTAAATCAATTCTAAATGACTCTTGCCTTATTAAATTGAATTGCCTTAAAAGATAATTAAATGGCAATGCACAAGATATGCAAGTTTGAACTTCATTTATTATAATATTTTTAAGGCTCTTTAGCTGTTTTCTAAACCTCCCTCTTCCTTTTAAAAAATGTTTATTTAACTACATTTTTGCATACGGGTCAATGCACCTACATTACCTTTAGCTGTAGGGCATAGCCCTATTTCTGATTAGCAGATGGAAGGAATCTCCACAGCTCATCCCAGAGCATACCTTGTACAAGCTATATTACACCTACCGTATTTCCCCTTATAACAGCGCCCTGCCTAATAGTAGCACCCCTACACTTTTATCTACGAAAACCCACTTCAAATGCCTTAACTTTAATTAAGAACTTGTTCAGACTTATTCTCTGTTTTGATATGAATTTCCCCCACACATACCTCCCCGAGCCTCCTTTTGCACTCCACGTATTTGGAGTGCGTCCTGGTCAATCTTCTTTTCAGTGCTGAGTTTTCTTGAACCTAGACAGAATAGAAGATATAGATTCAGTGCTTGTGCTAGCTTTTTCAGATGCATAGATAACCACCTTTAGGTGATAAGTTATGGGGGTCAAAAATGGTCTTGAAAGGGTCAGAATGAGCAAATCATTAAGATTTAACAAGAGCACCACGTACGGATGCCCACCCACGGCTGTTTAGTGCTGGATGGTTGATAAAAATTCAATTAAAAAAAGAGGCATTATTTGCACATAATACATTTAAAGTTATCCCAAAGTTAAAGTTGGTTTATCTTTTGAACAAATGTGCTAAGTTTCAAGTGAATGCTTTTAGTAGAACCACAGATTTCAAAGAAATGTCAGTTTTTCTCATGATAACGACGACAAAAAGGACTGCAACATAGGTCTACAATTTTCAACCCATTGGTGAGAGACAAATAGTAAAAAAGAATAAATGCCCCCGTCAGAAAAGCATGTAGAAGGTTATCTGATTGTCTAGGATACCTTATTTCCCCTTATAATAGCCCCCTCCCTAATAGTATCACCCCTACATTTTCACTAAGAAAACCCACTTCAAATGCCTAAATTTTAGAAACTTTTTGAAACTTCTTCTCTAATTTGAGATGAATTTCCTCTATCAATCATTTATATGATTGTTTAGAGGAACTTCACCTCCAATTAAAGGGAAAAGAACCTAAAAGACATCAATTTTAATGATTTAAACCAGAAAATGCATACTAAATAAAAGCTCCCTGGCTGTAATATGTATAGCTCCCAGAAGCGTTTACTTTTAACCTAGAAACAATTTCGTCGGATTTAAGTTAGCGTGATTCATGGGAGTTGTAAAAACGCGAAGTTAAAACACCACAAATAGCCCACTCATCATAACAAGAGGACCATGATGGTTCTTGATCGCTCATCGGAGTCTCATTGAACCCTGGGACATCACATTTATCAAATAGGCAGATGTCAACAAGGAATTAATTTCTAAACAAGATCAATACTCTGGAAAATTTTCAGCCAAGAGTAAGTAAGATATGCCTTTTTCACTCTTTAATTCTATGTAAAAAGGGTTGCACCCGGTGGAGCCCAAATATTACTCTAGGGTCTTAAAATGAACAAACTTTGTAGAGGTCCACTAGATCATGCTACATAACAAATATAAAAGTTGTCTGCCTTCTCGTTTCAGAGAAGAAGATTTTTAAAGATTTTCCTATTTTTACCTTTTGTGCTCAGATGGCTGGAGCCCAAATATGAACCAAGAGTTTTGATATGAACAAACTTGGTAGAGGCCCACTAGATGATGCTACATACCAAATATGAAAGCTGTCTGCCATCTGGTTTCAGAGATAGAGATTTTTTAAGATTTTTGCTTTTTGATTCTATGTAAAAAGGGTTGCTCCTGGGTAGAGCCCAAATATGACCCAAGGGTCTTGATATGAACAAACTTGGTAAAGGTCCACTAGATGATGCTACATAACAAATATAAAAACTGTCTGCCTTCTGGTTTTAAAGATGAAGATTTTTGAATATTTTTCTATTATTACCCTTCATCCTCAGATGCCTAAAAAGGGTTGCGCCTGGGTAGAGCCCAAATATGACCCAAGGGTCTTGATATGAACAATCTTGGTAGAGGCCCACTAGATGATGCTACATACCAAATATGAAAGCTGTCTGCCATCTGGTTTCAGAGAAGAAGATTTTTAAAGATTTTTGCTCTTTCATTCTATGTATAAAGGGTTCTGCCCAGGTGGAGCCCAAATATGACCCTAAGGTCTTGATATGAACAATCTTGGTAAAGGTCCACAAGATGATGCGATACCAAATATGAAAGCTGTCTGCCTTCTGGTTTCAGAGAAGAAGATTTTTGAATATTTTCCTATTTTCACCCTTTTAATTAAGGGTTAAGGGAGAGTTAAGGGTTGATTTCATTTATCTGAACAACTCTTGTACAGCTTGGCCCAAGGAACATCTCTGCCAAGTTTCATCAAGATTGGCCCACTGGTTCAGGAGGAGATGTTTTAAGTAATTGTGGATGACACATGACTGACAACGGATGACTGACATTGTATGATCACAATAGCTCACCTTGAGCACTTCATGCTCAGATGAGCTGAAAACGCGAACTTTAATCACATTCGTAAGTTTTCTTTAAAGGAACTATCTAGTAGACAAATTATTTGCATCCCGGCATACTTTGTCACACAAAGGCTCTTATATAAATGTCTCATTAAATAATAATCTAATTTTAGTAGTGTCCATCAACATACGTGCATTCTGATTAGCTGAAAATTCAGTTTATTCCACAAGAAAACAATTTTGAGTATGCAGCTGTTTGTAAGCTTCTGTAAAAAGAAGTCCCGTAAAAAGTCAGTTTCTTAACTGACAGATCTTTAAATTATTGCTTCATGATATTAACTAAGAAGATATGAATAAAAAATTTAATGATTTTATAAAAGTATGAAACTTAAAACATAAATGATTGATTGAATCTAGTTTAACAACGCTTTCAACATTTTTTCAGTTATATCACGGTGGCTGGAGCATCTAACAATGGTTTTCTGGTATTTCTCTCACCAGTCCAACCACAACATCCTTTCTTAGCCTCCAGCTGCTATCTCACCTAGGTCTACGATTATCAACCCATTGGTGAGAGACAAATAGTTGGAAACAAGAGGACCACGATGGTCCTAGATCGCTCACCTGAGTCTCTATGACCCCTGGGACATCACATTAATTAGATAGGCAGATGTCAAAAGAAGATAATTGCCTAAGATCAATACCATGGAACGTTTTCAGCGAAGAGCTAGACATACCTTTTTGCTCTTTAATTCTATGTAAAAAGGGTTGCGCCCGGTTGGAGCCCAAACATGACCCCAGGGTCTAGATTTGAACAAACTTGGTAGAGGTCCACTAGATGATGCTACATACCAATTATGAAAGCTGTCTGCCTTCTGGTTTCATAGAAGAAGATTTTTGAAGTTTTTCATATTTTTACCCTTCGTGCTCATAAGAGATAAAGGGATGCACATGTGCAAAGCCCAAATATGACCCAAGGGTCTTGATATGAACAATCTTGGTAGGGGTCCACTAGATGATGCTACACGCCAAATATTAAAGCAGTCTGCCATCTGGTTACAGAGAAGAAGATTTTTAAAGATTTTCGCTCTTTGATTCTATGTAAACAGGGTTGGGCCCAGACAAAGCCCAAACATGACCCCAGGGTCTTGATATGAACAAACTTGGTAGAGGTCCACAAGATGATGCTACATACCAAATATGAAAGCTGTCTGCCTTCTGGTTTCAGAGAAGAAGATTTTTGAAGATGTTCATATTTTTACCCTTTGTGCTCATAAGAGATAAAGGGATGCACCCGTGCAAAGCCCAAATATGACCCAAAGGTCTTGTTATGAACAAACTTGGTAGCTGCCCACTAGGTGATGCTACACACCAAATATTTTAGCTGTCTGCCATCTGGTTAGAGAGAAGAAGATTTTAAAAGATTTTCACTCTTTGATTCTATGTAAAAAGGGTCGGCCCCGGGCAAAGCCCAAATCTGACCCCAGGGTCTTGATATGAAGAAACTTTGTAGAGGTCCACTAGATGATGCTACATACCAAATATGAAAGCTGTCTGCTTTCTGGTTTCAGAGAAGAAGATTTTTAAAGATTTTCATATTTTCACCCTTTTTGTTAAGGTTTAAGGGAAAGTAAAGGGTGGATTTCATTTATTTGAACAACTTTTGTAGAGCTTGACCCAAGGAACATCCCTGCCAAGTTTCATGAAGATTGGCCCACTGGTTTAGGAGGAGAAGATGTTTAAAGAAATTGTGGACGACGGACGACACACGACTGACGATGGACGACCGACATTCTACGATCCCAATAGCTCACCTTGAGCACTTCGTGCTCAGGTGAGCTAAAAATGAGTGCTGCCCTCAGACTTAAAAAATAAACACACTCATATATTTATGAATCTGCTTCACATATTCATACATGTGATGTGGTTTTTACTTTCATACCTCAATGAAATCAACAAATACTCTCTTCATCTCTTAATTATTTGAGAGATCTTAATTTATGCAATATATTTATTAAAATGACAGACTGCTGACATTTTGAAGAGTTAAAATGTCAACCTGATTGGAAGTTTTTGGGGTAAAATAGGATTTTTTCAGAATTTGTTGGCCAAAGAAATACTTTAATGGTCAAACAAGAGCCATGACCTATTGCTAAGTTAAGTTAATTAGGATTGGTATATATAAACTTGTTGCCTGATAATGGACAAAATTTTGATGGTTGAAAAAATATTTTTACTAACCAGCTCCTCAACACGAGCCTCTAGTTGGGCTTCCCGGCCTGATGACATGGTAATTATACAATATATGGCAAATGGCAAACAGCAAAAACAATAACAGGAAAACAAAAACGGCAAAACAAAAAACAGCAAGTGACAAAGTAGGAATAAATGATAATAACAGTGAAGCGCTTTGAATGTATGGACCTGAATTAGAAAAAAGAATATTGAAGCCTGCAAAAGAAAAACTGTTAACCCATATCCTGCTGAGTTAAGATTTTGTTAAAAAAGAAATTGCCAATTTTGAAGATAATTCAACCAGTATGGATCAAGCTTTCATGCAATAAAAAAGGAGCAAAGCAAGCAGTGTAGGTTAAGCTCAGACTGCAAATCTGTACTATCTGATCCCAGTCTTTACAGACACATTACTATCTACCAAAACTGCATATACAGTAGAAATCAGTGGTTCTGTGTGAAACAGTCGTAACTGCCTTTATGTTTATAGGCAGTTACAACTGTTTCACTCTGAGCCATCGAAATTTATCGATATGAACAGCAAGACAAGGGCTAACATTGATTAGAAATTCACAAAATAAATGTGGTACAGAGTAGATTTCAACAACAAGGCTAACTTACCCAGGAGCTAATATTTCATCCCCATTCTGAATATCTGCATAGGGTGGCAAAATATTTTAAATTGGAATATGTGCGAATGATTGTGTCAATATTCGCAATTTACTATTCTTTGTCAAGATTCTAAAAATTGTCAATTTGCATTTGTAAGCACAGTTGTAATCATAGGCCAGGATTTTTTCCCGTTTCCACATACAAAACCTCAACTTTAGAATACAAAATATTTGGTGTACAAATAAAGATCTGATTTATGTCTATGTGTTAATCTACACACAATTGTAACAGATGCAAGGATTTTCTATGAAAAACTCTACAGAATTGTGCCAACATGTGAAAGTGTTCACATATTCCATTCCCAAAAGTGAAATTGAGAGTGCACAGATATATACGCAGAATGTGGAGACACGATATTTCTGCCACCGTACACAGACACTCTGTAAGTGGATAAAACATTACCTTCACCGAGATCAATTACCTTCCATTGCAATGATAGATTTTGATTACTAGCTCATGAATTAATTCCTTCTTGTTTCTTCACAGAAATAAATCAATAAAACAAGAGGACCAAGATGGTCCTAGATCGCTCACCTGAGTCTCTTTGACCCCTGGGACATCACATTAATTGAATAGGCAGATGTCAAAAGAAGATAATTGCCTAAAATCAATACCATGGAATGTTTTCAGCGAAGAGCAAGACTTTGCTCTTTGATTCTATGTAAAAAGGGTTGTGCCCGGGTGGAGCCCAAATATGATCCTAGGGTGTTGATATGAACAAACTTGGTAGAGGTCCACTAGATGATGCTACATACCAAAAATGAAAGCTGTCTGCCTTCTAGTTTCATAGAAGAAGATTTTTGAAGATTTTGATTTTTTTACCCTTTGTGCTAATAAGAGATAAAGGGATGCGCCCGTGCAAAGCCAAAATATGACCCAAGGGTCTTGATATGAAGAAACTTGGTAGGGGCCCACTAGATGATTCTACATACCAAAAATGAAAGCAGTGTGCCCTCTGGTTTTGATTTAAGAAGATTTCAAAAGATTTTCACTCTTTGATTCTATGTAAAAAGGGTTGTGCCTGGGTGGAGCCCAAATATGATCCTAGGGTGTTGATATGAACAAACTTAGTAGAGGTCCACTAGATGATGCTACATACCAAAAATGAAAGCTGTCTGCCTTCTGGTTTCATAGAAGAAGATTTTTGAAGATTTTCATTTTTTAACCCTTAGTGCTAATAAGAGATAAAGGGATGCACCTGAGCAAAGCCCAAATATGACCCAAGGGTCTTGTTATGAACAAACTTGGTAGAGGTCCACTAGGTGATGCTACATACCAAATATGAAAGCTGTCTGCCATCTGGTTTCAGAGAAGAAGATTTTTAAAGATTTTCACTCTTTGATTCTATGTAAAAAGGGTTGTGCCTGGGCAAAGCCCAAATATGACCCAAGGGTCTTGATATGAACAAACTTGGTAGAAGTCCACTAGATGATGCTACATACCAAATATGAAAGCTGTCTGCCTTCTGGTTTCAGAGAAGAAGATTTTTAAAGATTTTCATATTTTCACCCTTTTTGTTAAGGGTAAAGGGAAAGTTAAGGGTGGATTTCATTTATTTGAACAACTTTGGTAGAGCTTGACCCAAGGAACATCCCTGCCAAGTTTCATCAAGATTGGCCCACTGGTTTAGGAGGAGAAGATGTTTAAAGAAATTGTTGACGACAGACGACGGACGACGCACGACTGACGACGGACATTTTACGATCACAATAGCTCACCTTGAGCACTTCGTGCTCAGGTGAGCTAAAAAATGGAACCATTTAATTTTCCAAATATTGTTACTTTACTATAAATTAAGGCTCAAAATTAAGTGAGCAATCAGAGGTCAATCTTGTCTATACAGGTATAGATTATTAATGAGTTTTAACACCACTTTCAACAATTTTTTAGTCATTTCCTAGTGGTTAGAGCACCTAATGATTGATTCCTGGTATTTCTTGCCCCAATGCTACCATAACATCCTTTCCTAGCCTTCAGATGCTTTTCCCTTTTAAGTCTGTTCACAATTATCTTAGTCAAGAAATTGGCATTGTTTGTACAGCAAGAGTACCGCCCATGGGTGCCTATGCTCGGCTGGATGCTGGATGGTGAAAAAATCAAAGGCAAATAGGGCATAATTTGCAAAAAAACAAATAGAGTTATCCCCCTTGAAAGTATAGATTGCTCTTTTGAAAGTGAGCATGTGTGCAGAGTCTCAAGTGAATACCTTCAGTAGAACCAGAGATGTCACAAAATGTCAAAGTATTCATGTGACAAAAACACCAAGGCTAAAGCAATCTTTAACTTAATTTAAGTGCAATTCAAAACATGTTTTACTTGGGTTACTGTGAGTATAAAATGTAAAGATTTGGTAATGCTTAATCATTCCCACTTTATATTTGTCAGGGTTCTCCCCAGAGATTCTTGAAGGGATAGCACTTGGCATATACTGTATTTTCTCTGATAATAGTGCCCTGCCTGATAGTAGCACTCCTACATTTTTTTACTAAGAAAACCTACTTGAAATTAAGTTTTAGGAACTTTTTGAGATTAATACTCTTCTCTAATTTGAGATGAATTTCCTCTAAACAATCATTTATGTGATTGAGTAGAGAAAAAATTACCTCAAATTAAAGGGAAAAGGCGTAAAAGACACCAATTTTAATAATGTTTAAATCTGAAAGTGCATAATAAATAGAAGCTCCCTGACCTTTTAATGGCCAGCTCCCGGGAGCATTTATAAGGAGAAATACGGTATGTGCGCCACTGTAATGACTGATTGCATTTTATTTCTCCTCACAATAAAGAATTATTACAGTGTTTTAACTTCATATAGATACAGCTGTTTATCTTTTTTTTTAATCGGAAGTTGTTTTTTGTTGAATTTCTACTTGGTTTAAATTTTTACCTATTACGCCCATTTTATATTTATACAGAAAGCCCTAACATCCTTTAAACATCAATAAAGAGTGTCATCATGACTTATATTTTCTCCTCTTTTACTTCCCCTAGAATCTCTTCAATTTAACAGAATCTATCAGTGTACAAAAATGATTCTATGAGAAAAAATAAATAAAATAAAAACCAGAAAAAAAAGGAATATTGGATTATGAAAGAAAACTTTTAAAGTCATAGAAAAAATAATCAAGCACACCAAAGCTGCCTTAAGTTCATTCATTTGAAAACAATAGTGCCATAGTCACAAAATACGCCGCCACTTTGCTGCTGTTTCACACAAATAATTGTAGACACTACTTATTTTGACAGAACCAAATTCAAAATGACCACTAAGTTCAAAGGGGGCATTATTCAGGGAAATAAATGAGCCATAAAATCCTTGATCCATGTACATCTACAAATTATGGTGATGACATTGACCAAGTTTCATTTAAATGAAGACAAAAAGTAAGGAGGAGTTGCTTCAAAAGGCTGCAGTTTCAATAAGCCCCAGATACTAAGTTTTAAGGGGGCATAATTTAGGGTAAAATTAATGAACCATAAAATCCTTACTTCATGCTCATCTACCAATTTCGGTTATAACATCCACCAAGATTCATTTAGATCCAGCCAGAAACTTAGGAAGAGTTGCATTCACAAGGCTGCAATTTCAATAAGCCCCAGAGACTTAATTTTAAGGGGGCATGACTGAGGCAATAAGACCCGGAGACTAAGTTTTTAAGGGGCATAACTAAGGCAAAAATCAACAACCATAAAATCCTTCCTTCATGCACATCTAGGTGATAACATTGACCAAGTTTCAAGAAGATACAGCCTGAAACTTAGGAGGAGTTGCATTGACAAGATAAGTGGACGTACGGAGGGACAGAAGGATGGACAGACGAATGGACGGACGGACTGACAGACGGAGAAGATGACGCCAATATACGTCTGCCTCCAGCGGCGTATAAAAAAAGTAACAAATTATTGTAGCCTCTTCAGTCTTGGTCAAAGAAATTTATCGAACACTAATTGATTGATTGAATGGCGTTTTATGCCGCTTTCAACATTTTTTTACTTATATGGCCGGGGCTGGAGCACCTCACAATGGTTTCCTGGTATATCTCTCACCAGTACAACCACCATATCCTCTCCTAGCTTCCAGCAGCTATCTCACATAGGTCTATGATTATCAACCCATTGGCGAGAGACAAATAGAAAGAATGAGTGCCACCGTCATGGATCAAACCCAGGACCTCCAAATCGACCGTCTGAGGCACTACTAACTGGGCTATGAAGGTGGCGTTAAAAAATGAAACTTAAAACTCGGCCAGTGAAGCTAAAAAATTATAATAGCCAATAAATAAGGGTCTTATCAATAAAGGGCATTGTGTAATGGACAGTATACAACCTAGAAAGCCAGTATGTAATTACAGTTCGCCTGCAGTCGGTTTTATTGCTCATTTTGGCCCTTTGTTCAGAAATAAGTTTAGCTGTATCTGTGATCAAAATTAAACATATCAAAGATCCTAAGATGTATCGACAATGTGTTTGATTTCATGAAGGCCTATTGGGACCAATATGCCATAGGGGCCTGGGGAGAACCCTGATGGTTGATTTTCCATCAATTTCTTCATGATTTTCTTCCAAATCATCTGTAATATCAAAGTATCTGAAAGTAGAAAAAAAGTAACTTGTAAATCCTTGTCATGCTGGATTACAAAGCGGCAATGATGGTCCTTAATCGCTCACCCTAGTAAGTCAAATCATTACTTGTCAACCTGGTTATAAACACCAGAGCTTGTTTTCATGCTCATTAAGGGTGGCTTTGAAAGATATAGACTTTGATTTTGTCCTTTTGAATTTAATTTCTTTTCTAAATTTTCATGAACTTTCGGCCTTTCTGTTACAATTGAAAACAGAGTTTTGGATGGAATAATCTTTTTTTTTACAACTTTGGTAGAGCTTCACCCAACATCCCCACTAAGTTTCAACTTGGTTGGCCAGGTGACTTAGCAGAAGAGGATTTCTTTTCTAAGATTTTCAGCAATTCTTGACATTGCTTTTTCATGTTTTTTAATGGAATTAGATGGTTAGATGGCAGGTAGACGGACAGTTTGTTTCTTTATTTCCATTTATTTATTGTCATTACCGTATTATATGCCAATGTGAGCGATGCCCCCATAAGACGGTTAGTTGTTATAGGGGATAGTGTAAGGATACATGACAAAACTACTTCTGAGATCTACCATGAAAGCACCATGTCAATGGACCATGGCTTAACCTCACATCAGAAAGACAATCAGTTTGCTAATGTGCCATCCTGTTGATCAAACCCACTCGATCAATCTTCTGACCTACTGAGTTAACCAGGCTGACGGACAATGAATGATCACAATAGCCCAGCTTCAGCACTTTGTGCTCATGTGCCCTAAACATCTTGGCAAAACTAGACTGTCACACTTGGGACTAATACCCCCCTACAAGTGCTTCTCAATAATGGTAAGCAATTTTCCATGAAAGGGCCATAACTTTGTTAAAAGTCATTGTGGATTTTTACAAAAATATCACTAGCACAACTTTGCTCGATACTCATTAGATCACAACATTATTGTGAAGTTTGAAAGAAACCGGCCAATTGGTTCATGAGAAATAGAGCAAAACAAGAGCTGTCACTGTAAGATGACAATGCCCCCGACACCGCTTTGATTTTAAATTATGGCCAATCTATGTTGAAGGTCAAGGTCATCCAGGGGTCAAGGTCACCAAAGTATGTGCCTACAGAAAGGTAATGTACCAAGGAATGTTGTGGTAAAGTATGATGCGAATATGTTAAGTAATAAGGAAGTTATGGCCAATGTTAAAGTTTTTGGACGGAATGACGGACGGACGGACGGACAGACGGACGGACAGACGGACGGACAAGTCAAATTTATGATGCCTCCCTATCGGGGGCATAAAAAAAAGCTACAGATGGACTCAAAATCAAATAAAAAGCACTTTTTATAGTTATAGTTATGAGACAGTATTTGACATTGAAAATACAATTTTAAAAAAATTCTGGCAAAGATCAGTTTGCACAATTGTGCAGGCTGACCTTTGTCAACACCTCAAGTATGACAAGGGCAGGGCTCACCCTAGTGTTTGAATTAATCGTGAAATTTTTAAGGGGTCAAAACATCAGAAAAAGTATATTGTGAGTAGAATTATGCAGTGTCAAATAATCTTTTGAAGCATAGATATGGATTTACAAATAAATATATAAGATAAATTATTTAAAAATTGAGTGATTAATCCTAGTTTTGACACTTAGAAATCTCTTTCTTAGGGGTCAACATGACCCCCTCCACAATTTTATGATTAAGGAATCAATGACTCCCTTATTTCAAACACTATCGTGTTTGAGCCCTGCCCCTATGCCCCTATCAAGATTGACCCCAGAGTATTTCTGTGGGTCAAATAAGGATACTTTCAGAATTTTGAGGGTCAAAACCTTAGTTTAGGTTTCAAACACCAGCCCTGCAAGGGTTAGAATCATGGGAGAAAAGATTGCAAACAACAAAACAGAGCTATAGACATGGGATTGTATTTTGGATTTTAAATCAAGGTATTCACTAATTACTGCACAAATCCTATGTTATGGGTACTCGTTGGAATTGTTGCATCAAGATGATTCAATTGAGTACCCACAACATAGGGGTTCACTGAGAAATAAAGATATATAACTGGCCACAATTTTTATACAGCATGAAAAGACTTGATCTTTTCTAGTTTTATTCAGACATGTTTTCATGTGACAGGAAAGAAGCTTGAATGGGGTTTTACACTGCTTTTCAACAATCTTTCAGTTATATCGTGGATTATTGGTATTTCTCTCACCTGGACTACCGTCACATCCTGTCTTAGCCTCCAGATGTAATCTAATATTTACGTTTTCCTATGACACAGTTTAATATTGACAGACCACATCAATATGCACATGGTCACCTGATGTAGAATACTAAGTGAAATTTTCAAAAAACTTTCATGCATATATGAAGAAGTGTAAACAATAAATTCTTAAAATCAAATTTCAAGTACAAGCCCCTTTCCTTGTGACACTAAATCAATCCGAAATATTTTAAAGGAAGAAATCATTATGATGATACAATCATTCTAAGCAAATTTGAAGACAATCTGATGAAAACTGTAGACTTTAGAGTGTTTACAAGGATTTTCTAATAATTTTTCAATTATTTTCATTTGGCCCCTATTCCTGTGACACTTGACATATAAGGCCCATTTTAAAAAGAAACCATCCTTGTGATAGTACAATCATTCTGAGCTAGGATAACGTCAATAGGTAAAAAAAAGTACTTTAGAGCGTTAACAAGGATTTTCTCATTAAATTTTAATTAGGCTCATTTTCCAATGATGCCTGACGAGTCTGGTGAATGATTATGATGGTCACTCATTCTGACCAATGGAGACAATGGGATAAAATCTTTGGACTTGGAGTGTTAACAAGCAAAAGTTAAAGAAAGGACAGGCTGTCAGACTACCAGATGGGTGGACGCCAGACGAGAAGACCAGTATCCCAATAGCTCTTCTGACCTTTGATTAGTAGATCTAAAAACTAAAATTGTCCTGTTTTTTTCCACAGATGTTTTAGGAATTTACCAATCATTAGATTATTCCAAGAAGTAAGTCTGCATGTGCAAAAAAATGATATTTAAGCTATGTGTTCATGTATATCAGACAAAAATGGAAGTTGGGAGTTAAGTAGCTAATAACAACCGGTCTATTACTTAATTGATTTACACAATCGTAACAAGTTAGCAACTATAAAACAAGAGGACCAAGATTGCCCTCAATCAAACACCTGAGTCTCTTTGACCCCTGGGACATCACATCAATTGGGCAGATGTCATAAAGATAATTTCTACACAAAACAAAGTGTCATGAAGTTTGGGCGAAATTGTGGCCTCTAAAGTTATATCAATAAAATTATCATGAAGACCCTTTTTCCTGTGATATGGCATGGATCCTTCCCATTTTCAAAAGGGTTCATCCTTGAGACCTAACAAATATTCTGACCACGATTCATGAAGATTGGGCCATATTTGTGGCCTCTAGAGTGTAAACATGAAAGTTGTCATTTAGATCCCTTTTCCTGTGATATATAGAATGGATCCTTTCCATTTTCAATAAGGTTCAATCTTTGTGACTTGACCAACATTATAACCAAGTTTCATGAAGACTGGGCCATAATTGTGAGAAAATTTTCATTAAGGCCCCTTTTTTCCTTGATATGGCATGGATTCTCCCTATTTAAGATAGGTATTATCCATGTGGCTTGGCCAACATTTTAACCAAGAATCATGAAGATTGGGTCATATTTGTGGCCTCAAGTGTGTAAACAAGAAAATTGTCAATAAGGCTCCTTTTCCTGAGATATGACATGAATCCTTCCCATTTTCAATAGGGTTTATCCTTGTGACCTGACCACCATTTGGACCAAGTTTAATGAAGATTGGGCTGTATTTGTGGCTTCTAGAGCATAAACAAAACAAGAGCACCGTCTACGGGTGCCTACACTCGGCTGTTGAGTGCTGGATGGTGGGAAAAAATCTAAGTCAAAAAAGGGGCATAATTTGTTCAAAATGAGAGTTATCCCCCTTGATAGTATAGGTTGCTCTTTTGATGGTGCCAAGTTTCAAGATAATGCTTACAGTAGAACCAGAGATATCACAAAATGTCAAAGTTTTCGCATGACGACAACAACGACAACAATAGCGACACAAAGGCTATAGCAATACCTAGGATTTTCTCCGAAAACAGCCAAGCTAAAAATTGTCATTAAGGCCAATTTTCCCGTGATTTGGCATGAATCTTTCCCATTTTCTAAAGGCTTCTTCATTGTGACCTGACAAATATTCTGACCTAGTTTCCTGATGATTGGATCATAGAGTGTAAACACCTAAATTGTTGACGCTGGACAATAGATGACTGACATTCAATGATCACAAACGCTCACCTTGAGCATGATGTGCTTAGGTGAGCTAAAAATGTAAATGAAATCAGACAGGGTAGAATTCCATATGTTTCAATTGTTGTTGCAAGAGCAAGACATAGCCAGTATTTTCATGTTTATCATATTCTGATTGTGAGAATATTTTGAAATTTGTAAATGATCAAATGTAATTCAAGCGGTACTGACCAATGAAAATATCCTGTAGAAGTTTATGATTTGTTATTCGGATATGAAATGGAAACGCTAGCAAAAAAGGCCAAAAAGCATTCCAAAAAGTCAATTGGCTATTCTTGTTTGTAATTTAAGTTAAAAGCATCGTGAAATAGACAAGATGAATGATTTTGGAATGAATTTGAATGAGTGTGTGGAGCGAGTTTTGAGTGAAATTAAAGGGAGGTTATCCAATATTGCCAATTTTGTACAAGATGAACAAAACCAGCAATATTCATTTTCTCCCTTTTATAAAGTATGCATAAAAGTTCTGTAAATTTCTTCCTTTTTCTCCAAGAACCAATCAGACACTAACAATTTCAATTGTTTCAGTGAAATCGCATTTTTTTTCTAAATTTATATTAATTTTTAATGTTGCTGTTGATTCTATACTTTGTATTCATTTGGAGTGGTTTTGATCAATTTGAGTGAATGTTTGGAATGAGTGAATGGAGCGCTGAGTGAGTGGTTTAGAATGTTTTTGATTGAGATGAATGTCAATTTCACGATGTAACTATAACTGTATTATCTTTGAAGGGGCCAATACCAATTATGATATTAAATTTCCTGCATCAAGATCAATATTTTCCATAATATTCCCTGATATTCTGCGTTATTAATGAATTGGCAGGGCGGGGCTTAGCCATGACGTAATTTGGCGAGTTAACTTTTAATTATTTTGGGTTCATTAAAAAGTAAGTTGAAAATAATTGTGAACACATGAAAATAACTGTATCCTAAAACCTAAAGGATGCACGTGCTTGGAGAAAGTGGACACATTTCATAGTTGGGTTACCAAAGCTTGTAGCTTCAGCTAAAGTTGCGCAGGTTTGGTTACCAACCTACAATTTACCGTCCCAAGTTAATTATGTTGCTTATCTTAATAAGTAAATAATAATGAATAAAAGCTGAATTACCTTAACCTAAAGTGCATCAACCTGTTAGATAGGCTCCACACTGCCAGGGGAAAAATCTTGGATAATACCAAAACAGCTTATATATTTCACCTAATTAATGTGTCTGGGCATGATGCCAAACATCATCTGGGCGCTTTTATTTAAGATCCATTTTTCTTAATTCAAAAGCCTTACGTAATTTAGGGCAATTATGGTTCCTAACACTAGCAAACTACCGACCTGTATGTTATTATCATTTAAAAGGTGTGCGCTCCCGATATGCTTTTTCATCTAACTATCAGCACTATGAATTTAGAAAAATCGATTAAAATTTTAACTAATTAATTGTTATTCTGTCATTAAAAGTCATCTATGGAAATAGGCACAACTTTCAACCATTACAGGGCTCGTGTTTGACCCTTAAACCAGGGTTTTGACTCCCAAAAATGTCATTTTGACCCTCAAAAATTTCCTGCAAGTGGTCATTTTGACCCACTTAATTTCCAGTGGTGCAACCCGTGCAATATAAAAGATTATTAATTGTTTTCTTCATACTATTACAAAAGATCTACATAAATGAAACAACATAAACAATGAAGTGTGTCTACACCTTCTTGTTTATGTTCTTTCAGTTATATAGATTACTTTGAAGACTGATAAGTTTTCATGTTTTGCTCTTTTTTGACCCCTACAAAACCAGCACTATTCTATAACATTTGCCTTGTTGAAGTAATGTAAAAAAAAAAGATAGGGAAAATGATGTTTGATGCTATACGTCACACCTCATGTACTATAAAAATTATTTTAAATTCTGTGTTACATTTAACTTATCATGCTTAAGGAAATATACACAATTTTGCATGTTCTATTTTCGGAAGTTGAGCGATATTTTGAAGATTAACTTAAAGCATGCAATCACCCTAATCCATTAAAACCATTATCTTTTGAATGCCATGGAGTAGTTCAAATGTAATTAACCCTTGTTCATACAAGTGATATTTCCATGGGCTCTCATAGGGAGATTAAGACCTTTTCGTAGGGAGATTGGGTCTCAAATAGGGAGATTTTGCGTAACGTGCGTTCTGACTAAAAATGGGGTTTTCACAATGTTCGTCTACACCATAAACTGACTATAATACCTTCCATAAAGTTTCTTTTCTTTATTTTTTTTTACTAAAAGGAGGTTATCATTTGATTTATTTTGATAGAGGATAGTAATGCTACAGAATTTGGTCTTAGATTTTAGAGAAATAGATGTTACAAGTTCATTTTTTACTTCTATGCAATTTTTAGGATCCAACAATATAGGTGTTTTTCATTTTTTTTTTTTTGTAGATAATCAGTAGAAAAAATTATCTTTCCAAATTCAAAAGATGTAGGCCTTGCAACTTAGGAGGAGACTAGTAAAGTTTTTCTTTATTTCTTCAAGTAATCTAGAAGCCCAAAACACAAGGCATATTTTCAGCGGAGAGAACTTTCAAGGGGTTTGGTAGTGAAGAATTAGGTAATACTGCATTAATGGAAAACTGCTTTATGCAAAGTATGGAATACTAGGCCTTGTAATTGGATATGTTTTATTTCACTCTGTTGCCACGGGAACCACAGTTCATGATTTACAATATTCTGTGAAATATGAAAAGGCCTTTTCATAAGGATCTTTTTTGTGTAGATTGTGTATGCAATCTGATGACTAGATAGGTGATTGTTGACGGATGGATGCATGGATGGACGGACAAAGAGACAGACAAATTAATCGTAACTGACACTTACTGCTACTGAACTGCGCTAAAAATAAATGGTTTTAATGGAAAATTGACAATAAACGTTGATATTATTCCATGTTGATTAGCTTAATGAGAAGCTCTGTGTCAGCAGTAAAGAGCCAGTCCACAATTTTCTATTTTCTTATCTGTAACATTTGTGTTGACAAATAACTTGATTGAATCATTCGATTTCAATTTCGAGAAATACGGTTGCTGATTCATAAATTGTGTGTATAGTCTCAAAACAACCCCAACAAGGATCCGGTGAAATCGCTGTGACATTTAAAAAGCGAATGTCCAATTTTTCTTTAATTTCAATATCAATTATTAAATTTGAATGACAATTTGAGAATGCATGAGACAGTTTTAACCTTTTGTAACTTTGATAATTTGACCATAAAACAAGCGTAGATCTACTAAATAAGTATCTTCGTCGAAATAAAAGTATGACCGCTTCTTGTTTTACTTAATCATGCGTTAAGACACAAGGGTTTTTCTGCGATGCTGCCTTAATTTACCAAGGTCGTGTGACGCGTCGCTCTGCATATTATGTTCGACCTGTTACTTCATGACATTTATTGCGTAGAGTGGAAATTTTTTTCGGCTTTTTGGAAAGGATATTTACTTACGGCAGAAATTTTTTAGCTGTGTTTACAACCATTTTAATTGATAGGTGAAAAAGATCACAGCTTAACTTGTATCAGGGACTCTTAATATAAAAGGGTCCGTTGTTGTATCCACTACATTTTTTTAAGTAATATTGAGTAACAACTTTTCACCCGGTTTAGAACCTGTTTCTAAGAAAGGTTAATATTGCTGATCGTCATATTTCATTTTGTATACAGTGTGAAGGGTGATAGGTACAGTAGCACCAGTTTGTCGGCAATAGTTGATCCACCCGACGATAAACAATGACACTTCATGACAGATAAACAACACTTTACCCGATATTGGATTTCTCACTCGTCATTCGAGCATTCAGACCGGCGATTTTGCATTTTTGGCTCCCTGATTTTTTTATGGCTCAAAATTCTTCAGATCGGGCGAAATGGTTTCCCTATCGCGGGAGGAAGGGTAAAGTATCGGGAGAATACGCCGAGATCGGGAGATATCACATGTCTGCTTGTCATGCTGAATTATTTTAAAATTGGTCATGCTGGCTAAAAATTTGCATCAAAATCAAAGGGCAAAAAGCACTGAAAGTTCCAACTATAGGTCAATCTTTTATTTGAACAAGTAAATCTATTGATAATTCTAGTTTGAAAGTGAGAAACAGGTTGTATAGACTAACCTCAGACTGCAGATATGTGCAGGCTGATTTTTGTCTATTACTCCTACCAAAGCAGGAATATTCCTAGTTTAGCATGACAAGGGTTAAAAATAACTGGATTTTCTCACCATGAACTTTGTTCAGTTGGGTAATAGGGCGTATTTATTGGGGGGGGGGGGGGTAGTCCAAATATTTAGACGTCTACACATGCACCATTCTTTATTTAATATTTACTCTTCTGACATTTCACGTTTTACCTTTGTTATTGCAGTGTAACTTCTAAAAGTTTACTAAACTTTTCCCACGAGCAAAAGTTGTTTCGCGATTAAAACAACTGTAACACTAAACAGTACGATAGATCAATATAAATTAACTTAACACTAAATTCTGACCTGTATTTTTCCAAAATTTTCAACGATCTTTTCTTAAAATCAAATCGATTGTTTACACTGTCAGATTTCGAATCCAATAGCTGCCATTTTGTTCCAACAATGCACCGCGCTTGGTGTGGTAAGTAAAAAGAATGACGAAAAGATAATTTTTTAAACGAAAAAATAAAGCTGACACAAACAGTTCATAGACGTTTTTCAGCTAAAGTACTTAATGTATTTCAGATAATTTCACAGTAAATGACATTTGTGTCTTTCATTATCTATGTTGAGAAACACTTATCGATACTAATTAAATCGATAAATTTTTCGGTATATAAAGATATTGGTGTAGTTTCGTTGTATTAAACGGTATTTTAAGTCTAAATACAAGGGCATAACTACCATAACGCCCATTACGCAAGTGCGTAAAACAACTAATTCGTATCTCCAAAATACAGATGATGAATGGTCAGTACATTGTAACTACAGCTTATCCAAGCTGTAGTAACAATGTTTTGATTATTCATCGATGCTCAAATTATATAATGAAGGACAATTATCTTTTGTCACAATTCAATTATCTTTTGTCACAGTTGTTTACAAATTGTGATTGTTTACATTTTTTAATCTTTTATATTTCGTTGGAAATATTTCTTATTATTGGTTCGACCATTTCCACTTGCTTTATTTGTTTACACAATTGGAATGTTCGGCATTGTTCATTGCGGTAAAATGTGATTTTCGGGGTTGTTGTGTTTCAGTTGGGATTATTTTATGATCTGGTAAGTTCACGCTTCATAAGTTGTTTCATGCAACGAATATTTGATTGTTCTTTGTATTGATATATAGGTTGCTTGGCAGTTCATTCTTTAAGCATGTGTATTTTGTGTCCAAACAACGAACCGTTTCTTCATCGGGATTTGCTTGGGGAAACAAACAGGAAACTGATAAGACCCGACATACACGATAAAAGTCAAAATGTAAAATAATGTATGTCGGGTCTTATAAATAGGACAAGGGGGGGGATGGGGGGGGGGGGGTGGGTGGGTGAAATAATGCCGTATAAGGTGAAATACGGCAAGTGCAATTTGTAAAACTTGGCTGTATTCATTTAGTCACCAAAAGGCAAAATATCTTAAGTCAGCGTCCAAATGATAATTTAATAAAGAACATCTTGCTTTGGTTCAAATCCAGAAATTTAAAAAAAAAAAATGGCGGGGGGGGGGGGTAATGTAAAAATTCGTATCCACAGGTTTAAATAGCAGGAGTGACCAAGTAGTCCTTTTTTAAGATCAATAAATAATCTTATCAGAAGCACTTAGGTTGAAGATACATGACAATATAATTCAATATGCCATTGACCCCTGCACCCGAACGGCCACCCGCCCTCAACCTCTCTGAATCTCATAATTGTGGCAGAATTTGGTATTAAAACATCTGAATATGAAATGATAATATTGCAGCTAACATTATACAAGTTCAAGATGACTAAATCTACCAATGCTTACTTTATCGTTTTGAATTTCACTTTTTTTTCTTGGCCATGGCCAATATGCCATCCATGCCCTTCACTCACCGAAGTCGAATAGAAAGATTACCGCTTGTTACGGTGTAACATTATATTCGTTATAAATACAAAACGTGACATTATGCAACTATATTGGGGGGGGGGTGAAAAACAAACCCGGGAGAGGTCTTTCAAACATATTTTCTCAGTCCAAATTCACTTAAACCTACAACCTTGTATTTACTATCAGAGTCTTCTAACTCCTCGACTTACAAGCAAGAAAAAACTAATGATGATTAACAATTTTGAGCTGGTACTCGGGTTTGGGTAATGTTCTTATCTGCAGGGGTGTGGAATATTCCCATGCCCGACTTGTCTGGTACGGGTTTTTCCACCTGTGGACAATAACCTTTTCTCTGCCACTTGTCCGTCGACGGGACAAGTGTATAATCATCTTTTACTTGTCCGGGGACAAGTGTAGACTGGTAACACTGTCGACTATCATAACATGAGTCGACAGTAGGACCAGTCTAGGGACAAGTGGAGAAATTCAGCATTTCAGTGTAGACTGGTCCCTCTATCGACTATCATAAAAGCATACATGAGTCGACAGTAGGATCACTCTATGTTTCAGTGTATATCCATGACCTGGGCTCGAATCATTATACGACTTTTATATAGGCAATATGTACCATTTGGGATTTACTTCGGTAAAGAATTGAAAACTGTTTAAAACAGTCTTCATTTTTTCTTTGAAGTTGACTTCAAGAGGATCCTACGGACTAACACCACTTTGATTTTTGGGTTAACTTTTTTATTCCTACTTATTGACGAGTCACAGACTCGCAACACCTACGTCCCTTGAAACCCATCGGAATTTGTTTATTTGAACCCTCTTTACAGAAATTCTGGATCCGCCATTGTATTTCGTTGAAAAAGTAAATAGATAGCGATATCATTAGCGGCGGAGCCAGGGTTTCTATAAAGGGGGTTTGGTGTCGGCCTACAACATTCGGGTAATTACTCCGTAGCATTCCAATCTATAATATAGATAGGGATACTATGGGACTAAATTAGTCCCATAGTATCCCTATCTATATTATAGATTGGAATGCTACGGGACTAATTACACGAATTCCGTTTACATTAGATATTCTTTATTTGTATAATTTTAAGTTTCTGTGGTTCGAACACTACAAAAAGAGGATAGTTTCCTTTTCTAACCAAATTTTGTCTGAACGTGTCCACTAGAATGAAATGATTTGGATATAGAGAGGGTTCGTTCGAACCCACAAACCCCCTCTTGACCCGCCACTGATCATTGCGATCGCGTAAATTAGTACCTGCGGATGACGAGATCTCGGGTAGCCGGGTACAAAATTTCTACTCGACTTAGCCCTATTCGCATACAGCTCATGGACCCGTCACCAAAACATCCATCTTGGACATAGTTGAAGCAATAATTCCAATGCACATACATGAAGAACTACAATACAAGAGGTTCATGATGGCATGAGACCGTTCTACTGACTCTTTGAAAAGCATATGTCTTGATAGAGTTGTTCAAGATATAACAAGAAAAAGGTATCATATGAATATATCCATAAATGAAGGATAAGTTGTATTAACAAAGGAAATTTGCTTGATGGCCCCTTTCCCATGACGTTACACAATTGACCAAATGGCAAAAATTATACCAAGGTCACATGACAAGAAAAAGTTTCTTTAAGTTTCGCGACAATCAATGCATAAACGAAGGAGAAGTTGTGTAAACAATGAGTATGACATAAAGCCCCCTTTTTCATTACACAGCACATTAAAACCAATTATTGCACAAAGTGTACGTTTTCGGGTCGTTAAAGGCATACGTTAACCCGGGCGTTAACGGAAGATATTGTGGATCAATCAGTAAATTCACGTGCCGTTAACCCCCGCTTTTTAACTTAAATATCCGCGATTTGGACTTAAACGCTTTAATTAATTTCATCAATTCTTATATTCTTTCTGCAATATTAGTTTTTTATAAAGGGATATTTTATACATTCTCTTTAAAATACTACAAAGGTTAGATCTAGAAGACTTTACACTTTGATAAGTAAATGCGTGAAAAAAAATACATGTCCAACATTATTATAGAGCATACCTAAAGACGTTGCTCTAAATCCCGAGTAAAATTGAGTGACGTTATAAATTTATGAAACAACGTCTGTATATGTAATGCACGATGCAATCGGTCCGGCATATAAGTAGGGTTGTAACTGGTTTTATATCGTTTCTATGAAATTATTTCGCAATTTCTGTTTGAATTTATACTCTAATCTATCCCCTTATGCAAAAATAGCACCTATTCACAATTTTTTGGGGCGTTAAAATTTGCAGAGACCCCCAAAATGCTTCGCACTCGGGCGTTAAAACATTTTTCGAGTCTCTGCAAATGTTAACGCCATAAAAAATGTGAATTAACCCTATAATCTCCACGAAATGCAAATTCCCTTAACGGTCTCCATTCTCTCTAAAGACTAGACAAGAAACAAATTCAATAAGTAATATATGACTTTATTAAATAAGCATCCAGAAGGTCTTAACAACCCAATTAGGATATTAAAATACAGCATATTAAAAATGTTTGGACAATATAATACACTATACTTAACATGTTCAATTATTAATTTTCGGTTCTTTCATCATTTTACCAATGTTGTCTAAAAGTGGACTTTGGTGGAAATATGTTATAGATCTACATGTACATGTTGAATGGATGATCCAAATCCTACACTACTGGTTTATCAAAACTGTCGTTATAACATTTTAATCTCCAAACGACTGTTAGCGTGAAGTCTTACTATGTATACTTTGAGTATGTTTTGAACGTTTCAATTCGACGGAAGACCAAGAACTCGCGAACACAGGCTATAAAGACTGTAATTACGATTATTCGGCCTTCGAATGCATAGTCTTAAGATTAAAGTAACAGTCCGCCTTTTTCAGCTTATTCGAAACGAAAAAAATAAGCTAGAAAAGTAATAGATGCGTGTTTTTCTTTATTATTTGTTCACCTGAGCACAACGTGCTTAGTTGAACTTTTGTGATCACTCACCGTCCGTCGTCCGACCGTCTGTCTGTCCGTTTGTCCGCCAACGATTTCTTTAAACATCTTCTCCTCCTAAACCACTAGGCCAATCAAGCTGAAACTTGGCAGGGATATTCCTTGGAATAGAGCTCTTTCATAGTTGTTAAAAGAATATATTTCTATCAAAAACTGTGGTTGCTATGGATCAGAAAAACCAAAAACTGCCGAAAATCTTAGAATCTTAGAAGAAATTCTTCTTCTCTTAAACCACTTGGCCAATCAAATTGAAACTTGGCATGGTTGTTCCTAGGGTGAAGCTGTTCAAAAGTTATTAAAAGAAAGAATGGCGACATTTTCGCCGCTTTGTCAACAAATTTCAGCTTTCAACGAGGTATGTTATCATTATACGTAATGCGTCAGCCAAGACACCTATCCTACCATATGCGGAACTGTCTAAGGTTTCAATAGATACCTAATTCTCCCCTGTGTGTTCGCTGTATTAGGCAAATTTTGGTTGTGTGTAAAGCACGTCGCATAATAAACACAGCGTTATTTCGCCAACAGCGATCTTTCAATTCATTTGTTATACTTCTAGAACGAGTTGTTTCGTTAAAATTACATTATAGCCTATCTAAAGGGCCGGTTATATTTTGTTTAAGCGTATTCACGAAAAATGATGTTAAACACACGAGGTGTTAGACACGCTAAATCTGTGTGTGCATGATGTTAAACAGGGTAAGTTGATAGTTCCTTAGGAACACTAAGATCTTAAGACTTTGACAGACAAAGAGTTTTTATTTAGGAATTATCAAAAGCTATTTCTAACATATTCTTCTAAATAATCTAAACAATTACAATGCCAATAATTGAATTACCCTCCTCCTTGTTCTTTTTGATAGAATGTTTTTTCATTCTATTTCAAAGGTTATTCCGATAAAAACAAAAATAGACAGTGTCTACAATCATGTTGATGAGGACGATGATGACATCGCAGTGGAGAAAGATGGTTGGACAACCCAAAACAAAATTATAGGTATCTACTTAATTTACTATTTAATCAACAATTTTACACAATTATTGCTATTTAACAAGAGGAACATTAGTCCTAAAGCGATCACCTGGGGCATAGTTTACTAAGGTTGCAAAATGCCACTAATCCTACAGACTATAAAGACAATCTAATCATCTATATTATACTCCCAATTACAAAGATTAACCCCTTTTCTAGTTTTTACCGGCCTTGAATCATTTTTTTTTTATTCAGCAAAGATGAAACATTCTGTCAGAATATGAATTAAAGTCATTTGAGCCAAAAATGTAGCCTCTACAATGCAAAAAAAAATTTCCAAAATCCCCTTTAATGACCCGGATATTTTGCCCAACTCGACTCAATTTCAAACACATCCAAGATGTCTTATAAAAATACATTCTGACCAAGTTTTAAGTCATCTGAGTCAAAATTGCGGCCTCTTGAGTGCAAACAAGGTTTTTCTAAGATTTAACTCTTGACCTTATATTTTACCCCACTTTACCCAAATTCAAACTTTACCATTATTTAATGGAGACAAACGTCTGACCAAGTTTAAAGACATTTGTCTAAAAATGTTGTCTTTAGAGTGCACAAAATATGTTGATACACTACGCACGACGGGCAACAGACGTCGGACACAGCTAGATCACAAAAGCCCATCATGATAGAGTGGGTGTTACCTAGCCTTTCATAAAAAAACAAACATAAAAATTGTATGATACTTGACATACGAGATTTAAAAAAATAGGTTTCAGGGCCGACTTTGGGTATTTCTATTCCAACCAATTATCAAAAATTTCCAAAAATTGTACTTGTTTCAATGAATATGTAATCAGGAAAAATACTTAATTTCAGAAATTCTCTGATGCAAAAGAACAGCTTCAACGGATACGAACACATTTCAAACTATCATCATCTGGGACAAACTAACAAATTTTAGATATCTACAATAATAGAAAAAGAGATCAACTTCCTCGAGCTCCGGCCTCTCAATTTAACTTTTGTATATAACTCTCCCTAGGCTTCATTCATAGACACATCAATGCGGTGATGAAAGACAAGCTCATCTATCTTGGCAAATACTTATATTGTTGTATTTTGCTACCTTTCGGTATACACAAAAGTGACAATTTGTGGTGATGATTCATTTCAATCATTTATCAATTGCTAACAAATAAGCTATGTCAAATGTGCAAAATTCTGCATTCGAAGGTTTCTTCATCAAATAATACATCTCCTTGCTGACCATTTCACTTCTCTTAGAATCTGTTTTAAAGTTTCGTTTTGAAGAGAAGTCTCTGCAAACGTGAAACGTCAAACTGTTGAATCCTGCTGTCGGTAAGCAACCACAACTCAAAACTACACCTTCACGGGGGTGATGTACATAATCGGAGCCACCGGCTCTACTTTCAAAATCATGTGTGGAACTTCCGCACCAAGTGTGGCTACGATAAGTAGATGTAAACATTTCATTTTTTAACGAAAGATGGGGTAGGGAGTCGGGATTTCCTCATTTATATCATATTTTATTCATTAATCATTAAAAAGTCGAATGCTATCCAGTTATACATTTGAAACCTACACGTACTCAAAAAATGTAAGAACGCTCGTTGTTTTTTGTTAAAATTGATTTCTTCTAGTAGCAGTCTTGAGCCAGGAGTGTCATAACACGTAGTTTTTACCTCCAAAATGCAATATTCTGAACAGAATTAATAACGCAGACCATTGTTTTCAGTGTACACGAGTTTAACAAAACTACCACAATAATCTTATCCAATGTAATTTTCTACAATATGACATAGATCAAAGAAAATTGTTTGGTTCCGATTATGTGGATTGGCTCCGATGATGTACCCTGGCTCTGAAGTTGTGGAGTGTCTTCTTCTTCTTCCATATAACATCTTCAATATGAAGTTTCTGCTAGTTTCACGGGGTGTTATTTTATTATCATTCCACGACACAAGTCGTCTATGTTACGTTTTACTTCTCCATGTTTACTTTTATTACAATATTCCGGTTACTAGACAGACAGTCATATAACTTAGTACATGTACATGCAAGAATTGTAAGACTATAATCCAGGATTAAATTTGAAGGGATATAAAGATTTCTTCGGAGCCTGTCAATGGTTTTTCTTGCTTATTATACTTCGCACGCTAAGCGTTCCTGTTTTATCAACGTCACTACTAACACTCTTTCAACGTCGATAATTCCATCGATATATATAGTATCAGATATAAAGTGGGTGGTACAAAAAGAAATTCGCGTTCGTTTGATATGGCTTAATATTTCTTACCGAAAAAGGACGCACTGATTCTTAATTCAAACTTCCCTTTTGTTCGATTTTACCACACCTGAGCACGAAGTACTTATGGTGAGCTATTGTGATCAAGCTATGTCCGGCGTGCTTTGTCCGGCGTCCGTAACCAATTTATGTGCACTCTGGAGGCCACATATTTGGTCCAAATGTCTTGAATTTGGTCAGGATGTTTGTCTCCATCAAATCTTGGTCAAGTTCCAGAATTGGTCAAGTGGGGTCTAAAATGGGAGCTTGTAAATGAAAGGTACCCGGGCTTCGATTACGGACTGACAACGCCTGTGCATACTGACTAAAAGCGTCCAGGTCTTATATTGTGGAATCAGGTCCTATTCTTCAAGAAGAGCCTGTCTGGGCTCCTGTACCGAATGCCGGTTGCACCAGACGTGATGAAATCGGCTGTCTGTAACATGTTCCAAGCATTTTCTATAGGATTTAGATCCGGGAATCTAGCTGACCATTCCATGCGGACGATTGTGGCTTGATCGAGATATTGATTGGTAATGTTGGCTCTGTGTGCACGCCCATTGTCATCCATAAGAATGAAAATTTCACCAACTGCACCTGCATATGGTCGAACGTAAACATCTAAGATCTCATGTACGTACCTGAGAGCTATCGTTGTGCCGTTATCAATGACATGGAGATCTTTTTTCCCTGAACACTAATTCCCGCCCAAACTACACCGAAACGAACTTCTAAACGGCCACCTTGCGTTTGCCACATTTTAACATATCTATATCCATTAAATTAAGTATCTGTTGTTTCAGTATGAAAAGCCGTTCAATTTGGCGTATGCTAAAAGAAAATGGATTCGAACTTTTGTCCTTGGTGTCTGTAGCAAGCGATCAAACACAAGTACCCTACATCACGAGAGTCACAAAAGTTGCACATTTTCAAAGAATTTCTAATTTTCGGTCTGAGAAATACACGGCTATTAATCCTATAAATGACAATTATAAATGGCTATTGCGTGTTAGATACCAAATCACTGTAGAAATTAACATTCAGGCTCTTTTGTTTCTCACACAAGCATAAAATGCTAAAATTACCCCAACCACCAATGTTAATTTTGAAATCAGGGGTACCTTTGAATTACCGTCAAATTCGCTGCTTTCCTCACATTTTTTTCAAGTCGATGATTATTGAAGATTCTCCCCTCAATGATTTTTCTAATAGAATTCAACTACTTTCCATTTCAGATAACGAAGAAAACATTACTTTTTCAGCAAAAACTAAGTAACCGTTTAGGTGTTCGTTTCAGTGTATGACTGAGTCCTAGCAAAACCGATCATGTTCTGCCACACACACACATAAGTAAAACGCCCATTTGACGTCTTCCAGACGCTCTGTTGTCTATCGGTAAAGTCCACACAAAACCTGGACTCGCTCGTCTGTAAAAAGGACGGCACCAAGACGTTTAACATGAGCCCATACCCATGCTAAACGCATTTCAAAGTGCAATCGGGTTAATTGAAAACGCACTTCGGGTCGTCTTGATTTCAGGCCAGCATTATGCAACCGATTTCTGATGGTTCGGGTACTTACTCGCACACCAGTAGCGTTCCGAAAGCCACTACGTAACGATGTTGCATCGTCAAACCAATGACTCCGTGACTTGAACCTCATTTGGTGAGCGTTTACGACCCCCTAACATGCAAATTCCTAATATTACCAATACACCGATTCCGCATTCAAGAAATAAGGCTCTTAGACCCACTAATGGTATTGGCAACGCCCTTTGAGAAAACCCAGAAACAAGCATGCCAATGCCCCTATTCATGTCATCTTGACTAAGATGTTGCCTTAAGCACGTGTTTGTCAAATTAAAATGAAAACTGAAAGTAAAAGTTGCGATAACTTTGTTTAAAGATCGAAAAATGTACCAACGTGTTTAAATATACAAGGCTAAATGAAACGCGTTTTAGGAATAATGCCTTTTCAAGAGTTACTTGTGCATGTATACATGCCGCTTGGTAAGTCTATTTAGCAGAATTTGAGAATAAATTTTGATAGTATGTTAACCCTTGCTTGTTTAATCACTGCTTTTTACGTGCCTGTGATTTTATGATTGAGAAAACATTGTGAAAAAAGAAGAAATTGCTTCTGACAAGCAATTTCTTCTTTTTCCACACTATTTTCTACCCTACTGAATGGTTATTTTTTCAAATTAAATCCACTTTTAATTTTCGTCTGCAAAACCTTTGAATTTGGACAGGTCCAAAATTTTGTAAAACAGGAAAGGGTTAATACGGTGATACCTCTATAATAACAACGTCAATAAAACAAAAACTACGGCATTTGTTTATCTCGTTTTTTAGAAAAATATTGATCCGATGCCATAAAACACATATTTTACAAATTACAAGTTGAGCAATTATCTTACACAAAAATACAAAGAAATTAACAGAGGCATGTGCCACCCTGTGGCGCACGTCACAACGTAGTCCACAACGTCACGCACGACGTTAAGTTTTATCTTCAAAATAGTCTCAGTATGTTCTACAAATTTCTTGTGAGGTTCCACCCATCTCTTAAAACCTTCGTTAAACCATGTTTCATCTTATGTTTTATTAAATGTAGTTATAACATTCCTGGTTTCCACTCTGTTATAGAATTTTTGTTTTCTCATAAAGGCTTTTAGTGTTGGGAAATACGCAAAGTCTAGGGGCGCCAAATCAGGCGAATATGGGGCATGGTTTAATTGTTCAAAACCGATAAGGTAGATTCCCAGTTTGGACATCTCAGCCGTGTGGACGCGGGCGTTGTCTTAATGAAAGAGGATATTTTCTAAATTCTCGCGGCGAGAGTTGGTAAGTATGTACAGAAACAAAAACCCGGACCCGAACTGTAAAAACGACGTCTAGCGGAACCCATCTAGCAGACATTCGTGACATAAACAGTTCCTTCTTTAGAATGCGATGGACCTCCGATTACCGAAAGATTACCGTGATACTTCTAATGACATCTTTTCTTACTTGATTGCATTTTGTTGCGGAGGAAAAGTTTTCATCCCGCTGCAAAGGAAAATTTTCATCTAGCTGCCAATAGAAATTTTTCACCTGGCTGGGGAGGAAAATTATAATCTGATCGGGGAGCAAAGATTTTCATATTGCTTGGGATGATATTTTTCATCTGTCTACGAAGGAAAATTTCAATTGACTGATTATCGGAATTTTTCATCTGGTTGAAAGAAATTTTACACCTGGCTGGGGAAGAAAATTTTCACCTGACGGCTGAGCAAAATTTTCATCTGGTTGTAATTAGAAATTTTCATCTGGCTAAAAATAGAATTTTGGCACCTGCCTGGGGAAGAAAATTTTTATCTGACAAGGGAGAAAACATTTCATCTGGCTGGGAAAGAATATGTTGATTTGGCTTCAAACAGAAAATTTCATCTGCCTTAAAATAAAAAATGTTCATCTGGTTGCAAAGTTAAATTTTCATCTGTCTAAAAATTCGAAAAAGAATCAGGTGACAAGAAAAAAGATAATTTTCATGTGGCTGCGGAGCAATTCTTTCATTTTGATGCAAGGAAAAGTTTCATCTGGCTGAAAATAGAAATTTTTCATCTGGCTGCATAGAAAAAATTCTTGGTGTCATTTTTTCTTTTATTAAAATTCAGTTTTGTCATTATAATGATTAAAGCAGTTTTTTTTCATTCAAAACAATGATTTCAAAATTCAATTCAAATGTTTTTGTTAAAATATGTGTTTAGTTAATGATTTTGTTGTCAGGAAATATTTCTGAAACATCAGAAATTGCTTTATTAAATGTGTGTGCTCAGTACAACCTTCTTTGCTTGATGGTGGTCACCATGACAACTAACCCAAGACTGTCAGTTTCATAACATTTAAACAAAATAAATTGCTTTATGTGTCATAAGAATGGTCATCTGTTTCTTGTCTATGGTACATATAAAATAGCGGCCCACAAAACATCATAACTACAGCTTAGTTCAAGCGTTAGTAACAAGGTTTCGGTAGCCGTCTGACGACATTTCAAATGAATTTGTAATGGAGAAACTACGTTTATAAATTCAAAATTTAATTTTCTGTTTTACTATACAACGATGCCAATTGCATATTCTCCTTTGAATAATTCATTTGAATCTTCTTCAAAATTTGAGCAGTCTGGATGTGTTTAACATGCTTAACCAAGTTTCTGAAGGGTACAAAATGTATCCAAAACCCCAAAATAGAATCTCGAGACGAACTAGACTCTAACGCAAAGCTATTCCATGACATTGATGTACAGTGGATATGAATAGGACATTAATAGTCAGCTCCAACCTCTAGTTGACTAAAGAAAACAAACCCTTGGAGTAATGGCTTTTAACGGATAACAAGACTGATTTATGGCATTAGTTCCAGTGGTCAATTCACCTATCTACGGTCCTAAATGCATTTCTTAAAATGGGGCAATATTCTTGGCACACTAGGGGCCTACTTATTTCTCGCCCGCTTTCGGGTCGGGTGTAGACTGGTCTTACCATCGCATATCAGAATAGCCTAGAATAGGCTATTCTGATAGTCGATATGTGGACCAGTCTAGAGCTGGTACTCCGCTTCTGAGAGATACTCTGAAGATGCGGGCAACAGTACCCACCCAGGGTCAGAAATAAGTTAGCCCTAGGTCTTAAGATTTGCGGTGTCACCCCAGATATTTTATGAAGATAGTAGATATCCTTTCCGGTTTTCCTTCCTGTACGGTTATACACAGTGGTAAAGGGCAATCAGCTGAAAACTCAAGTTACCAAAATATCCGCATTCAGCACAGTTCATTATACTTATACGCCATATTACTAGTCCCCAGCTGCTATCCCACATAGGTCTACGATTATCAACCCATAGGTGGGAGACACATAGTCGGAAAGGATAAGTTCCGACGTCGGGGATCGAACCCGGGACCTCTAGATTGTCAGAACATGCGGTATGCATACGGCTAACACACCAGAGTAACGAAAGATATACGTTAGTCATAAGTCAAGTACGCTTGTCATACGCTGCCAGAAAATTATTATTTAAGCTGTAATTCAGGTCCTATTCCTCCGAGTAAAGGCTGCACTCCCTTTTATTTATTTTTTTTTTCTCCTTTTTCTGGAGAGAGGATTACGAGGAGACTAACTTTCCGATGTCCGGTGAAAAGTCAAGCGACCTGATCATCAAGAGAAGAGAAAATGAGACCCGTGAACTACACCTTCAGCACGCCCTTTTACCAACGGTTACGTCCTGAATTTCTGTTAGGTAGGAGGTGGGTGGGAGTGGTCGTAATAGTCCAACAGCATTTCGGAACTACTTATCTTTCACGATGTTGACCGAAGTTTTCTAATGAAATCATTAGGAAAACTCGGTTAACACTGTTCAAGTCCATTACTTCTACAACGTTGCAGAACTATTACTGGTCCACTACCTAAACAAACCCCGACCCTTTCACTTCTGTGGACAGAACACTAGCTTTCGATTTTCTTTTCCACGTTAATTTTTTTTCTCTAGGGCCTACTGACCGAAGGTCAAAAGACCTATGGCGACGGCAAAATTTTCGTTTGTCCGTCCGTCTGTCTGTGCGTCCTTTCGTATACTTTATCTCGTAATCGAAAAATAGTCAACAGTGTTTCATCTACTCTCTACAAACGTGAACAGGATAAATAGAGGATAATCGTTTGTTTCAGTGTAAGATCGATTTATATTTCATTGAGTGAACAACAAAAGCTATATTTTCACGAGTGGCAGAGCCACGAGTGAAATAAAGCTTTTGTTGTTCACGAAATGAAATATTTATCGATCTTACACGAAAAACCCCCGATTATTCCATTCCTTTAATGCAAAAATTTGACAAAAATGTGACATTTCTAGGACATATTTTCGTAAAAAAAACGTCATTTTGCGCGTGATTGCTAAGCAACGTTCATTGTGACGTCACTTATTTCGCACCGCATAGATGACGTCAGATAGGAAGAAATGCACAAATGCAGGGTATAAGTTTTTGATAATTTCACTGCTTTTTGCGGTGAGATTATCAAGTGATAATCTACCGTTAATTCTCGATAGACCACCGAAAAGCATGAAAGAAATGTTTCATAGTAAGGCTCGTTCATTTGATCGTCCAACTGAAAATGGACCGGGTCCCTCAAGTATTAAGAGAATGAGGGTCTAAGGAAATTTTGAATAACTATCACCGTCATTGCGGCAGTGATTACAATTTTCACCGGATCCTTTTCAGATATACACAGAATAATTGAATTATCATAATGAACGTTGCATTCGAAATAGAGTCAGATCCTCCCAGTCTCGAGGGAAAGTATAAAATTCAATCCGAATATCCCCATTATCTCAACTTATTCCCTATCAAGGGGTCAGTGCAATACTATTGTAAGTGCCTATAAATATATAGGCACTTACAATAGTGTTGCGCTAACGCCTCGACATTATATTGAATTCTCCGACGATATGTTGAATGATTTTTAGAATTATTTATTATGTGTGCTATAAGAAGGAAAAAGCCTTCTAAAAATTAGACTGAAATATAACTACATAGTCCAAAGTTTAATCGGGTTGTCTTCAAACTTGCACAGACTAATTTTACCATCACACGGATTGTTTCTTGCGCAAATGTATTGATCAGGCCCAGCAAGTTTCACAAAAAAGGCCTCATCTGAGTTTGATTTATATATAGCCTTTCCTAGAGACGTAACGTCAGCTACTGATACCCCCTGATGTTACACGGAACGTCAACTTTCTAGAGACACTAAAGCAATTAATTTGTCCTAAAATATGTTTTCTGTACCTATTTTTGGATAAATTTGTCCAGAATTATTATTTTAAAATCTTTTTACTATAAACATCTGAATTAAGAGGAAAAATAGCACAGTCAGTTTTTAATTTTTTAATTCAACCGATAGTTTATTACTTTTATATTTCAGGACGCTAAAATATATGATTTCTAGTGTGTGCGTATACAGTCGTAAACAAAGTATGATCGTGTATCAAACAACCTAGTGGACACGTTTTTAGATAATCTAAAAGCTTATTCAATTTTCAGAAAAACTAGTTAAGGCTTTAGTAGAATCCCTATATAAATTTTTGGCTGAACATGTTCCGAAACGTCACGGGTGTTTTAGTAAGCTATACAAATAACTCGTGTTTTTTAGCCTTCGTGCATTTCTTTTGTTTTTCTTGTTAAATTTTGTTTACACCTTTTTAGTTTTTATCCGGCGCATCATTTTAATTTTTTTCACCATTAAATGCTAAAGATAAGCTAAAGAAGCTGATTTTAGACTACAAACATACGTTACAAATGATGAATACAACGTCGAAATTCATTGACATTTGGTACATTTTTGGAGAGAATTTTTAGAACCAGCAGTTTTTTAACGCCTTGGGTAAATATGGCAAATTATATATCAAATTAATCTACAGCAAAAACGTATTTCTAAATTTTAACTGATAATTTTCTTAAATGTTGCTAATTCACCTTACATCGCATCAAACTATTGAATGAATGAAAAACGGCGTCATTTTATACTTCGGGGACATTTTAGGGTACAATTTTGGCCCAACAGTTAAGTTATTAAAGATACGGATACGAAAACCAAATGAGAGTAAACAAATCTTCTATAAAAACGTATTTTGAAAATCCAATCTATAACGGAAATGGATCGTTCTTTCATGAAATAATAGATCGTCTAATATAACGCTTGCAGTTTTCTAGAGCCATGGGATACATAGAGGATATTGAATGAGTGGTCATGGAATACTGAATTTATTAAACGAGTCATCTATAAACAGATAAAAACGAGGCTTTGCCGAGTTTTTATTTTTTTATAGGTGACGAGTTTAATAAATTCTGTATTTTATGAGTACAAATTTTATATTCTATTTATAATATGACCCGAATTTTGCGAAAAATCGTCAAAATTCTTGAAATTCAACATTTCAATTTTCCGCAAAATTTATAACGCCGCTTGAAACTGACGTCACAATATAAACATTATGATGTCATTTTCGCGGTTACAAGATATCGTTGCTATTCGCTCTGAGCTCATTTGCGTAGTTATTCCACTTGTGTAAAAAACACCCGTGTAATATAAAAAATATTCAACGGGGTTATTTCACTTCCGCCACGTAGGTCATATTATAATTTCATCTACTCTAGTATATTTCCGATTCCTTATTCCCATTCTCCGCCTTTTGAAAACAAAAATGATCATGATCACCGGGGATGGTCGCTCGTTAGTTTAATTGGCGAGTTTGCCGAAAACATTTGCACTTTACGTAGAAGACCATAGAATAGCATCTTAAAGAAGAGCAAAGTGTAACATGGGACATCGAAAAATTAGACGTTGTTTCGATTTCGCCAACGCTATATCTACTACGCCGTTCAAATTAAATTAAAATAAATATTTGGCAAAATGATTGTAATTCATTTACCTTGCATTTAGTATATAATTTTACTATCAAACCATAGAGGGTATTTTTAAAAACGCACTTGAGATCACAGAAGTAGCTTTTTTTTTAAAGTGACACGAGTATTTGACGTTACGTCTAGACTCTGGATTAACTTAAATTGAGAAAGTAATTTCTTTGATACTTAAAATCGTGTATTTTTATCTCGTAAATTCCTATAACATGCCCGGCATTTGCTTTCAAAGAGAGTTTATACGCTGGGCATACACTGGACTCGTCTAAGATGAAAATTTGGCAGTAGTGGTGGGTATACGCTATGTTTTGCGTATAATTAGATGATTAAACGAGACTTACTTGGAAGTTGATGTTTGATCTGGATTCTATCGTCTGTCATACTCCCGCAGCGAGTACGCTACCTTCATACGGTGTGGTGTGACAGCCGCTTTGATTTTAGGCGGATGCAATATACATATTTTGTAAGGGAAGTAATCTGTAGTAATTTTATAACTTGATAAGACGTATTTTATCTCCCTTTGATCCATGATCTAGCAAAAATTGCGTATTCAGATCTTCAAACAGTTTTAAACTTGCACAATATTTACATCCCTTTTCATTTACCTGTTTAAAAAGTGATATAATATTACTTTCACTAAACAAAAGCTCACTTTGACTGAAAACAACAATCTGAAATATCTTTTCATGATCACTATTTTATGATGATTTACTGGGTCTGGCCATAATGCCACCAAAATACTCAATCATTTCAAACCCGCGAACCCTTTACCCATCTTACTACTAACATTAAGGTTATGGCAATAAGTAGACCATTCAAAACACATTTTCAGGGAAAATTAAAGTAAAGGGTAATTCATTGAATATAATTTACCAAGAATTTTTTAAATTAATCCAATTGACTTGAGCGAAAATTGGTCCCCGTGCCATGCCCTCGTTTATGGTCCCATCAAAATTTCATTAACAATTTCAATAAATGGTCACCCGAGCAATATTTATGCCAAGTTTCATTGAAATTGGCCAAAATGAGTGGGGAGGAAAAAGATTTTTAAAGTGCTAGGTCCAAAATTAGAGTGAAATAAAAATTTCTAGAACATTTAAGATAAAGAGTAAGCCAAAGAACATCCATGCCGAGTTTACCCAATGGTTTTTGAAGAGAAAATTATTAAAGATATCAAAGTGAAATGAGCCCCACCCTGCCATGTCCATATTTGGGGTGAAATCAAAATTTCTTGAACAATTTAAGTACAAGAGGACCATAATGGTCCAATATTTTCCAGCAAAGGTCATTCTTGTACCTTTATGATTTGACCTATAAGATTGTAAACAAAAGAATTGTCATAAAAGCCCCTTTTTCCGTGATTTGACACTGATCCTTCTATTTTCAATAGGGTTCATTCATGTGACCTGACAAACATTCTGACCAAGTATATTGAACGTTTGGACAATATTTGTGGCCTCTAGAGTGTAAACAAAAAAAAATATCATTAAGGCCCCTTTCCTCTGATATGGCATGGATCTTTTCCATTTTTAATAGGGTTCATCTTTGTGACCTGACAAACATTCTGACCAAGTTTCATGAACGTTTGACCATATTTTTGGCCTCTAGAGTGTAAACAAGAAGTTGTCAAGGCCCCTTTTCCCATGATATGGCTCAGAACTTTTCCATTTTCAATAGGCTACATCCTTGTGGCCTGAAAAACATTCTGACCAAGTTTAATGAAGATTGGACAATATTTGTGGCCTCTAGAATGTAAACAAGGAAAATTGTCATTAAGGCACCTTTTCCCATGATATGGCACAATTGTTCCTATTTTCAATAGGGTTCATCCTTGTGACCTGAAAAACATTCAGACCAAATTTCATGAAAGCTGGACCATATTTTTGGCCTCTAGAGTGTAAATAAGAAAATTGTCATTAAGGCCCTTTTTCCCGTGATATGGCACGGATCTTTTCCATTTTAATTGGGTTTATCCTTGTGACCTGACAAACATTCTGACCAAGTTTAATGAAGATTGGACAATATTTGTGGTCTCTAGAATGTAAACAAGGAAAATTGTCATTAAGGCACCTTTTCCCATGATATGGCACAAATCCTTCCCATTTTTGATGGGCTTCATCCTTGTGACCTAAAAAACATTCTGACCATGTTTCATGAAAGTTGGACCATATTTTTGGCCTTTTAGTGTAAATAAGAAAATTGTCATTAAGGCCCTTTTTCTCATGTTTTGGCATGGCTCATTCCAATTTTCAATGGGGTTCATCCTTGTGACCTGACAAACATCCTGACCAAGTTTCATGAAGATTAGACAATTTTTTTTGGCCTCTAGAGTGTAAACACTGAAAATGTTGACATCTGTCGATAGATGACGCAAGATGGACAACAGACAAAGGACATTCAATGATCACCAAAGCTCACCTTGGGCACAAAGTGCTTAGTTGAGCTTCAAAGGTCACCAAAGGAATATTCATACAAAGTTTCATTGAAATGGGCCAAATGGTTTTGTGACAAAAAGGTTTTTCAAAGATTTCAAATAAAAAATACTCCCTGTCCTGCCATCCTGATATTTTGGGGGTCATTCAAAATATCTTAAATAATTTAAGAAGAGAGTAACCCATGGGACATTTATGCCAAGGTTAGATGAGATTGGCCCAATGGTTTGGGAGGAAAAGATTTTAAAGTGAAAATAAGCCTCACCCTGCCATGATCATATTTGGGGGCCAATTTAAGAATATGCTCAACCTTTGAACACTTCTACCAAATTAGGTTAAAATCCGCCCTTAGGTTTAGAAAAAGAACAATCTCATTAAAATCATCTCTATGAAACCACTATGCTATCTCTCCGTTACAGGCAGGGACATAGCGGTGGGCAATATGGTGGATTTGATTTTGATGAGATTGGGAAAATAAATGGTTTAAAAGAAAAATATGTAAGCAAAGACAGACCAATGCACAACAGACATCGCCATGACAATAGCTCACTTGCGTTTGGCCAGTATAGCTAAAAATCGGAAAAAAATGGTTAGGATATGAAATTCATTTGTATTTTGTTGTTCAAAATTAGATTTCTTTGCGGTACTTTGAAATACTACAGTTTTGTCCCAAATCACGCTGACCATACCAAGGCTACATAAATTCTTCGGGTTCTCTTCAAACAGTCCAGATAGAATTGTGTTATAAAGAAGAGCAACGCAGGGCTTGGCATTATACGCCCGTAGCTCAGAAATAAATGGGTGATGTTTTGAACTTTTTATTGATCCTTAAGATGTATTTTCTAGCAAACACTGTAGTATATTGTATTTAATATGATGGTAGTGTTTTTTGATGTCCTGTACTTTTCTAAAAGTCTCTTGCAAGGATCCGATAAAACAAAATTCACCGAGTACTTTAATATTCACAAATTGTTGCAAGTACCCGAGTACTACTTAAATATTCACAATAAAACAAAATTCACCGAGTACTTAAATATTCACAAATTGTTGCAAGTACCCGAGTACTACTTAAATATTCACAAATTCAATCAGATTGAGATTATGTAATCAAACACCCTAGCTATGAGTTCTACGTACATGTGAAGTTTCAACATCGTAGTCCTTGTATTTTGAAAGTTATGGACCAGACACAAATTTGCAAACTGAATCAAACAAAGGGTAATAACTCAAAAATTATAAATGGTAGTGTTAGGGTTATTGTGCTCTGCACATTCTAGCTATGAGATCTATACACCTGTGAAGTTTCAATACTATAGGCCTTATAGTATTAAAGTTATGGACTGGACACGAATTTGCTTACGAATAGACGGACAGACAGACAGACAATAACATAATACGACCCTTCGGGTGTATAAAAAGGCCACTTGACCAAACTTTCTCACCAAAGTAAGCAAGGTCTAGGCAATGGCCTTTAACTTGCAGGAGGTCCACTGGATACTCTTTTTGAATTTACTTCTTTATTTGTAAATGTAGTTGCGCCGAATCTTGATTGAGAGATGATACTGGATGATGCTACAATCAAAATGTGAAAGCCTTTCCAAAACTTTGAAAGAAAATAATTAACAAATTGAGTACTTTCAGCATGCTAGTTGTCATGGAAACTAGTGGATATGATTATGATTCTTCTAACAATTTAGGTAGAGTTTCATCTAATCAACATCCCTACCATGATTTCATGAAGACCACTGGCTCAAAAGGAGTGGGTAAACAAATCTGTAAGACTGGTGTGGGTCGGCTACTTTAACCCATGTTCTGGAAAATCTTTATCATAAACAAATTGCCAATTTTCAGGTCATTTCAACCAGTCCAGCAAAAATTCTCCCAAAATAATAGAGAAGAAATCTAGCAGTGTAAGCTGAGATCAATCTGCATATCTGTGCAAGCTGATTGAAGCCTATACTACATGCCTGAACTTTATATACAGCTGGAATATGCTTTAAGGTGGGACGTTGCAGTTTTGGGGAGACAACTCGCCTAGATAAAAAATTGTGAGGGGGGGCCTTGCTAAAATCAACTTTATGTGAAGTTGCACATGCACAGTGGAAGGCTTTTTTTTCAAACAATCGTAATTTTGTCAAAATACACGCAATATTGTCCTGAATTCAAAATAAAAATGTTCGCGAAACATTTCAGAGACATAAGACTGCTAAGAAAGGTTCACTTTCTTAACATTTGCAAATTTTTTTGCATCTCGAACTGCAAGGTTTGGCAATTAATACGAGGGACAAAATGAAATCAGAATAACGAACAACAAAGATCATCCGAGAAATGGTAGTCTGCAATAACGTGTAAAGTATATCTAATGAGTGTTTCACACTAATGCTTCGTTATTCCAATGAAGTACGGGCGACGTTGATAGTCCTATCACAAGCCCTGCATTCAGGATGACAAAACGGAGCAAACATTTCGCTATTTATACCCAGCATTGCTTGCATGTGCATAAGCTCAACGTTTGTTTCGCTTTGTTGTCCTGAACGCAGGGCTGTCACGTTCTCTTCATCGCCGAAAGGCAATGTTTGAGTTCGGGTTATATCGTTGTATGTATAAAACTATCATATAATGGATGCTTATAAAAGGTAGTGATTTTTCAGTCATTTGAACATTGCTTGAAAAGGAGAAAAAATATGTTTTTTTTATTTACGACTTCGGTAAAAACTGACATGGGGTGACAAATCATATCCCAAAATAATAAGATTTTCCACTTGGATGCCATTTCTCTCCTTTTCAGTTTACTTTTCTGCAATTTTAACTGTCTTTTCGTTTTTCAGTATTCTTTTTAGAAATATTCAAAATGATAAGTTACTTTTGCCTGTAAAGATTCATTACGTATATTACACGTTGTGAAAACGGAATAGGAAACAACGTAGAAAAAGGACAATTTCATAAAAAATTCATTCTTCTCTCTAAATTTCCACCTATATATTATTCCCTTTATGTGTGTTTGTGAGAGAGTGAAAACGATAATTTGATAACAATTATTAATATTCCATCAAAAGCTTTGCCAACATTGAAAATTTCAATAAGCAATGATTTCAAAAAGCTTTCATATTATTCGAAGAGTGTGTGTATTCGACAGTTACTGGGTCTGCTCCTCGACCAAGAAGTCCCGAGATCGGGTATAGATACACACAATTGTACTTTTTACCTTTATTTAGCCCTGAGACTGTTGAACTCTTCTGTAATCCACAGAATCGAGAGGGATCAATGTAAAATTTATGAAATTGTTTCAAACCCATTTCAAAATATATTAGGTTAACATTATCCAAATAATAGCAGAATTCTAAAATCTTTAAAATCAATCGAAAGTCATGTTTTCTTCTTTTTTTTTTTCAATCGAGTAATGAACCATCTCATCTTCCGGGGCAACTGAAATGACATATTATATTTATATGTAACTGCCTCTATAGAAAATGAGCTTATGGGGGAAAACCTTGTGTTTTGATCAGGATAATGGCTGTGCATGTTGCGGATCCAGAGGGAATGGGGTGTTCAGTCTTTCACTGGGTAATTCGACAAAACTTTGGTAATGATGTGAAATGACTACCCCTCCCCCCCCTCCCCCTTGATTGTAGTTTAAACCCTGTTACAGAAATCCTACAACTGCCATAGGCGTTACCAAGTGTATCAATAGTACAAATTGTTTTTATTGTTGATTGGGAAATCAGGGGACGTAACAATATCTGGACAAAATCAAATAGAGTAGTAAATTAAGGGGGGTACTGTGTTTCAAACTTAAGAAATTGACTAAAAAAGCCTGGATACATATACTTTTCTTTATAAATTTCAGTTGTACGATGGTTGGGCTAATTTTCTATTGACATATTTTGATTTTATTTAATATAGGTGTTTGCTTTTTTGCCTTCAAAAAAATATTCACTTTTTATCTTTGTGGAGCATTTAAAGCAAAATGTCCACTTTGTATTTTTGCCCTTACTAGAAAGTTTATTATATTTTTATGTTTTCAATATCTATGGCTATAAATATATGTTGATCTAGCACACCAGTATTGTGATTGGTCGGTGTAATAAACAATTTTCTTTGATATTTTCGAAAACATGGTCACCTTAAGAAAAATGTAAATATTTTCGAAATATGCGTGGAAAGCTATGTTGATATTTTCAATATATCTGTGCATATGAATGCTCTAAAAATGCTCTATCTGGATATCCCCCGAAACTGTAACGGCCCTCCTTAACCCTTTCCTGTTTTACAAAATTTTGGACCTCTCCAAATTCAAAGATTTTGCAGACGAAAATTAAAAGTGGGTTTAATTTGAAAAATAACTATTCAGTAGGGTAGAAAATAGTGCGGAAAAAGAAGAAATTGCTTGTCAGAAGCAATTCCTTCTTTTTTCACAATGTTTTCTCAATCATAAAATCACAGGCACATTTAAATCAGGGATTAAACAGAAGGGTAAAGATTTTTTACTGAGGTGGAAAAATCATATCACTAAACTATTTCATGACAAGCCTGAAGTTTTCTAGTCTTGTAATGGGTAAAATGGGGATAGTTATTTAAGAATAAGAACACAGAACTAGGTTTGTGTGGTTAATTTTGATTTTTTTTATTGTTATAAATTCACAGATAATACAAAACTTTATTTCTAACAAATATGAATTATGAATGGTACATTATCATAACAGTCTGAAGTTTGTGGTAAACCAAACATGTCAAAAGTACTCATAAAGGAGTGAACTTTCATTAACTCTTGTCATGCTGAATATAAATGAACCTGTGTGTGACCATTCCAACAATTGCAAATGTTTGCTAAGCAAAGACTCTGGCCAGCATGTGCATCTGCACAGTCTGACTAGGATCTTCACTTTGCTCTTTGGAGAAAGGTAAGGTCTTAAAGTGTCTTATGAGAGCCCCACAAACTTCAAATTATACTTCATGGTAGTCAAGGTTGGTTAATGTTGGCCCTTCACATGCTTGTCAAATTTTTGGAAATGTAACACACAGGCTCAAATTTTGTTTCAAATTGCAAATTCCTGGGACTTAAATCATTCATTTTCAAAAAGTCTAGCTCAAATTTCCCTACAATAATTCATCAAAGAGCACGGGGTGTAGACTAAGATCAGACTGTTTGTCTGTACAGGCTGGTTTTGGTCTTTCCTATTGCAAAGGTTTTGTGAACAGCATGAATATAATATGACCCCAAATTCACTGTTTTGGTAGGAGTTAAGCCTCGTTTACATTTGGCCTACGGAGCCCGTACGGCGCCCGTATCTCGCCGTAAGCATAAAATCGTGCGGTGCCAGTGCGGTGACATACGGTGCCCGTGCGATCATCGCACGATCTTACGGGCACCGCAGACACCTGCGATAACGTTTAAAAAAATTGTTATACACATCTTTTAAAATCGCAAGCCCGTAGCCTTGTGAGGACACCGCACGGTCGCCACACGGACATCGCACGGAAGCCTTGCGATGATCGCGCGCAAATCGTACGATATCTTAGCTATCAAACATCAAAAATAAAACCCGTAGAATCGTGCGATGAACGCGCGGCATCCTCTCGATATCCGTACGGAACCCGTACGATCTCCGCACTGGAATCTCACGATTTCCTTGCGATATCGCACGGGATCCATACGGTCTGATTAAGGTATGTTCCCCCTCAAATATTTTCAAAATCGCACGGTGACCGTGCGGCATTGTGAACAAATACGCCGCAGACCGTAGCTGTCTGCGATGTCCAAAAAATTGTAAGAAAAATCGCAGGCTGCGATATCGTACGGCGACCGTGGCAAATGTAAACTAGGCTTAAACGACAGAGATCAGATAGCTAAAATATGCATTCTTATGAACTATATTCTAAAGACGAATCCTATGAGATATTGCAAGACAGAATCTAACAATGAATGAAAACCCCAGGTACGCTTTTAGATATTGGCTTACAATTAATTTTTTTGTAAGATATTTTGTAAAACGGGCCCTAGGTCTACACAACCTGTTTGTCTGCTTTAAATGATATTTACTAGTACACACACTGTATACTAATTTGATTTTCAACAAAGAAATGACATTAGGTTAGTGGTTCCAGAGCTTTCAAATCTTTGATGTTAATACCATTTTATTAAGAATTTTAATCAGTATGGGTTAACATGGATAAAAGTCAACTTTATACAAATGTAATAAATGTTACAGTTGCATATAAAATGTGCAGTTAAACTTGAAATTTTGCAAGTGCCCACTTAACATACAGGACTATTTTTGACACATTTTTCTTTTTAACTATCAATATGAATTTGCATTTTTACCAGGTGTCTCAATGCAATTTTGGAGTGAATGTGTAATCTTACAAGTGTACACTCCTGAATGGATATATTTTAACATAAGTCTACACTATGAAAGTGAATCAAGTGAAAATTGCTACAAACAGTTCAGAAACATACACAAATATTTTACGATGACTAATAATATGTGTAGTTCTATAAATAAGAGTTTCATCAATGTAAAGGACAAATATGGTTACTGTACTGACTCTTACACATATGTGCATTTTTTTTCTTATATGATTTTGTTGGAAATATCAAGCCCAGGCTCATTGTTCATTTATGGGTCCCTTTACTTTTGGTACCAAATGAAAATCTCTTTTTTCTTTAACATCAAATCACAATGATTCTAGCTTTTTAATACCAGGATCTAAAATTATCAAATCTAGACAAATCAGGGCTCATGGAATGTAAAACTTCTTTCATACTCAACTAAGAGCTTTCTAGAACTAAGAATTTAAAGAAATGTATGAACATAAAAGATCATATTAATAAGTTGTTATTTGTGACAACAAATTAATACATTGTATCATTTGTTATGTTCAAACATTTACTCTAGTATAACCAAAGAATAACAGCCTGAAGTTTGAGATGAGCTCTTATTTTAAATCTCAGGCCCTGATTGAGATTCTTTTATCAAAAACTATAAAAACACTAAGCATTCTTTAAATTTCTATAATTTCAAGTGTTAGACTATAATTACCTAGTACAATTTGATTATATTCAACTAAAAAAATCTTAAATCTGCAAACAAGAAAAGCACAAAGTGTAGATAGAGAAACTTAAACTCGTAAGACCCAATGCAAACAATAAACCCTAGTTAAGCTCCATGGACTCAAAACTGTGTCGACTTATCATGAAATATTTTCTTGGGCAAAAGTCTCAAGTCTGAGGTCCAGTAATATTAACATAAAGCACCCTTCCCTAGAGTTAATAATTTAAACCCTTGTCATGCTGAGCCTGAAAATTTCCTGTTTTTGACTGGAGGAATAGACTAAAATCAGATTGTACATATAAGCAGTCTGATTGTAGTCTTCACCACCATTTAAACAAGGAAAGTTTAAAATCTTATTTTCAAAATAGATACTGCCAAAAAGTAAGTGCACTTGTTGCCTTCAACATCTTGATTTTAGGTCACTTTTTGCTAAGGGTTTTCTAACCATGACAAGGGTTAAGGTGCTGCAAAGCAATAAAATGACAAAAATTTCCATGTGAAAATATTCTGTTCAACACCAACAAGCCTTCAATTCCAATACATAATGCCACTAATTACACTAAAACCTATGGGATGATCAACCATACAAGAGGACAATTATGGTTGTAAATTACTCATCTGAGTTATTGGGTTCTTCTTAGTAAACGAGACTTAATTGGGTCTCAAACCGAAAAGGAAATGAATGAGAATAACAAGCAAATGCTCCTTTTTACCATTATTTTATTATCTACCATTTCATGTACCAACAGCTGCCAACCCTTCATAGCATTCGGAACACCATTCGGCCAATCTCAAAATCAACCTCGCATGTAAATAGACGCACTATTTTTGAAAATTACAGGAAAACCTTGAAAAAACTCGATGATGTCAGTTAAAATGGCGTAAGCCCTCAAAACTTGGAGTGAAAAAATTCGACGTTGCCAAGGCTACTTGTTTAAGTCACCTAACGTGAAATCATCATATCCTAATATAAATATCTTTAGATTCTTTAATAACAGCTGAAAAAAAAACTTAATTTTTGAGAATGATTCGTCATTCTCAAAAATTAAGATTTTTCAGCTGTTATTTACTGTAAAAGATATAAATCTACAGAGCTGGTTTTTCTTACACTGTTTCCGCCTAACAAAATGTATGATTTTGTTACATATCCATCCGCATTACACATCTGAGATCTGTTGTAGTTTACAGAAATGGCTGAGTGATGTTCGGCATGCCCTTCGTAGGCGTCATACTAATCATTTGCCTATTAGTGGGACAATATTGATAACAATATTACAGAATTGATTTAACTGGAGATTGATCAATCTATTGGCACCATACTAATGTCAAGAATACTAAATCATAAATAGTAGATTGATCAAATCATTAATTGTAGATTGATCATTCTATTGATACAATTTTACTATAAATTATATCAAATTGATAAATTGGAGATTGATCAATTAATTGATACAATATTACCGGCCTTGTCAATAATAGTAATAATGTACAGATACATTTAATAACTGACAAAAGTTAATTTAAGACTTTTTGAAATTATTTCTGTTAATACATACAAACGTTTTTCAGTTGAATAGATAATCTGCAGACCAGAATCTTGATTTAATAGCCATCTAATCTATATTCCATTTATTAATCTTTTTTCCACATAGGTTTTACAAGTTTTTGTTTAGAAATTGTAATCCTGTGCATAATCTCAAAAATTTTGTAACATCAATGCCTGCAATCATTTTTTGTATATATGAATGGGAAATGGTTATGAAAGTAAAATACTTTGAATAAATAACAAACATACACATACCCTATAAAATAGCTGTAACTTCTTAAAGCACATAAATTTAGTACACGCAATATTTCTATAGATCAATTCAAATGGCAATAGCATACCGGTACATGGTTAATTGGCACTTTTAGGTACAGATATTACATATCTACAGTGGACATAAAAGTCAAGAACTTAGTTCAAAACTAATGTAAATGCCTATATATCTATAGGTGCTTAAAATAGTTTTCATCTAAGCCCTAGAAATGATCTATAAGATGATGGGATGGCATCTATAAAGGGCAGTACTACTTGGAGAGACTATAATTTGCTATGGTTTGGTAAGCAAATAAATTACATATTGAGGGTTTAGTGCAACACTGTTGTAAGTGCACATACATGTATAGTTACTTAAAATAGTTCAAGGCTTGTCTCCTGACATAGCAAATACTCCTGATATAGCAAATACTATTGAAGTAATTCAATGTTTTGCTTTTAAAGGATAAGTATGACTATACAATCTTTAGAACTTATGACTAATTCAAAAATACTAAAAAATCAAAATTTCAATCACTTAGTTGCAATGTTTTTTTTTCTGAGAATCTATTAAGAGTTTGTTTCCTTCACACAATCAATCACAGGGGAAGAGGCTGTTAATAGTAGAAAATCTATTTATTACCATAATTCGCAGACAATAAGCTGAACCATTGCATAAGCAGTAGGATTATTGTCAGGAAATTACGGTAAATAGTAGTTTTGAGAATTCTTCTATAAAATATTTCTAACAGATCTTTAATAGAAATTTTCAGAAGCATGATACAATCTTAAACAAAATTCTTAAATACAAAAGAATAAAATAAAGCTACAAAACAAAAATATATGTTGAAAAATAAATGAACAAAACTACAAACTAATTCACACAATAAATCAAAACAATTATAAAAGATAAATCATTTGTCAGCACCAAACCATTGTAAGTGCCTATAAACTTATAGACATTTACAATAGTTTTGCACTGATCCTTTGAAATATAAAAATTATATCAACTAATCAGATCTTTACAAAACTAAGTAAACAAAATATGCAGTAACTTTAATACAGATGTCTCCATTAATACATGTAGTTTTTTTTTACTTATTTCTACCAAAATTCTTTAAGATTGGACCAGATATTTTTTGTAAGTTAGAATAAAGATGGTCTCTTTAAACATTTCAATCTTAACATTAACATTCCTCTTAAATACTGGGGTAGTGAAGTGACTGTTTTCTATCCTGTTTGGTATGTATTTTTTCCCTATTGATATGTTGACAGAGGTCATATGGATGGCTGGGCGCAAAACAGTTGTAACAGCCTATAAATGTATAGGCAGTTACAACCGTTTTATGCTGAGCCATTGTTGTTGTTGTTGTTGTCTCGTAAGGTTCCCACGTTGATTTTTCGCGGCACACGTTGGGTTACACAACGTTAAAGTCACTGGTTTATTAAGTCACAAATTTGTTAGGTTGGCGTTGCTAGTGAAAACTTTAAGAAATAATTGAGTGAAATATATACACATTCTAGTATATGTTAGTGTCAGAATCACTTAGCTGTATATAGGATTTCCACTGCTTTGTCTCAGGGCTTTCAAACGCCTATGATGAATTTGGGATAAATACTCTCTTGTGTTCAGTTCTAGAGTCTGTACAGTTCTCTGATTTAGATGTTGAAGCTGGATAAGTGAAGAAGCATCTAGTGTGATTTGTGTCAGCACTTTTTGGTCATGTAGGTGGTGTCCTGTCAACTCGGCCTGTTAAAAACTCGGCCCGTGTAAAACTCGGCCTGTGTAAAACTCGGCCGGTCAACTCGGCCTGTAGATAATAATTATATAGTGTTTAGCTTAGCAGACGGATGTATTAGCACACTTTTAAGATAGTTAATCAATGTGTGAAGTGTACTTAAAAACGGCGTGAATTGGACAAATGATCACTAAAACCAGAGACATGTTATTCTATGTCTCTGCTAAAACCTACGATCTTAACATTTAACAGTTTAATACACTATAACTTGCCATCTTGTTTTGTCCACAGAAAAAAGAAAACTTTGAAAAAAAAATGATTATAGGTGAATCAAGTATTTAATTATATCAGGGACTCCCAATATATGTATATTTATGCTCCGTGATAATATCTATTTTATCTCATAAATTTACACAAATGGCATATAATAGTAAAAAAAGAATGTTTACTTATAAGATTATCTTTATCAAAAAAAAAAAAAAAAAAAAAAAAACTTTTTTCATGAGTGATTATTAATCTAAAAAAAAAGAATATAAGGTCCCAAAAATATCTACATTACAACGTTATATATGTACCTATATAATATATAAACAGGCCGAGTTGACGGGACGACTTAACGGGTCGAGTTGACGGGCCGAGTTATTCACAGGCCGAGTTGACTGTGAACCATGTAGGTTGAGATCTTGATTCTGGGAGGAGAGTAATACTTGGAGTTTCTTAGTATAGGTGCTTCTTTCATCTTTGTAATAGGAACATTCAGCTATAAGGTGGAGACGAGTCTCGGGGTCTTTCCCACACAGTTTACAGGTAGGGTCAACTTTATATTGGTTGAAGTTAGCACGATTTGATTGAAGATTGTAAGTACCAGTTAAAAATTTGCCCTTAAGTTGGGCTCTTCTATTATCATTAACATTTGACCTTACTGTTGACCATAAGTGATGGACTTGACCTACTTTTAGTACATCATGATTAACATATTTCAGGGAAGGTTTGGTAAGAATGTCACTTTTCCATTTAGCTTCAACTGAGTCATGGAGTTTCCTATTGAGCATTTCTTTCCATTCTACCCTAGTTGGTGGGTTTTCTAGTAAAGAGTAGATTGTTGGCAATTCATATTCATTAAGAAGGTTTTGAATTGTCAAGAAAATACTCTTTTCAGCTGGATTTTTCATAATTGATTGGCGAATAGCGATTTCTCTTTCAATTGAGTCTTTGTCTCTGATTGAGTTTACAAAGATGTTAAGTAAGTTCTTGTGTAAAACCACCTCCAGGGGCAGAATGCCAAGAAGGGCAAGACTAATAGAGTTAGATGCTTTATCTGGCAAGCTTTGAATTTGTTTAAGACATTTTCTTTGGAATTTTTCTAATGATTCTATATCCTTTTTTTTGAGAAGGAGAACCTCCAAGCCATACAGAACTCTAGGGACAACAAAAGTGGACCATATATATCCGCATTGTTGGGTAAGGAGGCCATTACCTCCATGGAGCCCTGCTCCCATTAATGAATAAGCTGTTTTTCGACCAAGGGTAATTTTACCACTTATGTCTGCCGAGTTATTAGTTTGTCTCTGAATACCTAAATGGATTGTGGAGTCAGGAGTATCCACTTTTTCTCCTCCAAGTAGAAGGTGAGTTCCATTGTCATGCTTTCTTCCTTTAGTGTATATCAGGGTGTGGCTTTTAAGGGGGTGTATGTTGTATCTCTCTCTATTGGCATAATTCTCAACATCCCACAGCATGACCTGCATTTCACCGGGATCATGAGAAAGCAGGGCAATATCATCTGCAACTGTGATATGTGGAATTTTAATGGAACCTATCTTTGCTCCACAGAATCTGCTTTCTAGTTGGAGCAGTAAGGGATTGTTGTACCTTTTGTAATGATTTGCGGATAGAACTCCGCCCTGTCTCACACCTTGGTTTATGTTTATGGGGTGTGATAATTCACCCGCCCATTTTATTTTTGAAGTGCAGTCTGAGTAAATGTTGCGGATGGTAGACCATTCTCTGCTGGGGATACCATCTAAGTATAGCTTGCGTAGAAGGGAGTTTTGATCCACGACATCAAAAGCCTTTTGCGTATCCAATGTGGTAATAAAGAGGTTTTGTTTTACATTGGATGCTTCATAAATACATTCAGATAGGATAAGAGCTGCATTTTGAGATGAGCACCCCTTAGTAAAGCCTTTTTGTAGTTTTGATTGTGTTGTATCATAGATCTCATTGTGTCTAGAGTTAAGAATATGTTCTAGGATTTTTAGGAGAACAGGAGTGACTGTAATCCCCCTGTAGTTGCTGGGGTTAGTAGGGTCTCCTTTTTTGAAAATGGGTGTAAGTATACCTTCTTTCAAGAAGCTGGGTATGGATTTGCAGCACATTATATCATTGATTAATGGTGTAATGACAGGAGCAAGTTCATTTGCTGCTAGCTTATAGTGCTCACTAGTCATACCAAAAATATCAGCAGCTTTGTTGTTGTTTAATTTTGATATGGCGTGCAAAACTTCTTTAGTTGAAACTGATTGCATTTCATCTTTTTGTTGTTCAAGTAGGATTGTTATCAGTTCAATGTCATTATCAACCATTTGTTTGTACTGCTGGTCATAGTTTTCGTTCTGAGTTGGGGTTGCCAGAGATTGGAAGTGATCAGCCCATCCATCTCTAATGTCTTCCGCTGATTCAAGTTCGTTGTTGTTTACTATCAGTGAGGATAATGATGTGTTTGAGTTTTTACGTTGGTCATTTATCAGTTTATAAAAAGTCTTAGAATTATTCACAGAATTCATTATCTCTTCTGCTTTTTGCTTTCTTTTCAGAGCACATTCTCTTCTTTGTTCCTTCCTTAAAGAGATTTTTGCTTCTCTCATACTTTTTACGGATGGGGCATTGGGGTCTGAGGGTGATCCCTCATTTTTCCAGTTCCACCAAGTTGATCTGCATTTTTTCACTTTGTTTTGGATTTCTCTAGACCAGGGTCTATCTCTAGTAGGTTTTTTTACAATTTCAGGTTTGTAGTTGGGAATACTTCTGGAGGTAGCTTCCCTTAAGACAGTATTCAGGTGTGCTACTTTTTCAATAAGAACAGTGTCTGAACGGTCTTCTGACATTAATTTATCAGTGTTGATGTTCGATAAAAGAGTCTGTTTGTAAATAGTTTTGTCACATTTATCCCATTTCGGTTTGCATTGTATTTGGATAGGTTTGGTTGCTTTCTTCTCTAGAGGGATGCAGAATTTACCCACGATAGGAATGTGATCCGAGGTGTTGTTAAAGGTTTCTTTTTCAAGGTTTATTTCCCTCATAAGGGTAGTAGCCTGGTCATTCAACAGGATATAGTCAATCTCAGCTTTGTCGTTTTTGTTGGGATGCATAAAGGTTGCAGAGCCATCTTGAAAGTAATTGAGGTTGTTAATTTGTAGGAATTCTCTGAGGAGAGAATCTTGGGTGTTACCTTTCCTGGTTACTAAAGATGCATTCATGTCACCAGCAATAATCACAGCATGGGTGTGGCTGAAAGTTGAAAGTAATTCAGTAATTTGGTCTAGAATTGTTTGGTAGTCATCAGTTTGGTTAGAATTCCTACATGGCATGTAGACGCTACAAATTACTGTAGGTGGGTTTGTGTCAAGTTCTATGGCAGCAAGTCTGTTGCCTCCTATCTTTAGTTTTTTCACATTGGTTTTGAGGTCTTTTGAAAATAATATGGCAACGCCACCGTAGCCCCTAGGTTTCTGGACTGGAGGAAGTGGATTGTCATCATCCACAGATTTACTATAGTTGTGATGCGAATTAAAAAGGTTTGTAAAGTTGGTTTGCTGGAAGTTGAAGAGCCAGTGTTCTTGTATAGCCAGTACATGGTATGTCATTAATAACTTTTTTACAAACGAGATGTTGGATTCTATGTTTTTTACATTTAGGGTTCCGATTCTTAGAAACTCTTTCTCTTCCATCGTGTCCTTTTTGAGGGAGTATTCTCTAAAAAAGAATAGTTGGTAGAGCTGTAAGATTGAATGCTGTCAATGTTTTCCACGTCAGAGTTTAAGTCTGCTTGTTGGCTGTATGAGGTGGAAGGGGCATTCTCTAATGGGCTAGTAAAACATTCTGTGTTTACACTAATCTGTCGGGGATCGGATTTTCGATGAGTATTGTCCGAGGCGATTGTTTGTGCATCTGGAGAACAAGATGATGTTTCCTTTTGATGCTTTGAGGTATTATTCTGACAAATGTCATAAGTCATGTTCGGGATTCTATTGCTGGTATCATCCGAGATTGTAACATCTGGAGTGGTATTGGTCATATCCGGGTTTTTGTTGTCATTGAGATTGCAATCGGTTTTGTTCCCTATTTCACACTCTTGTCTGGTATTTGCAGGCAGTGCAGCTTCAACGTTTCTAGGGTTTGATGATACTTTGATATTATCAGAATGTGTAGTGACAGTGCTTGTATGATTGCGTAAAGTTTCAGGAGTGTTGAGAGTTTGGGGTGAATGAGTTTGTGTTTGAGTTTTTGAGTTGATGTTGATTGGGAGCATTATTTGTGGTGTGCATGTGTTGTTGCCCTAGAAAATTTTGTTGTATGTGTGTAGCATGCCTGTTAGGCATCAATAAGGGATGGTTGGTAAATTGGGGTTGTATCCATCTCATATTATATGGGGGAGGGTAGAAAGCATGACCATGGTAAACCTGGGGTTGGATCTGTGGAACAGTTAGGTTGGGGTTGTTTTGTATCAAATTTGGGAAACCCATGTATGGGTTTATTGGTCTCATCATTTGAGTAAATGGACTATATATCGTATTCGGAGACAACCTCTGATGAGTTATGTAGGTTTCTAAAGAATTGAGTCTATGTCTGAGTTGTTCAAATTCGATATTTCTAATCGATTCTCTATTTCGAATTTGTTCTAGTTCTAGGGCTTTGATGTTCTCCCTCAGTTTATTAAGATCATGACTTTCTTCAGAGCGAGTGGGAATGGTATTATTTCGTAATTGATAGTTTTCATATTGTGAATGAATAGTGCCAGAGTTATTCTGGGCTTGCAGGGGAGCGATATTGCTGGTTGATTTCAAAATCATTTCTCTTTTCAGAATTGAGTTTGAATTCTCCAGTTCTTCAATCTTTCTTTCCAAGCTTGCTATATGAGCTCTAGCAAGTTTAAGTTGTTCCTCTTGTTCATTGTCTCTCAGTTTGTTCTTTTGAGATTTCCTAGGTTTATTATTTTTTGTGGGTGCTTCCAACTCGCTCTGAATGTTAGGTTTTATCCCAGGTTCAGGTAGGGGAGGTTAAAGTTGATATTCATTCTTCCTGTGTAATTTCTAAGTACCATTCAAGGTCTATTCTACATTTTGATTTTTTAGAACATGCATGAATCTACTAGCTTGGACAACATATAATTACCTAAAATAAGCACAATATTTGTTCAAGTCGACGTGAAATCCTATAGCAAACAGCTGAATGTTGTGAGGTAAAGAGTTAAAGCTCAACATTAAACATTTTTTTTACAGTATGAAATAGGATGAATTGCATATCATAGAATACATATATGTAACATATAAACAACATCTTAACAAGATCTAAAATAGGAGTCCACATTCACCAAAGTCCAGTTTGATATTTTAATTGTCAATCCCAACACATGTTGTGACATTCATGGAGATTTCTACAAGATCTCTAGTTTATTAGCCAAATTGCTCATTAGGACACAACCAATAAACACTATTTCTTGATAAAAAATTTACATACACGTAATAACATATTTTCATCCAAAAGAAAAGAAAAACTGCTTTTGATAAATGAATTTATTTTCCCTATAGACCCTATTGTCCGAAATGAATCAACTTCATAATTATATTGAATTTTTTACAACAATGGTTAAACCAAAAACCTGACATCTATACTCATGAGCAAAAGAGTATACTGATGGATCCAGTGGGGTTTCAAATGAACCCCTCTCTAACTAATTACTTCATTTTCCTTCATAAATTGAATCAAAATTGACAGGTAATGGGAAAACTTACCCCATTTGACAGCAATCCTGAATATGTCCCAGATACTGTAAGATTCAGGAAAATGCTGGATAATTGAATTAGCAGATTTGGACTCAATTGAAATAAGAATTCCTTCACACACTTTAGTTAGAAATTAAAATAGCACCCAGAATATTTGGTGACAATGGACTTCATCTAAATTTATTCTCTAATTGTTTATTTGTACTAGTACTGTACTCTGGTTTCGTAGGTTTCATGTGTAGTGGTTGTTGTTGTAGTTGTCGTTGTTGCTCGGCCCCCACCAGACGAGCGACCTTGCTGCCAGCCTCGGAACAAGAAGAAAGTATCTAGGATATAGGCCACTGTCGCAGCAAATGTAAAGAACTGTAAATGAAAAGAAAGCAAGTTGAACTGGATCTATTTAAATTAGCTTTAAAATGCATCATTGGTCAGGATTTTTTCAAAGAATTACTGTGAAACTTGTAAAATTTGAGTATGTTAAATTTGTGCCTTTGATTAGATGGAATGTTTGGTGAGTTGATATTTAAGCAAAAGTGAAATAATTTGACCTCCCAGTAGAAGAAGGTCATTTGTGCCTTTATAGGCTGATTTCCGACCTTTAAGCAGTGGGATGTGAATTTGTTATTTCTTTTTTAACCGTTTGCTGTTTAATCCCTGCTTTTTACATGCCTGTGATTTTATGATTGAGAAAACATTGTGAAAAAAGAAGAAATTGCTTCTGACAAGCAATTTCTTCTTTTTCCACACTATTTTCTACCCAACTGAATGGTTATTTTTTAAATTAAATCCACTTTAAAATTTCGTCTGTAAAACCTTTGAATTTGGAAGGTCCAAAATTTTGTAAAACAAGAAAGGGTTAATCATATAAAAGATAAGCTAAATTCTTAAATTTGAGAGTTAAATCAGTTGCAAACATTAGCAAAAATAAAACTCGCTAATTGAACTTTATATACAGTAGTCTAAGAACAGAACTGCTGCTACACAATCTCAATCAAATATTGCTTACTATTTATCATGAAATATTGTATTAACCCACCATTCCAATAAGTGACCACACTTTGGTGGTCACCTTAGGGGTTGCTTAACACAATCTTTATTGCACCAAATATTGCTATAATCATTGAAAATTCATAATGGAAAGAATCAACTTCTTTAAAGCAAAACGTCATTAAAAGAAGTATAATTACAAGCAGAGATTACTGTTATTAGATATCCATACATAATTAGAGATGTAAATAAAAACCCTTGTCATGCTGGATTAAATATTTTTTCAGAGTTGCATTAAAATTATGGAACTGGAAACACTAGAATCCCAGAACCCTTGGAAGAACCCGTGAAAAGGTAGTGAATACTTAGATTAAATTGCGCATACCATACTTCCTCTAATAATAGCACCCTCCCTAATAGTAGCACAACTACATTTTTTACTAAGAAATTCCACTTAAAATGCCTACATTTTATGAACTTGTAAAGACTTATTCTCTGACTTGAGGTGAATTTCCTAAAACGATCATCATTTATATGATTGTTTAGAGGAAATTCACCTCAAATTAAAGCAAAAAATCGTTAAAGACATGAATTAACTTTTTTTTTTTGATCAGAAAATGCATACTAAATAAAAGCTCCCTTACCATGCTATGAACAGCTATGTTTATTAGGAGAAATAAGGTATGTGTACTACCTTTTCAACACTATTCAATTTTTGGTGTGTTTTTTTTAATTCAGCATGAGAAGGGTTAAGGACACATGCAGGAATCACTCAACTCGTAGATTAACACTCACAGAGATAGACTTAAGTTAGAAGTAATATTAATCCGACATAATCCAGGAAAAGACTTATCCCGCTGAGTGGCCATTTTGTTTAAAATATAATTGTCAATTTTGGGGTATTACTAGCAGTTTGGCTGATTTTTTTCAAACAAAACATTAAAGAAGGAAAAAGACAGGCAAGGTAAGGTAATCTTAGTCTTAACTATATGCCAAAGCTCTTTGTTCAGCATAAACATGCAATGTACAGCATGGAAAGGGTTTACAAACTTATCATGATGAAAAGTATAACTTTGCTGTCACAAAATAATTGATCCTGTGCAACAAATTTCAAAAGTCAAGGGGTCAGTGCAACACTACTGAAGTGCCTATAAATATAAAGGCACTAACAATAGTCTTGCGCTAATCCCTCAATGTGCAAAATATTTAAACTCTGATAAGCCTGTGCAGCCGCACACTCTGATCAGTATTCACTGCATGCTCAATAGAAATAGCCTAACTAATAGTATTTGCTCACAATTAGAGAATATTTGTTGCAGTTTCAAAAATGAAGGAATAGAGAAGAAGAATGACTCTCTTTCATTCATCAAATCTATTAAAATTTAATGCAAATGTTTCATCTGGTCAGCCCAGTATGGTGCAGTTCAATAATTTTTCACACTTGTCTGATGGTCTCTTTTCCAGTGACAAGTCATTACAAATGGTGTCTTTTCTTGTGACAAGCCTTCACAAATGGTCTCTTTTCCTTCGAAATGCCAATAAAAATGGTCTCTTTTTCTGTGACACTAGTCTTTACAAATGTTATCTTTTCCAGTGACTCTTTTCCAGTGACAATCTTTGAATATGATTCTTTGCAAAAAAAGCAAATGTCAATGTAACTGTTGTGTCAATATTAAGAGTGAAGGGTTCAGATCTAATTTGATTAGTTTTATTTTCCAAATATGGAAACAACTATGAAACACATGCTAAAAGACAAATCAAATACTACAAAGCATTGGAATTATCAATAATCATTGCAGCAACTGGTATATCTTCTTTTTAAACAAACATATTTAAGAAAACATTGAGGACAGAGAATAAGATGGTCTTTTTTATACCAAAATTCTTTGGTAAATTCCCACTATAGGTAAATTTTGTGTGGTGAGCTGTGAAATCTACCTTTAACCTTTATATTCCCTTGTCATTTGGTTGAAATAGATAAAACAGGTAAAGAAACTAGAAAGCCATGAATGGCTTGAGTCGCTCAACAGGCTTGAAATTCTTGAAATAGAAAATCTAAGGTTTGACTAGATTTTAAGATATTTTTGGCTTCTACTGATGTTGAAATGATTTTTAAAGTTTCCACTATATAACATATAGAGAAATGACCTCCGCCCATAAAATACATATTTTTCTTCAAATGACATTAGTTTTTCACTGCTTGATAAAGGTTCAATCAAGGATCATTCCAGTGAAATTTGGTTGATAACCATCAATTACATTCTGAGAAAATGATTTTTAAAGTTTCCACTATATAACATATAGAGAAATGACCTCCGCCCATAAAATACATATTTTTCATCCTTTCAAAATAATTTTTGGTAGACTAATAAAGGGTCACTCAAGGATCATATCAGTGAAATTTGGTTGATATCCATCGATTATAGTGTTAGAAAATGATTTACAAAGTTTCCTCTATATAATTACCCAATAGAGAAATGACCTCCGCCCATAAAATACATATTTCTCATCTGATCACAATAATTTTTAGCAGACTGACGGAGGTTCACTCAAAGATCATTCCAGTGAAATTAGATTAATATCCATCTCTTAAATTCTGAGAAAATGATTTGTAAAGTTTCCACTATATTACATTTAGAGAAATGCCCTCCGCCCATAAAATGCATATTTTTTATCCGATCACAATAATTTTTGGTAGACTGATAAAGGGTCACCCAAGGATCATTCATGTAAAATTCAATTAGTATCCATCCATTAGAATCTGAGAAAACTCACTTTTTACCATATTTGGAAATTAGCCACGCCTATTAAATCCATGATTTTCATTGGATCAAAATCTCTTGAACAACTTTGAAAGAGGGTCACCCAATGATCATTCCTGTGAAGTTTGGTTGAAATTCATCCAGTAGTTTCTGAGGAGAAAATTTTTAAAGAAAAAGTTTACGACCGGACGCACGCACGGATGCATGGACGGACGGACCCACGACAGACACAACGCCGTGACAATAGCCCCAGTGGCTTTCAGCCAGTAGAGCTAAAAAACTCTTTGTAAAGATATGATTTAACTTTTAAAAGAAAGTTATTGCTTGTCTTAAATCGCAAATGTTTACTTTTAATGAGATTTTAACAATTGAAGTGAATGGATCAGGTGCAATCCCTATCATATGTCTTTTAAATATACTCGATATACCTATGGTAATGGACTCGGTGCCTATGTCAGAGCTAAGATTTGAAAATAAACCTATACCCAACTATCTGTTTGTCTTCGATGAAATTTATCTCATAATTTTTTATGTAAATTGTCTATTATCTTGTATACTAAACTGAAACTTAATTTTCTTTTGAAGTCGTGTTTCATCCACAGTATTTCAACGCTTTGAAAACATTTGTTTTTCTTTATATTCAATCTTATAATAATTCAATAATAATGATAATATTTGTAGACTTTAACTCATAAACAAGAATTGCTTACATATAGGCTAACAGATAGACGGATTCAAAACAAATCATCGCTTTATTTTTTCTGACATTTGGGCAGCTGAGCTTATTATGATCAAATAAATGCCTAATGGCTTATTTCTTAACATGGCCTCAATATCATAAAACTAAACTGTCTGAATTATTTTGAAAAAGGCACGTCTAAGTAAAGAGAATACTTAAGAGCTTCCTTCAAATGCTATCAGCTTCAGTAAATTTCCTGAAGAATTCTACTTTGGAAAAGAAGAATATTTGATGATTTAAATGAAAGCTACACACAAATAGTAAGCTACCAAAAGCACAAGCATTATTGTTGTTATTCCAAGCATGCATGGATGTTCAGCTTTGTTTACTGGATATTGTAGTTTCACCAAGAAATCAAAATCCTTACAACGAAAGTAATTCAAGGATATACTATTTTCATTGTATTGGTACTTTTAAAAAGTTTAGGGTGTTAAACGAAAATGTCCATCTAAATGCATTTTTAGTCAAAATTGAAAGGGATGACAGACCAAAATGAAAAAGGAGTGTAATATCAAATGAAACCATCCACCCTTTTCTTCAGAAAATGTTACAGGCAAAGCATAAATCACAGGGAAGTTGAATTTAGTTGCATTCTTCTAGTAATTTCAAATGAAGTCTTTTGTGAAATGTTTATTGAACAAATTGAATCAAGCATATTTTGTTTGAGTTTTGGTTTATTAAAACCCACCTCTTACATATTTTCAGGCATATTGCAGAAGCCAGAGCACCTAACAATGGTTTCCTGCCATATCTTGCACCAATACTATATTTCATCTTTTTCTAGCCTCGAGCTGCCATCTCAATAAGGTTTAAGATTATCCATCCATTGATGGGAGCCAAATGTCAAAAGGATGTTTCAATGCTGGGGGTAGAACCTATAACACCCCAGTGAAAAAGATTTGAAGTCTGATTCAAAATCAACTACGCTATGACATTTATCAATTGTTTTACATGATTTAGATAACATAAGATATAGTCATAAGGTATAAAAGCTGAACATCATATAGGAACAACAACAGGTGCACTACTTACTGCCGCAGCTGCAATGGCACCCCTACGCCAACCATTAGCAGCGCATACAATAGCTGCCGTCAACATCAATACTGCATACAGTCCGTAATAAATTAATTCCTAGATTCAAATAAAATAGCATCCATACATGTCTCATTCAGTGAACATGCAAACTATAAACAGTGATGCAAAAATGATACAACAGGCAACTAGAGGACATTTTCTCATCCTAAAAATAACGGAAAAGAGAAGTTTTTTTTTACAGTATTTTGGTAAATAAACATAGATCCTCATGCAAATGCAACATGCTACACCATAAGAAAACATTTATAAAGGGCATTTTTTGAAGAAACAGCTGTATTTGATTTCATCAGTAATCCACATAATCATGGATTAAAACCACTTACAGTGAAACCTGTACGGCCACTACACTCATATGTCTCTTCAAAGACAAATTCAAAAGTGTGCCCTCAAAAAGCATTTAGGAAAAATTTTATTTTTCAATGCCATTTACATGGTGATGAGTAAATGTCCTTCTTAAAATAATGAACAGAGCGGGCAGGCATTGGACAGGGGAACCAAACTTAACATCAAACCCTTTTTCCGCTATTAATTTAGGAGGTACAGAAAAAAGCCCCTTGTGGCAATAGCCCTCTGGGACAAAAGCCCCAATTGAGAGCTATCTAAAGTGTGTTACATTTTATAAAATTCCAGTCACATCCAAACAGATTTCAAACCTTGACAAATAAAGTCCAGGTCTGCCAGCTTAAATTTATTTCTAAATCCTGGATAATTCATCATTTAACCCTTGTCATGCTGAAAAACTGACTGGCAAAGTGGAAAAACTACATTAAAATGCAAGTCCCTAAGGCACTTGATGCGATAATCATGAGTCAAACTGTTCTAATTTGAATAGGCGAAATAGGTGGCAAAGACTAAGATCAGACTGCATATTTTTGAAGACTTATCCTAGTCTATAACTTCTACAAAGGCAGGAATATTTAAGGTTCAGCATGACACGGGTAATACAAATAACCAAATTATATAAAAGACAAATATCATGCAGCAGAAAAAGGGTTTCTAGCATTCCAGTGGTAGGGCAACAACACCATTGAGGAGGTGGGTTGGGTAACTTCACTACTTACGGTAGCTGCTGCAATTGAACTATGCCAGTGTGCACGCGTTGCACACACAATTGCAGCTATCAACAGCATCAATGAATACACGAAATAGTAGATAAGCTCCTGTAATTAGGTCAATACTTGTTAAATTCAGAAACATTGAATTATCTGCTCTAAGCACCATCAACATACAAGATTAGTTATCTTTTGATACTACATAAAACTTTTTATCATAATCCCAAAAACATCTCAAGTGCACATGGCTCTTGGCAGCTCAGACTTCTGCTTAGTGTTATTTTTAACATGGAAATCAATGGGCTAGCGCAAAAATATTAATGGCTCAGTGCAAAACTGTTGTAATTGGCTTTAAACAAATAGGCAGTTCCAATTGTTTTACACTAAGTCATCAAATTGTAAGTGCTTATTAATATATAAAGAGTGCCATAATATTATTAGTCACAATAATATGCCGCATCAGAAACTTTTCAACTAAGTCCCCTTTTTTCATGATGCTACATAGTATGTGTATCACAAAATTGCAATGATTTATGCATGGTCACATGATAAGGAAATAATCTGTGAAAATTTGATGAAAATCCATCCATAATTAAAGGAGGAGTTGTATTAACAATAATTGGACATAAAAATACGGACAGACAGAAAAAATGATATCAAAGTACAACCAACTAAAAGGCTCTAACATAAGTTTTGGACAGGCAGATTTGATTTTTAATTTTGTGTACAGTTTTATGACAATAGCTCATAATGGCTCATATTGTGTTCCTTTTCATGTGTCATATAAATAATTTATTGGTTAAACAAGTTGTGTAATTTCAGCTTAAAGCTGTAGTCACAACAATTTGGTCAAAGCATTATGAGGAATGTCATTATAAAACCTCCTTACTGTAAAACCAAGGTAATTAAATCCATTTTTTCTCACTTATAGTTATCCCTGTATGACTTACATTATGTCCCTTTGGCCTAAAATTTTGAAAATTCTCATTCCACTCATTTTCTCATTGAAGAAAAAGAATAATTGTTTGTTTTTCTAGTAAGATTGATTCATATTTCATTTCATGAACAATAAAAGCTATATTTTCACCTCCACTTGTGAAAATACAGCTTTTGTTGTTCACTCACTGAAAGATATGTCGATCTAACACTGAAACAAACTATAATCCTGTATCTAACATTTATTTTCATTTCTATTTTATGATATTCTTTTAAAAGTATATGATTGAAAATTGTACACAGGTTCTCTGTGTAAAGCAATGCAAGTCAAAATAGTCAAAGAATGTTAAAAAAATCTTTGAATCAAATCAATGCAAATTGATTTACATAAGTTTCTTGCTTTAAATAAAGCTTTTCAATTTCATTTTTTTTTCTATGTTTAATATTTAATTTCCACTTTCTGTGTTGTAAAATCTAGCAATTATACAAGAATAGTTAAGTACAAACATTATATGAGCCAGTGCGTGACATTTCCAATAATTGGAAATGTTGGTGAGATTCAAACATTGAGAGGCATAGATAGCTAGAAACTCTAAAAATAAAAGTACCTAATGGTCTACAGATACTCCGAGACCCTATCTACCTACTATGTGCATAGTGAAGACTCTGGTCAGACTGTGCGGTTGCACAGGCTGGTCAGAGTCTTTGCTTTGTGCATATTTGAAATTGTTGGAAATCTCACGCACAGGCTCATATTATAAGTCATCTGTCTCTTAACTAAAAGCCATACTTACAATGAGACCCCATGGTCCTGGGAGTTTATAGATGACCCTAAATAGATGAAATAGGTAGAGTAGAAGTGTTGTTATAAACGCTGACATGGTCACAAACTGTACCCAGCCTCCACCATAGTAGGAAAATACTATCTCCACACTCGCACAGATGAAGGCAATCAAATCTAGCACCTGAAATGATAAATGAGCCTGTGTGTGACAATTCCATCAGCCTATAAACACAGTGACAGTTAGGCTTGAACCAGAGTTGTAGTTAAATTTTGTAAAAACATGTAAACTGGATCTAGCAGGCCAATCATTAGTCAAAATCATTGAAAACCAGTGGGCTAGCTTATTTCATAATTCAGCTATAATGCATTTGGTGTGTTTGACACTCAGACCACATGCAGTACAGGAGATTATTAAAGAAAACTCTTTGTTACAGCCTGTCCTTGATTTCAGAAATGAGTCTTCTGGAAATCAAGGACATACTAACAAACATAGCTTTGTCACTTCTTTTAATGGTAGCTTGTCTTTCATTTCATGAGTCATCATGAAAATAATGGACAGGATCACAGGATGCTCTATTAGATTATAAAGAATTAATACAAGGTTCACTGTACTAACAAACACAGCTTTGTCACCTCTTATAATGGTAGCTTCGTTGTCTGGCCATGTCATATTCTCCGAAGATTGACCTGTCTTCGGGACGGTATCACTTATCCAGATTGGGATAAAAATTACTACCTTGTACGCATAACTCCGTATTCTATCGCCAAAAAGTAGTCAATGAAGAATTTAAATTAAAACTTCATTTTTGTGGAAATCAAACTTAATTTTGCCTTAAATTAATTGCAAAAATATTGGTTAAAATTGCGAGAGTATTTTTTTTTTAACTTGTTTGCTTGAGATCTATTTTACACTGTACACAGTTTCCAAATATAGATATTGGGGAAAACCGAATATAAAAGCATTTCATAGCCACTGACATTTTGAAAGTAGTCCGACGGAATCGGCCGAGTTATCACGAATAACACTACCCAGAATGCTCAAATCAGATAGGTCAGTATTTGGAAAATGCCACCTATCGGAAGATAACGATGGTAGCTTGTCTTTCATTTCATGAGTCATCATGAAAATTATGGACAGGATCACAGGATGCTCTATTAGATTACTGTCAGAAGAATTAACAAGAGCCATCGGAGACGGATTATGCTCCCCGAATAAGGCATTGACACAAAAACAAGAGCTATGTTGGACATAGACATCCCCCGCCAAGAAAGCTTGATGGTAAACTGAAGCCTAATAGATAAAAGATTCTTTTGTACTGTCAAACATTTGCCTCCAATAAAATATAAGTAATAATAATAACAAAGGGCAATAACTCCAAAATTATGCAAGCAAGAGTTGTAGTTCTGGTGTATTGCACTTCTCCTCCATGAGATCTATCCACCCATAAAGATTCAAGTTGATAGCTATTATACTTCAGGAGATATGATCCAGACAAAATCTAAGTATCAAAAATAACAAAGGGCAATAACTCCGCAATTATGCAAGCAAGAGTTGCAGTTCTTGTACACTGCACTTCTCCTCTATGAGATCTATCTACCCATAAAATATCAAATTGATATCTATTATACTTTAGGAGATATGCTCCAGACATAATCTAAGTATCAAAAATAACAAAGGGCAATAACTCCAAAATGATGCAAGCAAGAGTTGTAGTTCTTGAGCATAGCACTTCTCCTCCATGAGATCTATCCACCCATAAAATTTCAAGTTGATAGCTGTTATACTTTAGGAGATATGCTCCAGACAAAATCTAAGTATCAAAAATAACAAAGGGCAATAACTCCAAAATTATGCAAGCAAGAGTTGTAGTTCTTGTGCAGTGCACTTCTCCTCCATAAGATCTATCCACCGATAAAATTTCAAGTTGATAGCTATTATACTTTAGGAGATATGCTCTGTGGTCAGATTGCATAGATTGCTTAGATTAAACAAGAGCCATGTTGAACATGGGCATAAGTCCCCTACCGGCTTTGTTGTCTCAATGTTTTCCCACGCCAATTCTATCAGGGACGTCAAAACCAGGTCTTGTTAAAGGGTTAAACAAGACTTACATGAGTTGTTGTCTCTGCTGTGCCCACTATACAATTCATGGAAGCAATAGACAGATGCAAGAAATAGTATCAATAACAGTTACCTTGTCTGATCCAAGATGTTTTTCTTCAGTCTTGTTGGTAAGAAACGAGAACTTTCACTGGAGGTGATTAATACTGCTGCATCACCACCCTGACTAACATGGCTTATAATTTTTTTTACATTTTAAAACAGGTTTCATCAAGTTAGCTTGCTTAGTTATTAAGTAATTGCAGGATCCATTATTTGCCATATTTTCACTATTTCCGTTACCATAGCAACCGCACTTTTTGTCAAAGAACAAAGATAAAATGATGTGCATAATCTACACATCGCCATCTAGTCATATACTAAGTCTCATCAAATTAGCTTGCTTATTTATTAACTTATCGCAGGATCCAATATTTTTTGCCATATTTTCACTATTTCCGTAACCATAGCAACAACAATTTTAGTCTAAAAACAAAAATAAAATGATGTGCATAATCTACACATTGCCATATAGTCATATACCAAGTCTCATCAAACTAGCTTGCTTAGTTATTATCTTATAGCAGGATCCCATTTTTGGCCATATTTTCACTATTTCTGTAACCATAGCAACCTCAATTTAAGTCGAAAAACAAAAATAAAATGATGTGCATAATCTACACATTGCCATCTAGTCATATACCAACTTTCATCAAAAACGCTTGCTTAGTTATTAAGTTATCGCGGGATCCAGATTTGAGCGGACAGACGGACGGACGGACGGACAGACGGACGGACGGACGGACAGACGGAGGGCAAACCTATAGTCCCCTCCGGTGTGAACACCGGTAGGGGACTAATAAGGTGTTATCTTATACAGCAAACATAAAGGTAACAAACATTAAACCCCCTTTTTGCATGACATATTTTCAGACACAAATTTCAAATTGTTTATGGTAATTGGCATCTGATTTGCCACTGAAATGTGAAATTTCATCAAATTCTGAGCATAAGACTAGCAGAAATGAAAGAATAACTGTATTTTACGCGCTAGCGTAAAGGTAACAAACATTTAGCCCCCTTTTTCCATGATATATTTTTTTTTACGTTAATTTCAAATTGTTTATGGTAAAGGGCATCTGATTTGCTACTCAAATATGAAATTTCACTAAATTCTGACGGTTAGACTAGGAGAAACTTGGGAAAAACTGTTTTTTACCTTAAGTCCCCTTTTCCTGTGACGAGGCCTCAAATCCAAAAACTGTCACAGATGCATCAACACTATATCATAAGAAGTTCACATGGTAAGTTTCATTTGATTTGGCCCAAGGGTTATGGAGAAATAGGTGGGGACGGACGGACGGACGGACGGAATAACTATGTTACATGCTTACGTAAAGGTAACAAACATTTAGCCCCCTTTTTCCATGATATATTTTTTTTTACGTTAATTTCAAATTGTTTATGGTAAAGGGCATCTGATTTGCTACTCAAATATGAAATTTCACTAAATTCTGACGGTTAGACTAGGAGAAACTTGGGAAAAACTGTTTTTTACCTTAAGTCCCCTTTTCCTGTGACGAGGCCTCAAATCCAAAAACTGTCACAGATGCATCAACACTATATCATAAGAAGTTCACATGGTAAGTTTCATTTGATTTGGCCCAAGGGTTATGGAGAAATAGGTGGGGACGGACGGACGGACGGACGGAATAACTATGTTACATGCTTACGTAAAGGTAACAAACATTTAGCCCCCTTTTTCCATGATATATTTTTTTTACGTTAATTTCAAATTGTTTATGGTAAAGGGCATCTGATTTGCTACTCAAATATGAAATTTCACTAAATTCTGACTGTTTGACTAGGAGAAATTTGGGAAAAACTGTTTTTTACCTTATGTCCCCTTTTCCTGTGACGAGGCCTCAAATCCAAAAACCGTCACAGATGCATCATCACTATATCATAGGGAGTTCACATGGTAAGTTTCATTTGATTTGGCCCAAGGGTTATGGAGAAATAGGTGGGGACGGACGGACGGACGGACGGATGGACGGACGGACGGAATTACGGACGTACGGACGGACGGACAGACGAAGCGGCGGCTATATGCTCTCCCTTCGGGGAGCATAATAATATGGCATCTACTCACACATTCGACTATTTTCAGAATTCCCTTCCATGATGTTAGATACCCCCTATCTAGCCCAATCTCGGCTGATGTGGTTGTGGTGGTACTGTGCTCATACGTAGTTGTCATCTTTACACCTTCTACAATCTATAACCTTCTCTAAAACACCCCTGAAAGTACAAACAAGAGGGCCATTGGCCCTTAAACGCTCACCTGATGCATGGCTTAACAAAAGTCAAAGATATCAAGAAGTTAACATTTCAGACAAATATGTTGCCTCTAAAGTACTAAAAAAAGTGTTTGACCCTCTATCAAACTCGTGTAAGATTTTAAGACAAACATTCTGACCAAAATACATAATTTTCAATCAAAGAGTGCACACAAGGATTTTAATAAATTTGACCCCTTGACCTCATTTTGGACCCAACTTGACTCAATTTCAAACTAAACCTAGGTCTCATTCAAACATTCTAACGAAGTTTCAAGATATTTGAGTAAACAAGGTTTTTCTAAGATTTGACCCCTTGACCCCATTTTGACCCCACTTGACCCAATTTCAAACTTGACTGAGATTTGATGGAGACAAACATTCTGACCAAGTTTCAAGACATTTGGGCCAAAAATGTGGCCTCTAGAGTGCACACAAGGTTTTTCTAAGATTTGACCCCTTGACCCCATTTGACCCAATTTCATACTTAACCGAGATTTGATGTTGACAAACATTCTGACCAAGTTTTAAGACATTTGGGCCAAAAATATGGCCTCTAGAGTGCACACAAGGTTTTTCTAAGATTTGACCCCTTGACCCCACTTTGACCCCACTTGACCTAATTTCGAACTTGACTGAGATTTGATGGAGACAAACATTGTGACCAAGTTTTAAGACATTTGGGCCAAAAATGTGGCTTCTAGAGTGCACACAGGTTTTTCATAGGATTTGACCCCTTGACCCCAATTTTGACACCACTTGACCCATTTTCGAACTTGATCGAAAATTGATGGAGACAAACATTCTGACAAAGTTTCAAGACAATTGGACCAAAAATTTGGTTTCTAGAGTGCACATAAGGTTTTTCTAAGATTTGACCCCTTGACCCCATTTTTGACCCCACTTAACCCTATTCTAAACTTGATCAAGATTTGATGAAGACAAACATTCTGACCAGGTTTTAAGACCTTTGGGCCAAAAATGTGGCCTCTAGAGTGCACACAAGGTTTTTCTAAGATTTGACCCCTTGACCCCACTTTGACCCCACTTGACCTAATTTCGAACTTGACTGAGATTTGATGGAGACAAACATTGTGACCAAGTTTTAAGACATTTGGGCCAAAAATGTGGCTTCTAGAGTGCACACAGGTTTTTCATAGGATTTGACCCCTTGACCCCAATTTTGACACCACTTGACCCATTTTCGAACTTGATCGAAAATTGATGGAGACAAACATTCTGACAAAGTTTCAAGACAATTGGACCAAAAATTTGGTTTCTAGAGTGCACATAAGGTTTTTCTAAGATTTGACCCCTTGACCCCATTTTTGACCCCACTTAACCCTATTCTAAACTTGATCAAGATTTGATGAAGACAAACATTCTGACCAGGTTTTAAGACATTTGGGCCAAAAATGTGGCCTCTAGAGTGCACACAAGGTTTTTCTAAGATTTGACCCCTTGACCCCATTTTTGACCCCACTTGACCTAATTTCGAACTTGACTGAGATTTGATGGAGACAAACATTGTGACCAAGTTTCAAGACATTTGGGCCAAAACTGTGGCCTCTAGAGTGCACAAAAGGTTTTTCTAAGATTTGACCCCTTGACCCCAATTTTGACCCCACTTGACCCAATTTCCAACTTGATTGAAATTTGATGGAGACAAACATTCTGACAAAGTTTCAAGACATTTGGACCAAAAATGTGGTTTCTAGAGTGCACACATGGTTTTTCTAAGATTTGACCCCTTGACCCCATTTTTGACCCCACTTGACCCAATTCCGAACTTGATCGAGATTTGATGGAGACAAACATTCTGACCAAGTTTCAAAGCATTTAGACCAAAAATGTGGCCTCTAGAGTGCACACAAGGTTTTTCTAAGATTTGACCCCTTGACCCCATTTTTGACCCAACTTGACCCATTTTCGAACTTGACCGAGAGTTGATGGAGATGAACATTGTGACCAAGTTTCAAGACATTTGGGCCAAAACTGTGGCCTCTAGAGTGCACACAAGATGTTGACGGACGACCAGACGACGGACGCCGGACGCCGGACACAGCTCGATCACAATAGCTCACCTTGAGCACTTCGTGCTCAGGTGAGCTAAAAATGGGATGCTAGAATTATAATAGATTTTTTTTCCTTTTTGATTAGACAAATGTTACAGGGTTTTAGTATGCCATTACTAAAATTGAGTCCCAAGTCATAGTCTCAGGGATCCTTTCTAAAGGTTTGGGAGTCCATGTGTTTTAGCAATCCTCATGTTTTAACCCTTTCCTGTTTTACAAAATTTTTGTTCTGTCCAAATTCAAAGGTTTTGCAGACGAAAATTTAAAGTGGATTTAATTTGAGAAATATCCATTCAGTAGGGTAGAAAATAGTGTGGAAAAAGAAGAAATTGCTTGTTAGAAGCAATTTCTTCTTTTTTCACAATGTTTTCTCAATCATAAAATCACAGGCACGTAAAAAGCAGGTATTAAACAGTAAAGGGTTAACGTAAATATTAAATTGCTCCTTGATTACAGCTAAACAATGTATCTATCAGTTTGGGAGTTCCTGTGTTTTAGCAATCCTCATGTTTTAACGTAAATATTAAATTGCTCCCTGATTACAGCTAAACAATGTATCTATTAGATATCTACCTCTAAGAAAAGCTTCAGAAAAGAATTGAAAACTATTTTAACCAATCTTCAATTCTTTTCTGATGTTTGTTCTTGGGACTCACATACGATAGTTTTCAGAGCCCTGGCTACTTATCTAGTGATTTTGTAGACTTGCCTGTGTCTCTTAAAACCCTGTGTTATTTGAATTTTGTAGTTATGAATTTGTCAGTTTAATTCTAAAACCTAGTTATGAGGTTGAATTTCAATGACAAATTTCTTCATAAATTCTCATTCCCTGAGAATTACACGTATGTAACAATATGGTATTATAGTTCAGAACCATTACCTAGTCCATAATTTCTAATTTCCTTAAAATTTCGGTGCAGAAGATGCAACCAAATCAATTCAGGCTTGCATTTACGATAAAAAAAAGTGAAATGATGAAATGTTACTCTACTTTGCAAGAATAATCAACTGAATAACCAAATTCTATCGTCTGTCATACTCTTAGAGGGGCTTCACAGAGATAACGTAGCTTGCCAGCAGGTATCAGAACGAGGCTGCCACTTGCAGGGACAACAGCTTGGTGTATTTAGTGTCCATTAAATAAATTTAATTTCACCCACATTTGTTTTACCATTATTAACCTTGAGTGATAATTATTTTCAAGTGTTCAGTGATTATTCAGGAATTTATTTGGAGGTCAATCACGGTAAAGTTTTCTTTAATATTGATGAATTTTCATTCTGGTCACCTGGCTTCCTTTTTTTCTTTGTGCTTATCCCTAGAAATGTCTTTGAGCTTTGAATGATCAATTTAAATTAGAAAGGTCAAAATGATATGACTGATCAGAAATAAAGCTTCGTTACTTAAATAGTTGTCTATATGACAATCTGACAATATTAAACCTTTGTCTGTCTGGATGATACTACATACTAAACTACAAAATTGCCTACATGGCTGACTATGTGACAATGGATGCATAATTGCAAATTGCCTACATGGCTGTCTATATGACAATTGATCCACAATTACAAAATTGCCTACATGGCTGTCTATATGACAATAGATCCACAGTTGCAAATTGCCTACATGGCTGTCTATATGATAATAGATCCACAGTTGCAAAATTGCCTACATGGCTGTCTATATGACAATTGATCCACAATTACAAAATTGCCTACATGGCTGTCTATATGACATTTGATCCACAATAACAAAATTGCCTACATGGCTGTCTATATGACAATAGATCCACAAATCCAAATTGCCTACATGACTCTCTTTTGGCAATTATAGATCCAAAATTGAAAATTGCTTACATGGCTGTCTATATGATAAAAGATCCACATTTGACAAATTGCCTATATGGCTGTATTTATGACAATTGATACACAATTACAAAATTGCCTACATGGCTGTCTATATGACATAAGGTCTAGAAATCAAAACCACTTCTTTTGTTGTTTACATGCAATATTTGATCGACTTAATAGAATTGCTATGATGGTTGTCTATAAGTTAAATTGGTCTGAAATTACATTGCCTTTATGGCTGTCTATATGACATGGATCTTACCATTCCAAATTGCAAAAATAATTGTCTCTATGACATAATAGTTGTGGCCTAATCTATTCCTCTTTGGCTGTTTGTATAATTGCCTATATGGCTGTCTATATGATATGGTGGATCTCAATATCGAAATTGCCTTAATGGCTGTCTACATGACATGGTGGATCTCAATATTGAAATGGCCTATATGGCTGTCTATATGACATGGTGGATTGTATTATTAAATGGCCTATAATGGCTGTCTATATGACATGGTGGATTGATATAATAAAACTGCCTATATGGCTGTTTGTAGTTTGTCACAGATCTCAATGAAATTTGCAGATACGCTACTATATTTCGGAGTGAAAATGCAGCCAGAGTGGCAAACAAGACACATTTTTGGCTTTATTTGTGTTTTGACGATTGACTTCAAGTAAATCTTCTGGTAATTGATCATTCAGGCATCTGAGACAGTTAATTTATTATACCATATGGAAAGTTTAGCCAAAAGCAAGACCATACCCAGGACACTACCATAAATGCTCACTTGCAGAAGCATGTAGCTCATGGATGGAGGTCATGGAATTCAGGATCCATCAAATAAGCTAGTTCTTATGTTTCAGTATTTTGAATTTTATGTAATCAAAATAACTCTTTTTACAAATCTATATCAATTGTTTGATTTTGGGGTCAGATTTTCTTCAAAATATCTTAACTATTTGTATTCAATTATATCCATTTATTTCAAGAACAAGGGTTTTGTAGGATGCAGAGTTATCTGGTCAAGATCCCTAGGGGTCATTAATGGGGTCAGAGAGTGAAGATGATAAATGATGTTTGAGTCATTTGGGGTTAAATACTCCTAGACTGTCTATCAGTGATTTAAAAGTGTTGGCTCATTCCGATCATTTACAAATTAACAGCTAATTATGACCCTGTGTATTTCAATTCTTTTCTCCTAAGGAATTCCATGGTCTTTGATGACAACTACAGTCCATCATAGCCAGGGAGGAATGGTTGTCTACAAGAAATAAAATCAACATAACCTTACTACTAAAATTTCATGGATGTATGAACCATTTTTTGTTTTTAATGCAATCAGTATTTTGACTTTAAGTTATTCTGCATTTCTTGATACAAGTCATATGGAAGCCTGGCCAAGTAAACACTATCTAAGGACTTTTGCAATGTTCATATCATCTCAACATGGCCTTCTAGAGGGCCATATTCTTGGTTTTTGGTTTTATTTTGATGGAATACTTACCACTAGGTTTTTGATATATCCTGTTCTATTTTTGTAAGTCAATGTATAGTGTTGGCTATTTACCATACTTACTGTATGTAAGGTTTTATTGATAATAACAATAAACTATAACATCTTTTTCGGTAGTTAATATTGCAACCAGTCCCTGAGTCCTCATTTGATGGGGAGGGGGGGCAGTTCCAACCCCTTATTATGCAATCATTGCATACAATATCAGACTATATTCAACCCCACAGAAATCTATGATTTTACTTAAAATAGAAATATAACCACAGAAATCTATGATTTTACTTAAAATAGAAATATAGAAATGATATTGTCACTATTTCATTTATAGACAGCAGAATTTAGGTTGAAATCCTTAAAAGATCTCTGTTCTAAAGAATTTAAATAGTTGTACACATGTAGTACATAGTATTGCTTTGCATGCGAAAGTTGGATGGAACCAAAGACTGATTACATAAGCATATATTTATGAGGAGAAAAATACATATTGTGCAAATTTGAAGAATTATTAGAAGCAGATACACATAATTATGAAGGATATTAGATGAAATGAGTAAAATTATGTATCTGGTGGTCAAGGCAAACTCACATCTAAGGTTTAGAAATGTTCTAGTAGGTATAAGGAAACAAATGAGTAGCTATCTTTGAAAGATTCAGGCTTCAACAACTTGACAACTAGACATTTTTGTGTATCACCATACATAGGTTTGAAAATTTACCCTATTGGTCATTGAAGGGGAAAATCATGGTTATATGACATTTTCCAATAACAACATAAGATATAGAACATATTGAAAACTTAGTTCCACCATTTATGCTGATTGTAGTCAAAAGATAAGGCCTATTAGGATATATAAATGATCAGGTATACATAATGTCTATTATACTCATCTAATAAAACAAATCAACAATTTGAAAGAAATTATTGATATATTAAAGCATGATTAAATGCAGAATATCAATATTTGATGTAGTCAATGATAATTAATACCCAAATGATACTACCGTGTTTTATTGATGTAGTTTCTAGAAAATCATTGGAATGATATTTGACAACATAGCCTCATGCAGGCTCTAGTTGGAAATAGACAAGGAGGCTGGGGAGCAATTGATACTGGATCAGTAGTCAAGAACTATGATCTAATACAAGCACAATGAATGTCGGGATAGGCAACAGTTAGATATGTGATCTTTCAAATGTATTGTATAGATAATTTAGGAGGATTCATTCACTGTAACAGTTAAAACTTTAGTGCTCAAATTAAATGATCTAATGAAATAATTTCTGTTTACTGGAAAACAAACACCAGTTCATTCAGAGTTGAGCTACAATTTTACATAAATAAAATTCAAGGTATAAGGGACAATTGCATAAGCAGTATGGTCAGAACTTTTATAATCCTTACAAATTGATATTCTTGAGCTTAAGGCATGCAAGCTTGGATTTATAGACTTGGCAAAGAGGAAAGAAAATATTCTCATTGGAATCTTGACAGATGATGTAACAACATTATCATTTTCATACAAAATCAAATTCGGTGGAAATAAACAAGACTTGAATGATCTTGCTCAAGAGTTATAGCACGAGAAGGGCTTTTGAAAAATCATACAGATGACTTGGAGTGGTCGATAGACAATCATGTTTTCAACAAATGAAAGCATCATTTTATCCAGCAATTGGAATAAATATGCTTGTGTAGCTACTGAATGCTAAACTGAAAAAGAATGTTTCTTTTTATCCTGACCATGAGGCTTTTGCTGTTGATACACTCTTAATGAACTGGAGTAATAATTTGTTTTATGTTCTCCTTTTCACAGTCATTTGGGGACTTCTCCAGAAAATAGCAAACATCAGGCCTAGGTAGCCCTTAAGTTGAAAAACAGACTTAATGGCCTCAGCGTATGAAACTACTGCTAGTGCCTCAAATCCTCATCTTACAAATACGAACTAGAGAAAAAACATCTATTGAAGCATCTAAAACTGAGAGTTTTTAATATTTTAGGAAGGCCTTACAAGACCAAAACATACCAAATGCATCAATTGATATTATTATGCCATCTTGGAGAATATTCTACTAAAAAGACTTATAAAGTTTACATAAATAGATGGATTAAGTTTCCAAATGCCAAATGCTTAGTATCCCCTGCTTCTCCTCACATTACTATGCCAATTTCTAACTCAAATTCAGAGGGGGAAGGGTACAGTACCATAAACACTACCAGATAGGCTATAGATCAACTTTTCAATTTTTTATCAGGGGAAAAATTCGGGCACTGCTCATAGACAAACAATTTCAGGAAGGATTATTTTAATTGTTGTCTTCATTACCAAGACATTAATATAAATCATGCATGGGATGCTTAGACAGTTATGGAGTATCAGTTCTGGAGCATATCAACTTGACATTGCATTTATATATTGCTATCTTGAAAAATAGCTGGTTGTTTTATTGCAGTCAACTGCTGAAATGTGTCAAATGTCACATGTGATTAATTTGACTAACATTTCTCTTGTTTAAGATAAAATGATTGTAAAGCTCAATCATAAACTAAAACAGTCAAGGCCAGGTCATCACCTGTGTCCCCTGATATTGGAATCATACAATGTTGAAAGCACTATGCATTAAAAAGTTTTTCCTGGAATACATAAGTAGAACTGAGGGTTTCCGTTACTGTGGAAAGTTAATGATTAACTCTCACAAACCCTATTCAGACATTTCTACATGCAATAACATGCATCAGGCTGTTGCGTCAGGATTTTCTTAAAAAGTACAGGGTTTTTTGAAAATTATGGTCCCAATAAGCAGCTATAAGTAAAGCAAAAGCTAGAAGGTCTCTCTTCAAAATTAACTTAAAACTTCTGAGTGGTGCACTGGTTCTAAGTTTAAAAAATAAGTCATTGGAAAAGACATCTCTCTACATTTCAGTAGCATGTTACAGTAAAACTGCACATTTATCATTATGTTCAAATAGTGTTGGATTTGTTAAAGAGAAGATTATATACATCACACTTTTATGTCTAATTTTTTACTTATTAGATCAGCTTGAACAGAGTTAACTCTAAAGTCTCTGTGAAGCCCCTCTAAGAGTATGACAGACGATAGAATTAGATGATTAAACGAGACTTACTTGGAAGTTGATGTTTGATCTGGATTCTATCGTCTGTCAACTCTTGGATGGGCTTACACACCCAGCCCTTCCCGACCCACTGCATTTCTTACTCTGTTCAACCTTCAAAACATTGTCGTCAAGTTTATAAGATGTAAAGTACTTAAAATAAAACTTTGACCTCCAATGGACTCTAAAGGCTGATACCTGCTGGCAAGCTACGTTATCTCTGTGTAAGCCCATCCAAGAGTTGACAGACGATAGAATCCAGATCAAACATCAACTTCCAAGTAAGTCTCGTTTAATCATCTAATTAATTTCTTAAATTTTACATTAGTTTTTACTTCCTGACTCAAGGGCTTGCTGATGCCTTTAATTCTATAACTTTTCATAGGTAGAAAAGTACTGGTTGCCTTAGGGCGAGTGAATCCCCTAGCTTCCAGTTCATACATTCAATTTTGCAAGAATTTAAGGTTCTTAACTCAAGGGTTCACATTTCTGATAGTGACACAAATGACAAACACAATGCATTTATATCAATAAAGCAATGAAATGTCTTTCTGGTGGAAATTCTAAAAACAGCCAATACCATTGACCCGTTGTCTTGCTGGATGCATTTTTTTTTGGAAGAGGCATAGAAAAAAGATCAGCGTACACATGTGAGCAGTCTTATATTTGAGCCTGTGCATGACATTTCCAACAATTTCAATTGTGCGCCAAGCAAAGATTCTTGTGCATCTGCAAAGTCTGACCAGGGTCTTCACTTTGCGCTTTGTAGAAAGATATGGTAGAATAAAGGCTTTGGAAAATCAGGCAAAAACCTAATTATTCTACAAAGCAGTCAATGTTGATTAATGTTGGTCATTCACACACATGTCAAATTGTTGGATATGTCACACACAGACTCACTTGTCCATATCATTCTGCGTGTCCCTTTTAAACATGAATTGTTGTTAAAATCAATCACAATAAATAAAATGGACTAGAATATTGCTTCCAGTTACTTCAGCCCTTTGATTCAAATATGATTTTTATCAAGGATTTCCTTCTGCTTATCATATAGTTAATGTTTCATACTATTATTAAGTCACTTATTCAATATTTGCAGACTTGACGTGTATGTCATCAGCAGAATTCGCTAGTACATTGTATTTAGCTGAGTTCTAACACTTTCTAGGAATGTAACTACTGTTTTAAATTGTCTGAGCAAGTAAAAATTGAGCAAGAATTGAAAAGAGTTTCTGTTTGAATAAAATGCTGTCAATTTTTCTTTGCAAAAGCATTTAAATAGTCACCATACCTATCTGCACCTACGTTTATCCTCTGATATTCAGATATATTGAGGAAAAAGAGATGGTGAATATCAAGCATTTTTTTCTTTTCTCACAATATTTTCTAGTCTAAAGGCTAAATGAATTTTAATGTCAATCTTTTAAGTGCCCTCTTTATTTCTTTGAATCTGGAAATCTCTACAGTTCCCTTCTTTGACAAAAGGGTAAATCATGAAGTAGCAACTAGACAAGATTTGGAATTGGATCAATTTCTACAGTGCCATGAAAGCCTAAAATTACTGGTTTTTCATTGATTTTCTATAACCATTTATTTCTTTTCTTCTGGCAAAAAAAAATCCTAAAATGGATATAGCCATGAATCCAGCTGGCAAGACAGTATCAAAGTATTCAGTAAATACTTTCCATGTAGATGAAGATGTTATAAATTTACTAAGTAATCCTGATGAATTCAAATTTTGTTTCAATCAAATTGCCATTTTTTTAACATTTCAAACAGTCTGGGTAAGTTTCCCACTATATTTGAGCAAAAACCAGGAAGTTTAGACTAAGTTCAGACTGCACATTGTTCATGCTGATCTTAGTCTATACTATCTGCCAAATATTTTTTTACAGCAGAAATATGTCCTGAAATAGCATAAGGGGGGGGGGGGGGGTAAATCCAACTATAGTACTCTCTGTAAAACAAGCAATCATAACATGATTCATTTATGAATGAACCTGTGAACAGGAAAACAGAGTAACAGAGGCCCAATCTCTCATGGTCCCTAGATTTAAGGCTGGTCTCCTGAATTTTTTAAAGAAAATGCCCATAACCCTAATGTAAGATACTAAATACTGGCACCCTGGGCCTGTACTTAAGTTTAAAGTATAACTTAGAATTTTTGACATGATTGAGCATGACCTCTATCTAAATAATTACACACTTTATTGATTCCAACTTTACATAATCGTTAGTTTTCGTATTATCTCGGGAGTCGATCTTGATAGTTTATATGTTTATTTTGCGCCACCATAGGTAGAGGGTTCTCCTAGATATAATTGTAAGGTCGACGAACAGCAGACCATAAGATCCACGGTTCGAGCCACGATGAATCTCATTTTTATTTTTTTTAAAAACCAATAATTTGTCTTACCCATTACTTGTTTCAATTTCTTTTTATTTTTTCCACTATTAATCATAATTTCTTTAACAACTCAAATATCTCTACATGTAACTCTAAGACAATAACAAATTAGATCGTTTTTGCCTGGCTCCCAGGCTGTCAATTAGAGTTAAATTGAAAATAAATAAGGTACACCACTCATGTTTTACTGTTTCAGTTTCCAATTACCTCCCATATTTTCAAAAACTGACACTGATCGGCCAGTCAGAGAATATAAGCTGATAAGAAATAATCTTTCTCTAGTTGAATTTGCATCATTTCACAATACTTCAGATCAGTGGGACGGGAGCCAGTCTAAGATCGTTTGTATGCTTTCAAATTCAGAATCCGTGTGTTCTCTCAAATATACCAAAAAGGCTCGACAAGCTGCTTGTGAAAAATTGTATTCTGATTTACACCTCTCAATTTTTTCTTCTAATTTCGACAAACTAGTAAATTGAAGACAATTTCTTTGACAAAAGTAAAAAGTAAAGGTTTCTAATAAATATATCGTCAGAAAACACAAGAATGTAATGTGTTTTTTTGTGTGATATGTTAAAAAAAAAAAATTGACTTTGTGCAGCTTTGAACCGCCAAAAGTTCACTTTGTAGGACTGTAACCTACACCTCTCGACCACGGAACCGTTAGTTACTGTAGGTAAAATTTTATGATTATATTAAAACATAGCACCACGTGTTAAGACGAAGCTTTCCGTAACCACCGATAGTCAACGATGGTAAATGTATTCATTGGTTAATTTATTCACCGCATAAAGGTCAAATCATGTCAATAATTTCAGGTTATATCCATCTTTCCCCCTAGTAATTCCTACTATTGATAATGCAATGCAAAACAGTTGTAATTGCCTATATATTTTGCTTCTGTTTTGCGCTGAGAAATCAATGAGAGCAAAAATCATGCTGCATTGTAAGCAGATAACAAGACTGTTGAAAGTAATGATAAACCCTGCTAAACCACAAACTTGCAAGCACAATATACTTAGTTTAAATTACTTATTGAATCAAGATAAAAAGTAAATAAGAACAAAGACATGTATTATTTACTTATAGATATCTGACCTTGTATTTGTCTTTCCTACTCTTTCGAAAAGCGAAAAACTTATTTCCATCTTAAACCATGTTTTAGTTCTTTTTTGCCTCTTTCTATTGTTATGGGAGACCACCCTCACCACTGTCCTGCATAGCTTCTTTGGTTTAAATACAATGTCTGACACCTGCGTTAGGGGAGATCTTCTTTGACTCAGTGGTTAGCGCATTTGACATGTAAACCATTTATTTCAATATTATTTATCTGCGTCGGTTTGACACCGGTTCATGTCAGTTATTTTCAGCTATGCTTAAGTTGCAGACAGTTCATTTGTAATACTATTATGTGACCAAGCATGCAAAACTGGAGTCAAAATCACCAGGGAAAAAGACTAACAGGGTCCAGTTGCCAATGGCCTATAGATTTTGGACTTGGGCCTTGGCCACAAGATTTTTGGAGAAGATACCCATATCCCTAATGTTAAATGTTGAATTTTTGCATTCTTGGCCCCTAAGAAAAAATAGTCTTTTTCCCTTAGCATAAAATTAATGGTACCAGGTGTTTTCATTCATTATTAGATTCTGCTTTGCAATATCGCATAGGAATCATCTTTAGAAGACGATTAAAATGAGATAATGCATGGTACAATTTAGTTACCACTGTAGAATCAACTTTAATTTTTGAAATACGCAAAAAATGATTGTAAGATGACCATATTTAGTAAAACAGGACCCTGGTGTCCAGGCCACAATTAACTTTAAACCTTGAGATGTAACCATGGGGCTATTTTACCCAAAATTCTTTCAAATGACACATCTTCTAACAGAAAACTATTGTACCAATTTTATGTTTTTTACAAATACATCATTACTTGCATTAGTTTAGCTATGCTCTGGACATGCTTAAAGTTTTAAAGTTTGATCTTGGCCTGTGACCTTGACCCTGAAGCTATACGAAAATTGATTTAAAATGGCACATATCGATGGCTCCCCCCCTCATTGCAAGTGGGCTTGAAGAAAAGGACCTTCTTGAAACTTGGTAAAAGATACATGTATTTGAAAGTGAGATTGGTAGGAAATGAGTATTTAACTGGAAAATGCATTTTAAAAATTCATATACAGGAAGGTAGATGGATCATTCTGGATTAACAAAATCAGCTAGCTGAAAAATCTATACCCACGATTTAGCAGTCTTAAAGGACACTTGACACTTTTTGCACTTTCTACATGGTCCCTTTTTGTCTAACGTGTCACATGAAGTATTTCATACCACTACATATACGGTAGTTACCACTACATATACGGTAGTACAGTTGTACAATTTATAGTGAGGCGTCAAAGATCAATTTTACATTGAAAATGATAGGCAATAACGGTTTCTCGATACTCACATAAACTTGCGGAACTATACCACTTATATAGGAAAGATTTGTTATTCTTTTGCTTTTCTCAAACTCTTTAGTTTTTTTTTCCAAAAAAAAAATCCAAAGCTTTCAGGATAATCAATTGTGAAAAAACATTAATGCAAATATATGTAATATTGACTTGGTATATAAATCTTCTTAACCCTTGTCATGTTGAATAAATTTTGGCTAAAAATTTCCATCAAAATCAAAGGGCGAAAAGCACTGAAAGTATCACCTGTAGGTCAATTTTTATTTGAAAAACTAAATCTATTGACAATTCTGGTTTGAAAGTGAGAAACAGGTGGTATAGACAAAGATCAGACTGCACATATGTGCAGGCTGATGTTTTTCTATAGCTCCTCCTGCCAAGGCAGGAATATTCTGAGTTCAGCATGACAAGGGTTAATTTGATTTCTGTTTTGAGCACAAGTGGTCACAATTATCCTGCCATAAACTATGGTTAAGGATCACAGCAAAATTTTGTTGGATTGGCAATTTCCTGCTGAGATTAAGGTATAAGTTTCAGTTTCTTTTAAAGCAAAAATTATGAATAAATTTTAATATACATTACTACGAACCACACATTTTATACTCAGGGGTCCTACAGCAATATTTTACCATTTACTGTAACCTTTTCGAGTCCTACTCAAACACACATGCAGAAGTCTTTACAACATATTGCATGGCAACTGATCAAACACGCATAACACATTGAAATATATATTGTAAACAATAGGCATTTGAAAAACATCTATACCTCCCCATAAGAACAGGTCATTAGCATATCAAGTGTTAATTAACAAAGGGCATAAACTCACAAAATATGATATTGGTAGAGTTATGGTTCTTCTGCACTGCACTTCTCCTATCCTCTTGTTCAGTTTCATGATTCTAGCTTGCATGCTTTTTGGGATATGCTTTGTAAAAAAAACCCTGTCTACTGACAGATGGACTGACCGACCGACTAACTGACAAACCGACCGAACTTCTTAAAAGAGGGGTGTGATAAAGATAAGTTTGCTTATAATAGATTAAGGGTTCTACTTTAAGAAATTAAGCCCCTACAAAATCTAAGTCTTTAAAATAACAAAGGGCAATAACTCCAAAATTATGCAAGCAAGAGTTATAGTTCTTGTGCACTGCACTTCTCCTCCATGAGATCTATCCACCCATAAAGTTTCAAGTTGATAGCTATTATACTTAAAAAGATATGCTCCGGACAAGTTTAGTGACGGAAGGACGGAATGATGGAACCGGAATGACGGACGGAGAGCATTACTATATCCCCCTTGTCGAAAACGGCGGGGGATAACAACAGAATAATTATGAATTCAGAAACTGACAAACCAGTGAAAATTTATTCAATATTTTGTCAACCTGGCAGAAAATTATCCACTGCTTTTAACGGACAAATATCTTTTTTTTCAACTCAAATCGAAAAAAAATCAGATAAAATTGATTCATCTTATACATGTATTTACAAATGTGTGACCCATTGCATGAAAGGGACCATCTGGGAATTCTGTAAAATAATTTTTTTTTAAAAAGAGATTGGTTCTGGTAGAGGCCAACGAGTCGTATTTCCAAAATTCCTTTACAGAATAGTAGAATGATCATTCTAGATTCAGAAAATAAGTAAAAAGTGAAAAGTTTCGACCAAAGTAAGTCTGCACAGCCCACCCAGTTTGACTAGGGTCAACACTTTGAGATGGCCCCTTTTTGCATGACTGTTCACATTTATGAATTCACAGTTTATTGTTTATCAATGCAAGCTGTAGCCAACTTCCATATTGTTTCATATCCCAGAACTACAACATTCAGACTTCATGAAATATCCATACTTTTTACCGGACAGTGGGTCTTAAGTAAACTTAAATTTTTTACCAGACCATTCTGAATTTTATCAGACGGAACAATAGAAGGCATTGTGTATGTGGCTAGATTTTACCGGTCAGTTGGTCCTGTGTCCATATGCAACTTATTGGACTGGCTTCATAGGCGTAGCTTGGATTCTGAATTTTTTACGCATTTCGAAGGCAACCACCAAAGAATAAAGGATAAAGGCGATATATGGACTGTGACTAAAGACCAATGCTCTCCACCCGAGCGTTTGAGCGTTGGTGAATAATCAAACATCGTAACTACAGCTTGAATAAGCTGTAGTTTCGATGTTATGATCATTCATAGACGAGATTTTTCGAAAGAGGATTTATTTGTATTACGCAATTGCATAATGTGCGTAATGGGAGCTACGCCCTAGGGCTTGATTTTTGCCAGACATGTCAGTAGGACCAACAATATTTCATGAAGTCTGAACATACAGTGATATTTGAAGATCACTGAACATGTGACAAAATTGACAAATAAGTGCTATTTGAATGTACTCAGGGATGATTCTTGACTGGCGAGCCTGTCTCAATCTGTCGATATTGAGACAGGTAAAACTTATGTTAGCATGGATATCATTGGTCCGTTGTATCCTTTTGTTTCATTGGCCAAAATGCATTGATGATTCTGATTGGCCGTTTTGTATATGGGCGTGGCTTGTCGACAAAAGCCGTGTACAAAACGATATAATAACGTAGACAGAATTAAGGGTTAATTACAGTTAAATTCCCGATTAATATATAGATGAAAGAGACCGCGGTCTTGGAATCGCATGTCATGAATATTCAGCGTTCAAACATCTGGGCTCCCTTCTTTCCGAGACATGTATAAGATAAATATTCAAATTCTCCCTGTCTCTTAACTCTATTTTGTTAAAATGATTACCAAGATTTTTTTAAGTTTATTATATTTTTGATGGGCCACTCAAATCACGCAAGTATAGTTAGAATAAAACTGTAGTTGTGCGGCTTTGGTAGCACATAGACTATGAATTATCCAAATTCTTTTCTTATGAAAACTAACCGGTATTTGCACAAGATGAATTTTCACTCTCTTAATTATCTTACATTGCAATTTTAACGTTTTTGCATGACAAAAAAATATAACATGAACCTTATGACAGAAAACATATGATTAACGAACGTGACATGAAGATTATTTTTTGTGTAAATAAGAAGTTTTGACTCGTTTCACTTAGTCATTCGCGTCTTGCGCTGTCTGATAAGTGATTATGAATTATCGCAACACGAAAAACAGAAAATTTATAGAATATTCTCGAAAATTCCTTATTTTCCATTAATTTTCCGGTTCTATACTACTCTCATTTTTTGACAGTCAGTGAAAAACTCTTTGATGTCATGATGCGTCTGAAATATGTTGTTATGTTGTTATTTAAATATTTAATTTACAAAAATTAACTCTTAATTTTTGAAATTATAAAATTTCTATGATTGTTTCTTCTGTGAAAGCCACTGATTTCGCAATTTAGATAACCAAAATAATCACGAATGATTGATTATTATTAATAGAGAAAAAATAAACAATACATACATGTAGAGAAAGTAAACAATGTCATGCCGTATAAAAGTAGATAAAAAGTTGATAAGTGTTTGTCGGGAGAAAAAGACTTTGTTTTTTGTTTTTTGTAAAAATGTTTAATGGCGAAGCGTGATAAAGTTTTGTATTTATGAAAATTTTATGCTTTCCATGCAAAATGGATTTCTCATCTTTCTGTGCTTATTAACCACAAACATTACAATCGGAAAAAGAACAAAAAACTCTTTCAGGTAACCGAATGCGGGAAACAAAAATTATTCAATCAGTGGTCTAAACGTGTCCGTTGCAAACGAATGCTAATGTCACATTAAAAAGAAATTGTGTAAACAGAAGTTTTTCTAAACATCAACTTTATCATAATTAAATTTCTTTTCTCGTCAATGATGAATAAGATTGATCATATAAATAAAAAAGTCTAGAAGTGAACAAAAAGCGGTAGAGTATTATATCATTTATAAAGTCATTTCCTTTCCCATCTTAACGAGTCAAGGGATGTCGAATCAATAGTAAAACGTTCGTAACCATTTGTTGGACAAGATATTTCCTGTCAATAAACTCCGCCCATTCTTGCGCATGCGCACTTGTCTACCATGCAGAAACCTGCATGGTAAAAATTAGGTTTTTCCTGTCCCAGTATCGGAGGGAAGCGTAGATTGGGACAGGTTAACCAGTCTAGGATGATTCTGGCTCAAAATATCATGTGCACAATTATCTTGTTCAGGTAAATTTGATGAGAAATCAAGAATTTTGGAAGACAAATTTTACCACATCCTTCACTAAATTAAATTTTGCTTGGAGATTTTTCTCTCACTTAGCAAGTATTAGTGAGATTTCTGGCAGAAAAATGAGAGAATCTCTCAATATCTCACTCAAAAAAAATCCCTGACTGTACTATAAGTGTCTATCTAATATGTCAAGGGGTCAGTGCAACACTATTGTAAGTGCCTATTATGTTATAGGCACTTATAGAAGTGTTGCACTGACCCATTAAGTTCTAAAGCAATATGTCACATTTATTTGAATATAATGACCCTTCATGCAAAAAAGGACCATCTTGGTAATGAATACATTTGACCCTAGTCTTGCGTGGGCTGAATAGGGTAAAAATTTTACACTATGCTATCTTCCCGAGAAAGAATTTTTGAAATGCTACATCTGCTTGACTTATACTAAAACCAATCAATTTTTTTTTCAAATATTTATTAACTTAGTTTTCAGATTATCCTTTTTCGCTTAATTAATTACATATATATTCTTCACAATGGCTTGAATAACTGAAATAACTCGAGAAATACATACTTCTTTATATACATCCTCCTTTCTTCAGGAAGTCATTCATATAACTAGTTGTTATAAATGATTAAAAAATACCAGTGGCGGATCCAGCGATTTGTTTGAACCCAGCTATTTTACAGAGCTGCTATATGATTTCATTTTTGTGAGAAAATGAAGCAGAATTTGGTACCTATAAGAACAAGGTGTGTTTGTTAAACATCAATGCCCTTGAAATTGACTTTTTTTTTTTCAAAAAACAGTGATTTGAAACAAACTGGAAATCAGTAATAAATCAACACTAAATTGTCCAAATATTTGACCTTGAAAAATGACCTTGACTGGTGACTTTGAGGATGGTACAAAAAGGAATGTCTTGTGAGAAGTAATAAATGTGGGAAATATAAAGACTGTCACCAGGCACCCAAAAGTTATGGGCCTAATTTATTGCCAATGTCAAAATTTTGAGGGTACAAATAGAAAGGTCTAAGACAATATGCCCCCAATCTATCAAAGTGGAAGCATATCAAAAGCAAACCAAAATTTCTTTCTCTAAAATTGCTTTAAAGAATTTCTGGAATGGATATGGCTTAAAAGATAACATACCTAAAGAAAGAGAACTATACTTGTACATTTTTTTCTGACAAGTTTTTATAAAAATTCAGAATTAATCATTGTAACAGCAATCATAAATAAGAGTGTGAAAAAGACTAGGTTGTTGTCAGAGGGCAACTACTGCAAATTTTATATCAAAGCTCTGGAAAAGTCTTAACCCTTGTCATGCTGAACCCAGAATATTCCTGCTTTGATAGGAGGTATGGACAAAGACCAGCCTGCACATATGATCAGTCTGCTCATAGGCTTAATTACCTGATTTTCCTTCAAGAAACAGAAGAGTTTACAACTATATAATTTCAAAATAACTACTGACTCATAACAGTGCATCCAGTAATTTTGGCACTTTGATTTTTATGAAAATTGCAAAGATTTTTATTCAGCATTAACTAGTGTTACCATTTGGCCTTGAGCTGTGACCTTAATCTTGGAGCTACCTGAAAATTTCTTTCAAACAGCACATCTACTAATGATGGTTAACAATTGTGCCAAGTCTTTTGGAAATCCATCCATAAGTGAAGGAGTAAGACAGACAGAACAAGAGCACCGCCTACGGGTGCCTACACTCGGCTGTCGAGTGCTGGATTGTGGGAAAAAATCTAAGTCGAAAAAGGGGCATAATTTGCACAAAATGCATCTAGAGTTATCCCCCTTGATAGTATAGGTTGCTCTTTCGATGGTTAACATGTGTGCCAAGTTTCAAGTGAATGCCTTCAGTAGAACAGGAGATATAACAAAATGTCAAAGTTTTAGCACGACAACGACAACAACAACGACAGAGGCTATAGCAATACCTCGGGTTTTCTCCAAAAACAGCCGAGCTAAAAATGCACCAGGGGTGCATAGGACGCAGGTTTTGCATGTCTGAGACTCTTAAATAAGTGACCAGGACTCTCAAAACATTCTGGTACGAGTCCTTAGGACCCTCTCAGTCTTCAATTATTTTCTGAAGTTGACACCAAAAAGTATGTATCTATACAATACCTTGTGTAGATAGATAAAGAGAATATTCAATAGATACGCAAAAACATAAAGATAACTTTAAAAAAAAATTAGTCTACATTTAAATCCGGGACCCCCAAACCTTAAGCAAGGACCCCTTCAATCCTAACCATTCAGTCTTTGGGACCCAATTATGCTTATGTGATAGTGAAACCCTGAATGCACTTAAACATCCACACTTAACTTTTATTGCAAACACTACAATTGTCTCACTCATTGCAAGCAGGCTGGACAACAAAACCATCCCCTTTCATCTTTGAACAAGATGTGCTAGTAGAACACTAATGCCTATGAAAATTGCAATATTTTCAGCAGATTGTTCTTGATAATTGACCTTGCTCTTCAAGTCTTGACCTTCAAAAATGTGGATTGTTGGGAGGAACCTTTAAATGCCTTTACATTCCAAATATGAGCACTGAAACTTGAATGGTGTAAACTTATGGGGAAATGTTTTGTTTAAGGGTTAAGATCTTAAACAGACAGGCAAACAGATGGACTGACCTAAGTACAGACTCACACAAATAAATCCCCCCCAAGCCCCAATCTATGGATATGGGGACAAAAGGTTCCAGTATCCTTCTGTAAAATCCAATGTTGTAGTTTCTCACTGGAATCATCTTAACCCTTGTCATGCTGAATAATTTTTGGCTAAATTTTTCATTAAAATTAAAGGGCAAAAAGCACTGAAAGTACCAACTGTAGTTCAATTTTTGTTTGAAAAACTAAATCTATTGACAATTCTGGTTCGAAAGTGAGAAATAGCTGGTGAAGACTAACATCAGACTGCACATATGTGCAGGCGGATGTTTGTCTATAGCTCCTGCAAAAGCAGGAATATTCCAGGTTGAGCATAACAACGGTTAAAATTATGATTACAATGAGTACCCACAATACTTGGTTATGATGAAGAATGATACACTTAGATTTTCATCACTCTATCTAAATACACTGTATCTTGAGCCCAGTGGATTTATTTTCTGCAAAGTTCTTTGACAAGAGTTTATTTTTTTTAAGATTGTCGTTTTCTGAAAGGGGTTGGGTTTGATTAACCCTTTTCATGCTGAACCCTGGAATAATCCTGATTTGGGAGGAGGTATGGACAAAGTGCAAGATTGGTGCAATCTGAACATATGTTCAGTCTGATCTTAGTCTATACCACCTGATATTCCTTTTATGACCCTGATAAGCTTACAAATGTTTTTTTTTAATTCAAAATTGAAACTTACTCACAAATATTGCTTACAATGCTTAAAGCACTTTGATTTTAATGCAATGCAGTCAGGATTTTCATTGAGCACAACAATGGTTAACAAGAAAGCCTAGTCAACATGTACAGGGTTGTGATAAATGAAGGCAGTTGCCCAATTAGTGTTGCACATCACTCATTATAGTTCAAAGATGTCATTAGTTACACAGCCTCTGGGCTTATCTGCACACCTACTAAATTATTTCTGTTTCATATTTAAACCTTCTCATGCTGTTCATGACTTATTCCTGCTGTACATGAAGCTGTGACAGACAGTATAGACTTAGATCAGCCTTCACAGGTGTGCAGTCTCATCATAGCCCATAATTTCCACTTTCCATTTCATCATTATTGGAAAACATGAACCAGATCAGTTAAAATGCTTGCAATTTCTATGAAACAAAATTTGAATTCAGAAGGATAAGATTGACATTGTAGTGTTTTCAAGTGCCATTTGTGACGTTATCATTACCACAATCATACAAAGTAAAATGGTAGAAAGGACCACTCAACAAGTCTGATATATACAATACAAGAGGACCATGATTGCCTAAGATTGCTCATGTGATATTTCAACCCTTATCATGCTGAACTCAGAATATTTCTGCTTTGGCAGGAGGTATAGACAAAGATCAGTCTTTGCATAATATGTGCAGTCTGATCTTAGTCTTACCACCTGATTTTCCTTCTTAGTCAGAAAAGTTTAAAGATATTTTCAAAATACAAACAAAGCATAAATCAAGGGGTCAGTGTAACACTTTTGCAAGTGTAACATAAATATTTAGGCATCTTAAACCATAAAATTACGGAATTTATGTAGTCTGCGAGGAACAGAAAAAACCATTTGTAAGCTGAATTATAACAATGAAAATTTATCTTTTCTTGTGGGACAGAATGACTTATTCATTATCTTAAAACATAAAATTATGGAACAATTTACAGCTATTTATGCGATCCAATCAAATTATCTTGGAGTACTTAACCTACTGGTTGGAGACCAATTCTCGCAATGTACCAGTTCTCGCCACCAGATCATTTTCACAGAAAAGATGCAATATTCGTTTCCTATAAATTATTTTCCGAATAAAAGAAGTGGGTGTCAACATTAATTGTAATTTATACTGTTTTCCTTTCCGTCTTTACCATGAACAGGGTTAGTTGGCAAGAACTGGTACTCAAGGAGAATTGGTCTCCAACCAGTATGCCTGTGTCTTGTCAATTCGACCCTTCTTGTCGTTTCGACCCTTTAAGAATTACCAAATTCATAAGCTTATTGATCATCTGACTGTTCTGTAACTAGTTTAATTTTTTCGAACTAAGTTTCTGATAGCAAAATAACTTTTTTTTAAATAGATACCATAGAAATAATGATGAATATAACAGACATTAAATTTAACATATTGACAAAACAAAAACAGTTGATTACTTTTGTTTTGACTCCCAAACTAGACAGGAAGAAATAGAAAATGTCACCTGCGCATGCTCAGGGCCTAAACATTCACGCCCCCTATCTAACCTCAGCTGCTTTCTAAAATTAACTCTGGACCCATAATTCACCTGACCAATCAGAAGGGTCGAATTGACAAGAAAATCAATTGATTGGTTTAGAACAGCTACCTAGGTTATTCTGGTGCAGAAAGCTTCGATTTCTTTTTATCCTAGACGATCTTTGAGTTTGTATTAAACTGTTCATATGACATTTCGAATTTTCATTACTAAAAAGTTTAATAATATACATTATGATTGCGCATGCGCAATGCTTTATTTCTTAAGGGGTCGAAAACACAGGTCACAAGGCTAAAGATTATTCTTATAAAAAATATTAAAATGTGGTGTCCGTGGTCTAGAGGTAGAGCATTGACCTCTTGAGCAAAAGGTCCTGAGTTTGATTCATGGGAGCAGCTATCAATCTTGGTTCCGCATTTAGCCCTAGTACTGGTGAATTTTCCAGGAAGCAGAATTGAGAGGGATTAATCTAAGTTGTAAGAACTTGTTTCCAAATCAATGTAAAATAAATAGGTTTAAACCATTAAAATTCATGAATCACGATGCTCCTGAGAAAATATTATTTTAACCAGGGGTGTGGAATTCCCATGCCCAACCTTGCCAACATGTTTTTTTCAACCCATGGACAAGATTTTTTAGTTCATTTGTTAACATTTAGGCTTATCTACTGTAGGTATGGTAAAATGCATCTTTTGTTGAATCCCAGAACATGAAGCTGCAGAGCTTGGTTACAAGTCAATCAAAGTTGATTTTTTTTTTTATTTACATTTTTTTTCACTAGACTTGTGGGGTAAGCCTAACATGAAATGGTAATTGCAGGGAGGGGCTATCTTCAATGGAATTGGAAAATGTTTGCCAATCAAGATTGAGTATCACTGATAGATAATTAAGAGTCACGGAGGCCTTTTATTTACTATTAATATTGAGATTGTAAACATAAAAAAGTATTTTACTAAGGGGTAAAAGAGTTGTGTATGCCAATGAAGAATTTCTATTTTTAGCTGTTTTCATAGCTAAAACCGATATGATCAAAAACTCTTTCGCATGTCGAAGAATTCACGGTGCATTTCAATATTCTAGTAGAAAAAACAAGTTTATACCAAAGTTTATTAAAGAAACAACATTTTACCTGTATGAAGCAGATGAAAATCTCTCAAAAGCAACCAAAATTTAATGTTGACGTTCTCAGGAATCAATAATCTGTCAAGGGAAGTAACTCATCGCTACTTGACAAATCAAAGTTTATTGAGTACTTCACTTACTTGCGCCTTAACACTATCTATAAATGGGGCTTTATTTGTGTTTGAAATGAGTTTGACGCTGCTTTCAACAATCTTTCAGTTATATCACAGCAGCTGGAGCACTTAATAATTGCTTCCTGGTATTTCTCTCACCAAAAGTGAATACTACCATTCCCTCCTTTCCTAGTCTCCAGCTGCTATTTCTCATAACAAGAGTTCAGCACAATACTATTGTAAGTGCCTTTAAATATATTTCAACCCATTGGTGAGAGATAGGTAGTTGAAAAAGATGAGTGCCACCATCCAGGATCGAATATATTGAGAGTTGGACTGGCTACCAACTGTGCTATCAGGGCGGCTGCCTATCTATGAGGCAATGACTTTCGTTTGTCTTGACAGTTAAATAAGTATTATAAAAGATGATTGTCGCAGGTCAACATGCAATCTTTTGATTCTCAACTTTTTTAACAGAACAGAACAAATCTTTTATTTACATCCAAGTTCATTGTACATAATGTACAATAAGGACAAATAAATTGGAACATATGTAATAGGAATTTTAACACATCCAGTTATCCAAAACTTATGATATAGAAAATGTGTTCATGTTTTGAACTTAGCCTTGATTCTCTCATTAGTGGCAGATCAAGAGGGGTTTCTGAGGGGTTCCATCCCCCCTCCAAAGCTCAATTAAATCATTTTCATGCAGAATTTCAATTAACCCCTTTCTTGCTATTCACAACATATCCCTATTGTAAACACGGTTTTGAGAGACGGTGAAGACTAAGATCAGCCTGCACAGTTGTATAGTCTGATCTTAGCATACACTACCTATCTTCTACTTAATTCTTCTAAAAAAAAATCTTGAAGCAGACTTGTAGATATGTTAACCCTTGTCATGCTGAACCTGGAATATTCCTGCTTTGACAGGAGGTATAGACAAAGATCAGTCTGCACATATGTGCAGTCTGATTTTAGTTCATACCACCTGAATTTCATTTTTCAACCAGAAAGGTGTAAAACAATGTATTTCTGAAATCAATACTCACACACATTTGGTAACTTCTAGTGCTTTTAACTCTTTGATTTTTCATTTATTTTGCAAAGATTTTTATTCAGCATGACAAGGGTTAAATTTGTTGAAACAAAATTTAAATCCAGTAGGATAATGGTAAACATTGTGTAATACTATAGGTAGATTTTGAGCGGTGAGCCGTGGGTGTACTTTTAACGGTTTAAAAATCTGCATGCTATTCTTTCAAAATAGATAAAAAAGACATAACAAAGATACAAATTACCTTTCAAATAAAACAAAGTGCTTGTCTTAGATCTTAAGGTTTACTCATAGACCTATGACCCATGGTAGACCTATGGTAATGGACCCAACGCCTAGGTCAGAGCTCAGTTTTGAAAATACACCTATAGGTAAATGAACTCTCAACCCCTACCTATTTGTATGTTCAAACCCCCTTTACAGAAATCCTGGATCTACCCCATAATAGGGAATATTTATAAAATGAGCCTGTGCGTAACATTTCCAACAAAAGGTCACCAAGCAAAGACTCTGGCCAGCCTGTGCATCTGCACAGTCCACCCAGGGTTTTCACTTTGTGCTCTGTAGAAAGATAGGGTCCAAAAGAGTTTTTAGAAAGTCAGGAACATTTCTAATTGTACTATGTGGCAGTCAAGGTTAGTTTATGTTGGCCCTTCACGCACATTTTAAATTGTTGGAAATGTCACACACAGGCTCAAATCTTTTTGAAATCCATTTCTAAATGTATGTGATAATGTTTTGAAGCTAAAATTTCAATGTTTTATCTTGATCTGTCACCTTTATTTAAGAGCTATCTGAAAGTACCGTAAGTTCTTTGAAAAGGCACATGTATATCCTAATAATGGAGAATAATTCTACTTACTTATTTTGGAATCCAGTCATAATTGTAGGAGACAAGCTCTTCACAATCAGAGTTTAACCCTTTCCTGTTTTACAAAAATTTGGACCTGTCCAAATTCAAAGGTTTTGCAGACGAAAATTTAAAGTGAAAAATAACTATTCAGTAGGGTAGAAAATAGTGTGGAAAAAGAAGAAATCGCTTGTCAGAAGCAATTTCTTCTTTTTTCACAATGTTTTCTCAATCATACAGGGCTCGTGTTTGACCCTTAAACCAGGGTTTTGGCCCCCGAAAATCTGAAAAAATATCTAAATTTGACCCCCAGAAGTTCCTCCCAAGGGGGTCATTTTGACCCCCTTGAGTGGAATTACTAAGGGTCAAAACAAGGTTTTATACCCAAGATTTTCACAAATTACTATCTAAAATTCTACAAATTAATTACTTCTTGAAAATTGTTACAAGGCACAGTTAAAGAGACTCTTCAATCTGCAAATTCTATGAATAATTTGCTTTTTTTCTCGTTTTGACTCCTTGAAATTCAGATTTGACCCCCTGAATTTCTTAGGTGAGGAGTCAATGACTCCCAAATATCAAACACTAACACGAGCCCTGATCATAAAATCACTAGCACGTAAAAAGCAGGGATTAAACAGCAAAGGGTTAAGTGTTTGACCTTGAGCTGTGGTTTTGGAGCTATCCAAAATTGGCTTTTTAAATGGCAGGTCCACTCATGATGGAGAATAAGTGTGCCAGTTTAATCTAAAATCCATCCATCCATAATTGTAGGAGATTTGTTTGTTTGTTTGTTTGAATGGATTTTACGCCGCTTTCAACAATTTCGCAGTTATATCACGGCGGCCGGGGCACCTAACAATGGATCCTGGTATTTCTTTCACCTGTACTACCATTACACCCTTTCCTAGCCTCCGACTGCGATCTCACATAGGTTTACGATTATCTACCCATTGGTGAGAGACAAACGTCGGAAAGGATATTTGCCACCACCGAGGATCAAACCAACGACTTCCAGATTGGAAGTCTTATGCCTAACCAACTGAGCTATGGTGGCGGCTTTAATTGTAGGAGAAAAATGTGAAAGTTTTGACACATATGCCACCCGTCAACCATCTGGGAACTCTATAAAATAAATATTTGAAGATTGGGTCCAGCATAGACCAACCAGTGGTTGCATTTCAAAAATTCTTTCACAGGAAAGTAGATTGATAATTCTAGATTAAGATAATAAGCAAAGTGCGAAAAGTTTCGATCCTAGCCAGTCTGTGCAATCCGCACAGCCTGACTAGGGTAGACACTTTACACACTACCCAGATGGTCCTTTTTCACATGAAGGGTTATACATTCACGTAATCATAGTGACAACTATGTCCCTGCTCTCCACAAGGGGCTTTACAAAAAAGTGATTTGAGAGTAAAATTTCAGCAAATCTGAATTTTGGCATTACCTACATATATAATACGTACTTAGTGTATTATATGAAAAAAAAAATATCTAGCGAGATTAGGAGAATTGAAAATTAAAGCCTCGACAATTATCAATTCTCACAACTGAGTTAGATATTTTTTCATACAATACACTAAGTACGTATTATATTTATCTTTTACCGATCGCCCTATTTTTTCCGCCAATGAAAGATCACTATTTCATTTGAAATTCAAAAAATATATCCCATAACCTGACGATCTGCTCGAATAAGTGAGATACGTGAATTTAGGTCATTATGGGCGGAGAATACGTTCAAAACCAGACAGTGATGTCATAATCTTGTCCGATGAAATGTTTGAAAAGACCCTTAACTTGAATCGAGTACTTATAAAAAAAACCCCAGTTTTTAAAAGTTTTTTTTTTGAAGTTATGCTTACATAATCGTTCATTAAAATGAAGAGAAATTCTTGAATAATGTGTCTGCATGTCAATCACGAGAAGAATAGGCTGACATTTTACTGATTCTGATTATAAGATATTAATCTATAGGTATGCAGCAGTACGAATGAGATTGACCAGTTTACTTGAATCAAGCCTTTCTGTACTCCCTATCAAATTTTCAAAGTTCTGTAGAGGACCGAGGTTTAAGGTCCATTTACGACGAGTCATGTGAAAGATTGCTATTGAAGGACAAACACTGGGGATTAAAGAAAAAGGAAACGCCTTTGGACATCTATATTAAATGAAAACGCTTAGAAAGGTGCATGCAGAAGAACAATTTATGACAGGCCTACTTAAATGATCCCAGGTATAAAATATGTTTGTAAAACCAATGCGATTCGACACATATTAGGCCTTTGAGCTCTGACCAGTATCGAAAGCCAGTGTGGTCTGTTTAACTTTGGCGTAGTATCGGCGGGGAACCAAAACTTTGTAACTATAGCTTTTCCATGCGTTATTTATTTTGCTTGTGGCAAACATTGTGATTACATTATTGACCATGAGTATGCGATGGTTTTGTTTGTTTGTATGGGGTTCGACACCGCTTTCAACAATCTGTCATATATATCCAAGCGGCTGTGGCACCCCAAAAGGTATTCCTTGTATTTCTAACACCAGAACTACCAATACTCTTTTTTCCTAGCCCCCAGCTGCAATCCCACATCTTCGATTATCGACCTATTGGTGGGAGAAAAATAGTCGAACAGGATGAGTGCCGCCGTCGGGGATGGAATCAATGACCTTGTGAATAAACACCACCGAGCTAAAAATTTCGCGACTAAACATGCTGTGATAGATAACTGGTTTTTTTTGACAATTACAAAACCCCTATATAGGAGAGACATGGTGTCCGCGAAAAGCTTACTAAATAGAATACAAAATTCATCAGTTTCAACCATGAGGTTTTGTTCACCGAACGTTCTCAACTGATTTTGTCTCGCCAAATGATAAATTTCTTATAGAAACCCGGTGGTGATTAAATTCGCTCCTCCCACTTTTTGTTTCCCTCGATTTGATTGAAGATTGTATGACGCAACAAAAATGAATGACATCATTGATTGACATGCTACACATTTGACATAGCATTATTAGGTGAAAAAATAAGTCGATTGGTAAAACAGTTATAGTTCATATTCTGACAATTTACGCGCATAACCTGGCGCTCCGCTTAGGTTATATCGCGTAAATTGTCAGAAATGAACTATAACTATTACATAACCTCTATTTGTCTTATATTCGTCGATGTTTCTAACTAAAATGCAAGTTTCTAAAAATAACTGCATTATATCTTTGTTCTAAAAATAACTATGTGATATCATTAAAAAATATCATACGGGATGTTATCATACGGGTATTTGTATAGTTATAAGATAAATACTGTTGACAGATGACCCAAACCACAAAGCTGTAGCAATGACATGAGACTGAAGCATAGTTTATTGCAGCATAAAAGAGTGCTTTGGTGTGATGGAGGCTAATATCTGATACTGCGGGACATACATTGATACAAAAGACAGTTTTCTTTTTGTCTGAATGTTCATTCATTCTGTAAAAGGCAAGTCTAATTAGTTTAATTAAGTTACTTTAACTTACCCCTTTCCTGTTTTACAAAATTTTGGGCCTGTCCAAATTCAAAGGTTTTGCAGACGAAAATTTAAAGTGGATTTAATTTGAAAAATAACCATTCAGTAGGGTAGAAGATAGTGAGGAAAAAGAAGAAATTGCTTGTCAGAAGCAATTTCTTCCTTTTTCACAATGTTTTCTCAATCATAAAATCACAGGCACATAACAAGAGCTGTCACTGTAAGATGACAATGCCCCCGACACCGCTTTGATTTAGAAGTTATGGCCAATGTTAAAGTTTTTGGACGGAATGACGGACGGACGGACGGACAGACGGACGGACAGACAAGTCAAATTTATGATGCCTCCCTATCGGGGGCATAAAAAGCAGGGATTAAACGGCATGTGTTAAAGCCAGAAAATATAAATAATGAAAATCAACATGTGATCCCACAGGTTATAGACTCTACAAAATGACTGCATTCGGATTGTTTGAAAAACGCCTGTATGGTAAACCAGTCCTTAGAGTCCTGGAAAGTTGTATGGGCCAGTTCATTTAGCCATTTGCTTCATTATTTTATACCAGTGACTCTCAATATTCTATGTTTTTTGACAGACGGTGTCATGATTCTTACTTACCAATAGATCTTAACCCTTCTTCCGCTGTTCACAAATTATACAAATCTCTGACAGACAGTATAATTTAGATCAGCCTGCAGAGACATGCATTCTGATTACAGGCCTCTGCCACTAGAGCTTGGGAAACATTTTGCCTAATACGGCATTCAAACAAAACAAACAAGAGGGCCACCTGAATTTACAATCTAAAATTCATTTGGAGTAGCCTTTATAAGATAATGGTAATTATGACAAGCAAAAGTAATACTGTTGGTTTTAATCAACAAGAAAATCATTCTGACAATTTTAAGGTTGACTGGGTTAAAAAAAGTGTCCCCTTGGGTGTCCTCAAGATTTTTCCAAGATTGAACTTGTGAACTAGTATTTTACTTCATTTGACTCAATGTAAAACTTGTTCCAGATTTCATCAAGACAATCATTCTGACCAATTTTCTAATTAATTGGGGAAAAAACTAGAAAGCCATGAATGGCTTGAGTCGCTCCACAGGCTTAAAATTCTTATTATTGCAAATCAAAGTTTTGACTAGATTTCTAGATATTTTGAGTTCTACTGTCTTGAAAATGATTTTCAAAAATTCCACTATATAACAAATAGAGAAATGACCTCCACCCATAAAAGACCTATTTTCCGTCCAATCACAATAACTTTTGGCTGAATGATAATGGGCCACACAAGGATAATACCAATGAAATTTGATTGATATCCATCAGTTACATTCTGAGAAAATGATTTTCAAAGCTTCCACTATATAACATATTGAGAAATGAACTCCGCCAATAAATGGATATTTTTAACCTATCACAATAATTTTTGGTAGACTGATAAAAGGTCACTCAATGATCATTCCAGTGAAATTTGGTTGATATCGATAAGTTAGATTCTGAGAAAATGATTTTGAAAGTTTCTGCTATATAACATATAGAGAAACGAACCTCTACCCATAAAAATGCATATTTTTCTTGCAATCACAATAATTTTTGATGGACTGATAAAAGGTCACTCAAGTGAAATTTAGTCGATATCCACCAATTACATTCTGAGAAAATGATTTTGAAAGTTTCCACATATAGAAAAATGACCTCAGCCCATAAAATACATATTTTTCATCCCATCACAATAATCTTTGGTAGACTGATAAAGGGTCACTCTGGTATCATTCCAGTGAAATTTGGTTGATATCCATCTATTAGAGTCCGAGAAAACTCACTTTTTACCATATTTGGAAATTAGCCACGCCCATTATATCCATGTTTTTCATTGGATAAAAATTTCTAGAACAACTTTGAAGAGAAAAAGTTTATGACCGGACGCACACACGCATGGATGGATGCAAGAGGGACACGACGCCATGACAATAGCCCCAGTGGAGCTAAAAATTAGACTCTAGAGTGTCCACAAGGTTTTTCTAAAATCTGATCCCAGTGACCTAGTTAGCTCACCTGAGCACATCACACTAAAGGTGAGCTTTTGCAATCACTAATGTCTGTCGTCTGTGGTCCGGTCAACAATTCATGAGTTAACACTCTAGAGGTCTCAAATATGATCCTATCTTCATTAAACTTGGTCCAAATGTTGGCCAGATCACAAGGATGAACTCTATCGAAAATGGGAGGGATCCATAACAAATCACAGGAAAAGGAGCCTTATTGACAAGTTCCTTGCTTACACTCTAGAGACCACACATATGGCCCAATCTCCAGGAAAATTGGGTCCAAATGATTGCCAGGTCACAAGGATTAACCCTATTAAAAATGGGAAGGATCCATGCCATATCACAAGAAAAGTAGCCTGAATGGCGATTTTCTTGTTTACACACTAGAGGCCACATAATTATATTGCCCAATCTTCATGAAACTTGGTCAGATTGTTGGCCAAGTGAGAAGGATGAACCCTTTTTAAAATGGGTAGGATCCATGCCATATCAGAGGAAAGGGGGCCTTAATGATAGTTTTCTTGTTTACACTCTAGAGGCCTCAAATGTGGCCCAATCTATAATGAACTTTGGTCAGAATGATGGCCAGGTCACAAGGATGAACCCTATTGAAAATGGGAAGGATCCTTTGCATATCACAAGAAAAGGAGCCTTATTGACAATTCTCTTGTTTACACACTTGAGGCCACAAATATGGCAAAATCTTTTTGAACCTTGGTCACAATGTTGGTCAGGCCATAGACATGAACTGTTTTGAAAATGGGAAGGATCAATGCCATATCACAGAAAAAGGGGCTCTAGAATCCACAAATATGGCCCAATCTTCATGAAACCTGGCCAGAATGTTGGCAAAATCACAAGGATGAATTCTATTGAAAATGGGAAGGATCCATGCCAAATAACAGGAAAAGGGGCCTTAATGACAATTTCTTGTTTAGACACTAGAGGCCACATAATTATATTGTCCAATCTTCATGAAACTTGGTCAGATTGTTGGTCAGGTCTCAAGGATGAACCCTGTCAAAAATGGGAAAGACCCATGCCATATCACAGGAAAAGGGGTCTTAAAGATAATTTTCTAGTTATAACTCTAGAGGCCACAATATTTTGGGTCAAAATTCATGAAACTTTGTTTTGTGTAGAAATTATTTACTTACACCTGCCTATTTAATTAATGTGATGTCCCAGGGGTCAAAGAGACTCAGGTGAGCGATCTATAGGTAAACCACGCAATTCAAATGTTTATATACAGACTTTTGACAAGTTAATATAGATAAATTGAGACCAATGAAATTTGCAAGATCAAAGAAATGCAAAACTACTGACATTTTTACCATCCTATGAATTACATCGGTAAACGTCATGTGTCATAGCGTAAAAGTAACATGTATTCGAAACCAACTTCATCATGAAGAAACTAAAAATTAAACGACAAAAAGCATTGAATATCGATAGGGAGAAAAAGGTGTTTTTCATGATTAGCTTCTTTACTCTGTCAGTATATATGTGATTATATTTGTAATCAATTACTGTTATCTCACGCTTGTTTAATTTCAGTTCAGTCCACCCCTACTCTTGCCTATTTCAATCATCTTGGAGATTTCATTAAGATAATCTTCTGACCAATTTTCAGGTTGAATAGGCTAAAAATATGGCCATTTGAGTGTCCACAAGGTTTTTCTAAGATTTGACCTGTGACCTAGTTTTTGACCCCACTTACCCCAATTTCAAATTTGTCCAAGTCAGGATTTTATCAAGATAATCATTCTGACCAATTTTCTGGTTGATTGGGCTAAAAATATGGCCTCTTTATAGTCTCTAAAAAGTTTTCTAAGATTTGACCCTGTGACCCAGTTTGGGACCCCATTTTACCCAATTTCGAACTTGTCAAAGATTTAATCAAGATATTCATTCTGGCCATTATCAGGTTGATTGGGCTAAAATTCTGGCATCTAGAGTGTTTATAAGGTAAATGTTGACGACAGACGAAAAACATCAAGTAACCTTAAAAGCTAACCTTGAGCACGTGTGCTTAGGTGAGCTAAAAAGCATTGTATTTTGAGTAGGCTTGAAAAAGTTGCAATGATAAGTTTCAAATAATTACTAGTAAAACGATATGACCCCAATCCTATTGATATTTGGGCACAAAAACATATATCTAGTATCAAAACAGTGACAAAGAGCAAATCTTATTATACATTTTAATTTAGTAAGTTTTAAATTGTTAAAAAAATCTGTGTAAATTAATACATACATGTACATACAAGACAAAATAAAGTAAAACAAAGTATACAAGTTTTAAGACAGGCAAAATGATGATGCATGTACCGTTATTACACTAAGATATCAACTACTTGAAAGTTGGATACCAGAAATTATTGTTAGAAAATTCTAAAAGAGTGGAATCAAAACAAAATGCCTCTACTTAAGGATTAATGCAGGGCTCATGTTTGACCCTTGAACCAGGGTTTTGACTCCAAAATATTTTAGAATACCTCATTTTGACCCTTAGATTTTATTCCCAAGGAGATCAAAATGACTCCCTTGAGAAAAATTTCTAAGGGTCAAAACTTGGATTTGTCACTCACAGTTTCAATGATGTATCTTGCATACTATCTTAAGTTTCACAAATTAAATCTTTCTTCATATCTTTACAAGAAAGGTTATTTTGACTCTTAAATCTGCAAAATTCCACTTATGATTTAATCTTTGTTGTTTTGACCCTTTTTGAATTTCCTGGTTTAGGAGTCAACGACTACTCAATTTCAATCGAGGAGTCAGCGCAACACTATTGTAAGTGCCTATCAATATATAGGCACTTACAATAGTGTTGCACTGACCCCTCAATTAATGCTAGCACAAGTCCTGCTTAATGAAAGACAAAGATGGTAGGTGCAGATCAAAGTGCATTCAGAACATCACTCAGCCATTTCCGTACACTGCAACAGACCTCAGATGTATGTAAGGCTGATGGGTATGTAACAAAACCGTGCATTTTGTTAGGCGTAAACAGTGTAAGAAAAACTAGCACTGTAGATTTATATCTTTTACAGTAAATATCAACTGAAAAATCTTACTTTTTGCGAATGACAAATCATTCTTAAAATTAAGATTTTTTCAGTCGTTATTTAAGAATCTAAAGACATATTTATATTAGGATACAATGGTTTCATGTCAGTGACTTAAACGAGCGCATTGGCGACGTCGAATATTTTCACTCACAGTTTCGAGGGCTAACACCATTTTAACTGACGTCATAGAGTTTTTCCAAGGGTTTCCTGTAATTTTTGAAAATAGTCCAACTATGTACATCCGAGGTTGATTGTGAGATTGGCCGATTGGTGTTCCGAATGATCAAAGTGTCCAAATAATTAGGGTAAATACGGTTTATTGGAATTTTACATCGGCATATTTATCTTATCATCTGACATAATTTTTTTGATGATTCAAAAACATAACAAGAAGGCCAGAATGGTCCTAAACTGCTGACCTGAATTTCATTGGTCCAGTAGATCTCAGCCAAGTAACATTCCAGCAAGGTTTCATTCAAAATTGCCTAGTTGTTGAGGAGAGATGTTATTACAAGAATGTAAAAAGGCTTGTCGAAGATGCCTTCTCACAAACTTTTATTTTTAATAGACTTTTGATTTAGGAGGTCATTATGTTCACAGATTTCATAGTGAGAAAAGGTCCGCCCTGACACATCCATATAAACGGGCCAAACAGAATTTTGCAAATACAATTTTAAGAAGCATCACCAGGGAATATAACTGTAAAGTTAAATAAAAATTGCCCAACTGGTTTGGGAGAGAAAGATTTCAAAGTGAAAAGCTGCCCCGCCCTACCATGCCCATATTTGGTCAATCAAAATTTCACAATCAAGTCTAGAGAAAGGTCACCAAAGTAATATATCAGCCAAGTTTTGTTGAAATTGGCCCTATGGTTACTGAAGAGAATTTGTTTAAAGTTTTCAGGGTTAAAAACTACCCTGCCCTGCCATTCCCATATTTGGGTAGGGGCAATCAAATTTCATGAACACCAAAGAATCACCCAAGGATTATTTCTGCCAAGTTTGGTTGAAATCTGCCTATTGGTTACTGAAGGGAAAACGCACAACTGATAAAAGGTGATCACATAAGCTCACCTTGAGCATGTTGTGCTCAGGTGAGCTAAAAAGTCTAGGAAAAAATCAGAAGAGCTTTTTGAACAATTGTTTATCTCCATATTTGGTGGAAAACTTTAAGAGAAATAAAGAAATTGCTTGTCAGAAGCACTTTAATAATCCTACTGGTACATAATTTTCCAAAACATTTTTAGTTTCAGTGCATCAAGTAGTATTGATTTTAAAATTAAAGACAGATAAGGAGATAAATAATTGCTCAGGATGACAGTATGGAGTTGATTGTCTTTTTGATTGCTTTTATATTGAAGTTCAAACTGCAAATACCTTAACACAGGAAAAATAATAACCTATGGATGTATCTTTTAACTATGTGCTAAGATAATTGTAGTTTCATTGTTTTTCGAAGGATAAAAAGTCAAGTTGAAATATTTAAATATGGTGACCCAACATCTTCCAAATATGTATTTGTAAAATCTTCAATGAATTCGCTGGTTATGGGGTAATGGTTTCAAATCAGATTATATGGATTTATAATGGTGGTGGGGTAATGCCTTGAAATAAAAGTGAATAAATTTCTAACATGATTGCTTGAAAAAAACAAGTTATAATCTTATTTGATTACTTGGCACATCTTTAATCTAAAGCTGTGGTGCCCATACTCAATCAATAGCCTTGACAATAATTTTGGAATAATATTGCTGGGTCTGAGCAATACTAAAGACAGTTGATATTGCTGGAGTGACCACCTCTATTAAGCCCCCAATATTATTAAACAACCTTTATAAAAAGTCCCTTCACCATTGAAAGATCCCTTAAAAAGAATATTCTTAAAGGAAAATAACGTATCTTATTGAATCTTATGTTGTTGGAAACCATTTGAATCATCCCAATTAGATGATGAAAATGGATTCAAACATCATAGGATTAAGTAAGACTTGCAAGAAAACCTGTGTAAAAATGTTAGCTAAATGACCAATCAATTATTCTTCATAAAATATTGTAATAAACAACCAATCAAAAAAGTGATCCCTTTTTGGTGGTCTCCTAAGTAGTGACTCAACAAAAGTTCACTGTACCTAAAGACATATGGGTACTTAGAGTTAAGTTATTCACGGGACCATTGATATATTGATCATTCTTCAATGGCACTCATTTGTGACTAACAAAATTGTACTGTAAATTGACAATATCATTTGAATTTGTAGGTACCATGTTTAAGAATGATCCAAAATTACTGTAAATAATATACAATCAGCTCAGGCAGGGTTCAATACTAACTTCTCTATGTAATGAGTCCAGAAGATTGACTGGGGTCCAAAGTTGTGATCTCAATGTATTGAAGTTAAAGGAAAAAAACATGTATTTAGATATCATATAGAAAATGTGGAAAAGAAGAAATTACTTATTTCAAGCAATTTCTTTTTACCGAATTAGTTTCTCAAAAAAGGACCATGCTAGAATTATTAGTAAATGCAAGCAAATACAGTGTCAGATTTTGGAGTTGGGGTTGTGCATTTTAGCACATACAGCAAAACTTGTATAAGGCAACCACAAACAGGACTACCAAAAATCAGTTGTTAAAAAAAAAAATGATCGATTAATTAATGTTTTGTTCATAAATTGAATTGATTGAATATGCATATTATTGTGAAATTCTGCAAAATCCTATGCTGTTTAAACTCGATAGAATTGTCTGAGACCATTCTGGTGAGTTTTAACAACATAGGATTCATTTACAATAATTGTAATACCAGTAATATTTACCTTTTTATATATTTAGATTAATAAGAAGGGGATTTTAAAAACGGTCTCTTAATAAAACTGGTCGCTTTAATGGACGTGGTCGCTCCAGCAAGATTGACTGTAACTTAGACACTCTCAATATGAAGATAGTTGGGGTTTTTTTACATAGAGAAAGAGTATTTTTTTTTTGTAATATTGATTTTCAACAAAATCCCCCCTACTTTTTGAATCCTAGAAAATAGACACTGTGAATGTAACAACTTATGTATTGAACAGATTTAAAGTCGGGACGCCTAACTTTCGAAATAAAGGATGCTAACTTAGAGAATAAGGAGTCTCAGACTCCCATACTCTCCTTAGTGTTGAACCCTGTTAGGCTGTCTTTTATATTGAAATAGTAATGCCCTTTCTTCATTGTCCCATTTGCAAATGGCACAAATTTTGAGATACAATATCAAGACTGATGGAATCCATTATAGTTTATACATACAAAAACACATGAAAATGAACACACTATACTGCGGACCTATTGAACAATGTTAAAATCCCTGTCACTTTATGCCTCCGATGGCTGAAAACTTGCTGCACATCTCTTAATGCTTCTTTAAGAATATTTTGTTGCACTTATCCAAATGTCTCTAGCCCAGGGCTATGTCTCTGCATGAAGGGATGAATATATCAAAATCCATAATACCTGAAAGACATGACATATTTTCAATTTCCACTAATTGATTGATTGATTGAATGTAGCTTTTTGCTGTTTTTTTTTCTACAGGTTTTCAGTTATATAGTGGCGGCCAGATCACCTAACAATTGTTTCCTGATATTTCACACGCAATTACTACCATAACATCTTATCCTAGCCTCAAACTGCTATCCCATTTAGATTTATCATCGTCCACCCATTGGTGGAAAACAATTGTCAGAAAGGGTATAGATTGGTACCAGGGTTACAACCCATGGCAACCATGATTGAAGCTGAGACAGAGGCTCCAATTTCAACTGGACATTTCCTTTCATTTGCACAGCCTGTATTTATCAAGATGCATTATTGTATCATTTATACTGAGGTGTGTTTCTTAGGTTAAGATTCTTAAGAATCTCATTAAGATTTTTAAGATGTAGCATCTTTTAGATTAAGATTTTTAAGCGGCTTGATAAGAATCTTAAGATATCTTAATGAGAAGCGAAGATGCTTTTGCATTGGCTTAAAACGAGTAGCCTTGACAACGTCACATGTTTTCACTCAAAATATTGAAAAATGTTTCTTTTGGTGTCTTTAATAATCTTATTAAGTGGGATTTTTCATCTTGTTCTAAAAAACTCACCTCTGTATTTTCTCTAATACAAGCACCTTCTTAGTAGTAGCCCTCCCCCACCCCCCTTTACCATAAACCAAGAAAATCATATTTCAGTTGATTTGTATTTACTTCATTTTAAAAATTTTGTCTGTTTCTTTAATCCTTGTCATGCTGAACCCTGAATATTCCTGCTTAAGTAGGTGGTATAGACAAAGATCAGCCTGCACATAAGTGCAGTCTGATCTTTGTTTATACCACCTGATTTTCCCTTTTAAATCAGAAGAATTTTATTTTCAAATTTTCAAAATAGATACTGTCTCATAATTAATGCATCCAGTGCTAATGGCACTTTAATTTGAATGTAATTTTTCAAAAATTTTGTTCAGCACAACAAGGGTTAATAAGAGGTCATACAAATAATTTGTAGATAAATATATCCTCTAATCAGAAGAATTGGAAAGAAAAAGGAGTTCAATTTGATAAATTTTGCATCAGAAATTTTAGTACTAAACTACACTGTGTCAAAGCGGGCAATACCCCCCCCCCCCCCAAGTGATTGTCAATAATGAAAAGCTATTTTCCATCAAAGGGCTATATGTCTGTCAAAAGTCAATGGACCCTAACCAAAATATCACTTGCACATCTCTGCTTGATACTGATCACATCTGTAAAGTTTCAATAAATCCACCCAACGAGAAACTGAGTAGACATAAAAAAGCTAAAGACTGACCAATGGATAAGTTCGCTCCCATAAACCCCCAAAACGTAGCTTTGCGAGTTATAATAAAAGCTCTTGATAAAAGATTAGTATAGCTCATGGGAGATTTTACTTGAGAAATACTGTATTTCTCAAAGACAGAAATTTGAGAACCACTTTAATGATCATTTAGGAATCTATCATCAAATGCAAAGTTTATCAAATCACGGAAAATGTTATCTCTTATCATGCTGTTCACAGTATATCACTGCTGTATACAAGAGTTTTGATAGAAAGTGTAGACAAAGATCAGCCTACACAGATATGCAGTCTGATCTTAGCATAAACTTCCTGCTTTCTAATGAATAATTGTGTGGAATATTTTGAGTCAGACAGGTTTGAATCCCTTCAAAATTGCTAATTGTTTGATACAAAAAGGAATTCATCAAGATAAGGGTAAAAAAGAATCCTGAACATTTTCTCAAAAGAATGTTCAGTTTCAGCAAGAAGGAAGATATTATCTATCTATCCAATCTTTTAGCTTGACCTTGAAGCCCATTTTTCTGTGATGGGCATTTTCTGTCCCCTGTGTGCTATCTTGTTTTTAACCCTTGTCATGCTGAGCTGGAATATTCCTGCTTCATCAGGAGGTATGGACAAAGATCAGTCTGCACATATGTGCATTCTGATCTTAGTCTATACCTCCTGGTTTTAATGTTCAAACCAGAAAAGTTTAAAAATTGTATCTTTAAAATAAATACTAACTTTGGGAAAGTGTTTTTCATGCTTTAGTTACTATGATTTCAACATAACTTTTCCCATGTTTTTATTCAGCATGACAAGGAATACAGCTTTCAATTTATCAATTATGTAGAAATTATAGTCAATTCATGAAAATTTGTAAATTTAAGAAAATAAGCATTTCTTCATTTTACCCTTCTTTTACCCTAATTTATACATATTTCTCAAATGTTAATATACTTTAAAAGTAGATTTTTGTTGCCCTGGAATTGAGTTACATTTTATATCTTACCAAAAACGATGAAAATGACGTCATCAATCCTTCTTTTAATATTTCTGAAACACCCCCATATTCTTCTTCATCTATCTTTTGGAAACTCGTAAAATATATGTATGTGATTAAAACGTTGATGATAAAAAATCTGAAATTAGAAATCATACTCTTCGTAATTCTTTGCTTTGCAAAATTAAAAAAAACAAAAACAAACTAGAGCTTGTCACTGAATGTGACTTAATACCCCCGCAAGTGCTTTCGGAGAATGAGATACTTTGACAGAAGAAGCAAAAAATGCTTCAAATATAAAGATAACTCTTGGATTTGAGACAGGGTTCCCACTGACTTTTAAATTTGGGAGTGAAAACTGTCATTTTACAGCATACTTGTACCCCCTCTACATGAAACAAAGAAGGCTACTTGCAAAAATTGGGGGTACAAGATTCAAATTGGGGGTGAAAAACCCCCATTTGAGGGTTTTTGGGAGCACTGTGCGACCTCTAAATTGCGTCTTGCAAAACTTAAACATGTGATAAATGTTTTCAAGCTATTGAAGGAAAACTGAAGGAGGAGTTTGGGAAACAAAATTACAAGTATACGTGTTCAAAAAGAAAAATTGTCTTAAGTTCAAGGGGAGATAATTCATAAACCTGTGGGAGTTGACACTTGAAATTTGTGTCTTGCAAAACTTCAACATGTGATAAATGTTTGTATACTGTTTCATTATCATTGAATGGAAATTGCAGGAGGAGTTTGCGACACAAAATTATAAGTACATGGTAACAAATAGGAAGCAAAGTCAAAGTTCAAGGGGAGATAACACATGAACCTGGTGGAGTTGACACTTGAAATTTGTGTCTCGCAAATTTCAACATGTGATAAATGTTTGTATAATGTTTCATAACTATTGAATGAAAATTGAAGGAGTTTGCGACACAAAATGATAAGTACATGGTAACAAATAGGAAAAAATGTCTAAACTCAAGGGGAGATAATTCATGAACCTGCTGGAGTTGACACTTGAAATTAGCCTCTTGCAAAACTTCAACATGTGATAAATGTTTGTATAATGTTTCATAACTATTGAATGAAAATTGAAGGAGTTTGCGACACAAAATGATAAGTACATGGTAATAAATTGAAAAAAATGTCTTAAGTTCAAGGGAAGATAATTAGTGAACCTGGGAGAGTTGACACTTGAAATTTGCATCTTGCAAAACTTCAACATGTGATGAATGTTTGTATAATATTTCATAACTATTGAATGAAAATTGAAGGAGGAGTTTGCGACACAAAATGATAAGTACATGGTAACAAATAGGAAAAAATGTCTAAACTCAAGGGGAGATAATTCATGAACTAGGGGAAGTTGTGACCTAAAAATTGCGTCTTGCAAAACTTCAACATGTGATGAATGTTTCTATATAGTTTCAAGGCTTTTGAAGGTAAACTGAAGGAGGAGTTTGCGACACAAATTTACTACTATATTTGTCCACAGACGGACGGACAGACAGACAGACAGACAGACGCACGGACAGACAGACAGACAGACAGGCTGATTCCAGTATACCCCCGAAAACATTCGTTTTGCGGGGGTATAAAAAAAACCTAAAGATTTATAGTACAATATTCTAGTGAAACAATAAAAATTTCCAATCAATTTCTTCTGATTTTTTTTTCACCAATTTCATACAAGCTTACTTTTTGATATCTGCAATTTCTTTCACTAAGGATCGGTCTAAAATTTTGATGTTAATTAAAGATTTCTTCTCATACTTTTTTACACATTGATGTCAAGACGTATTTTATAACAATTATAGGATCATAAAATATGTATAGACAAATGGAAATTAATATTAGGAGAAAACAGGAAAAAAGCCTTGAATATTGCAGACAGATCATCAAAGAATAATGAAGATACAAGTTTACACAAATATTCCTTTAGCCTGTGACATGATCTCAATTTTCAGACTGGTGAAAATAGAAGAAGGTTGCTGAGTAGGGGTGACTAATGAGCTCAAAATTATTATCACAATAGTATTGCGATAGTAAAGTTGCTATTGGAAAAGTATTGCAATAGTCAGAAAACTATTGCAATACTATCACAATAGTTGTTTTTACAGAACAATTGGATAATTAATAATCAATGTTAAAGTGTAATACTTTTAATATGCAGTAACTTTTAACTGTTCTTGTAAGATGCTGTTTTCCTTGTCAATGGCGAGTAAATGATCAAAAAGTTAATTACAGATGTTCCCTAAAAAAAGAATTGGATTTGACCTCATTCTCTGATGAAAACATGCAGAAAGACATCTGCTTGATACTACATTTAGTTCTACTTCCATTTTCATAAAAACTATTGTAAACAATCGATAGTCAGAGGAACTATTGTGATATCTATTGACTAAAAAAAATGCTATTAACCATTTGCTACTGCAAGTAAAAATATCATGATACAGCGATGGTTCGACCTATTGTTACACCACTATTGCTAAGAAGGATGAAAAGACAGTCTAATTTGAACAGAAACCATCTTTTAGTGTACAAAATTTGGTGGGGGCAAACAAAGAAATAGCTTGTCATAAGATTTTTTTTTTCATATTCCTCAAAATTTCCGAAGTATTAAATCAGAGATTTAAAAACTTAAACTGCACAGGAAAAAAACTAACCCCCGTTACTGCTTGCAATAGTAACACAAAACTTCAGATACAAGTTCCTTATTAAATGCTATTAAGAAAGATGACTATAAGTACATACAGTCTGTCTTGCTCTAGCAACAATGTCTATTAAGCAACCCCTTTAATTAAGTGACAATCATAAAAAGTTCCTTCACAGTGAACAAAATCTCCAAAAAAGTTGAAGTTCTTGAACAGAATATTTTTTATCATTGAATCTTACGATGTCAGAACCCATTAAAATCGTCTCAATGAACATTTCTAAAGGGTTCCAACATCATAGGATTCAGCAAGAATTATGCAACAATCAAAATAATGCTGTCAAAATGGCCTTTTTTATCATGAAATATCGTGATAGGACTAGAGGAGACCATTCAAATTAGCGCCCACTTTTTTGCAATACCTTAAGTGGTGGCATAAATCAAGTTTTACTGTATTTGAAAGAATCATGTCACTTTTTTCTTATTTTTCATTCACAATCCTGGAAACCATATCCAGGGACTGGAAATCTATAATAATTTTTTTTTTTAAAATTGGTTTCAACAAACAGGAAAAGTTCAATCCTTAGTTTTCCACAAGAAATTAGCAAAAAACAAGAGCCATGTTGGACATGGGCATAAGTCCCCTACCGGCTTTGTTTGTCTCAATGTTTTCCCACGCCAATTCTATCAGGGAAGTCAAAACCAGGTCCCAAGATGTTTTTCTTCAGTCTTGTTGGTAAGAAATGAGAACTTTCACTGGAGGTGATTAATACTGCTGCATCACCATCCTGACTAACATGGCTTATAAATTTTTTTACATTTTAAAACAGGTTTCATCAAGTTAGCTTGCTTAGTTATTAAGTTATTGCAGGATCCATTTTTTGCCATATTTTCACTATTTCCGTAACCATAGCAACCGCACTTTTTGTCAAAGAACAAAGATAAAATGATGTGCATAATCTACAAATTGCCATCTAGTCATATACCAAGTCTCATCAAATTAGCTTGCTTACTTATTAACTTATCGCAGGATCCAATATTTTTTGCCATATTTTCACTATTTCCGTAACCATAGCAACAACAATTTTAGTCTAAAAACAAAAATAAAATGATGTGCATAATCTACACATTGTCATATAGTCATATACCAAGTCTCATCAAACTAGCTTGCTTAGTTATTATATTATCGCAGGATCCCATTTTTGGCCATATTTTCACTATTTCTGTAACCATAGCAACCTCAATTTAAGTCGAAAAACAAAAATAAAATGATGTGCATAATCTACACATTGCCATCTAGTCATATACCAACTTTCATCAAAAACGCTTGCTTAGTTATGAAGTTATCGCGGGATCCAGATTTAGGCGGACAGACGGACGGACGGACGGACGGACAGACGGACGGACGGACGGACGGACAGACGGACGGACAGACGGAGGGCAAACCTATAGTCCCCTCCGGTGTGAACACCGGTAGGGGACTAAAAAGTAAATCATACTTACAATCCCAAACCTAAAACCCCTTTAAGTGGAAACAGGCCCCATATGAGCCCCAACACAATCCCCATAATCTGCCTCATCCAGTAAATGACATCAAGAAACTCATCCTGAAATTACATATATGTATACATTTTTACATGGTTAAACAATACTCTAGTGCCTCTTAGACAACACACCATCTCTATCAACCCTGGCTTGTAATGCTTTACAGGGAATATTTCTACAAGTTCTGAGAAACACCGGTTTTGCCAGTCTGGGACTCACACATTACTTAGTAGCCAAGACTAAGAAACTATTTAATGCAATTCCAATGAACATTTTGAGGATCAACTTCAGAAAAGACTTGAAGACTGTTTAAACAGTCTTCAATTCTTTTCTGAAATTGTTTCCTAAAAGATACCTATCTATCCACTTCCTTGTTTAGTGTAATCCAGAGAATATTTCTATATTTTGACAAAACATGAGGATACAGGTCTAGATAGAAATATTCTACATTCACCACAGGGACACCTCAACCCTTACGCAAGAGTCCCCATGGGCCTTACTTTTGAGTTCTCGGGATCCCATCTTGTTGATGTCACACTAAAAACCTGTCAGGGTTTTAACCCTTTGCCTTTTAATCCCTGCTTTTTACGTGCCTGTGATTTTATGATTGAGAAAACATTGTGAAAAAAGAGGAAATTGCTTCTGACAAGCAATTTCTTCTTTTTCCACACTATTTTCTCCCCTACTGAATGGTTATTTTTCAAATTAAATCCACTTTAAATTTTCGTCTGCAAAACCTTTGAAGTTGGACAGGTCCAAATTTTTTTAAAACGGGAAAGGGTTAAGGGATGTAGGCTTTGTGAGTTTGAAACACTCAAATAAGTAGGCAGGACCCTAAAAACTATCTGATGTCTTAAATTCTTTCTGAAAGAAAGTCTTTATCTTAAGCAGGGACTCCCAAAACTTAAGAAAAGAACCCTATGATCAAAACTATTGAGTCTTTCAGACCCAGTTTTGTCTAAGTAAGACTAAGATCCTGAATATCACTACAGTGATACTTACTCTGCATCATGGAAATCATACAGTGCACAAGTTTACTTCAGAGCAACTTGATTTTTTTTTATTTCAACAATAAAAATACTTATAGGAATCCAGGTTGATCAATGTAGAGTTCAAAAGGGACATAATTTGCATAAAAAAGCATCCAAAGTTATCCCCCTTGATAGTATAAAGTTCTCTTTGTGAACAATTTAAATGTGTATCAAATTTCAATTGAATGCCTTCAGAAATAACCAGTGTTTAATATGACCCCCACTTTCTTGAATTTGGTCTCACACTCTTTAGAAATGACCCCGAAAGTGTTTCAGAAACCTTCCTTGTCTAGTTTAAAGCCTTAAGGGGCGAGTCATAATTCTGCAAAATGAATTGATGATACCCAGTTTTGAAAACTGAATACACCCCCCCCCCCCTGAGATATCAGTATAATCACAAACAGGGTCCAAAGAATTCAGAAAAAGGCACTTGCCCTGCAGCAGGGCAAGTGACATAAAAAAGTTATCTGTCCTGCTTTGACTTATGACACGCCCTATAATAGGCTAGGGATCTTTGAAAAAAACCAATTTTTTTTATAATATCTGAAGTCAACATTATAGAGTGCAGACAAAACCAAAGTAAAAATTAACTATGTAAAAAAATAGAGAAAAATATTTCTGGGTCTTAAATACCACTAAAATGATCCAGATAAGTTTAATGTACAATATTATGGATTCTTCTACAATTCAATTTTCATGACTAATTTTTATGTTACAAAAATAAGTAGTAAATATAAACAAAACATGTGATTTTTTTAATTTTTGATAATTTCCATGTTTTGGAGATTGATTAATATATAAGACTTGCATATTATTAGAAATCAAAGTACTTGACTGTTCAAGCTGTTGCAAACTTTTATTGCCTCAAACTTTTTTTGAGTGCCTTGTCTGTGTTTTATCCAGCTATACCCGGACACTATTCATTCTTCACTTGTCAGGGAAGACAACTGCCTTAGAATTTCAACTCATCCTCCCGGATTTAGAACTAGAAACAAGATGTTTCTTGATGTTTGTGAAACAGGAATGCCCCTGTAACAGCATTTTTTTCAAAGTTTGACCTTGACAGATGACCTTGACCTTGTCACATGACCTTGACTTTGGTACCAGCAGATGCGGATCATTGAGATCTATCATCATGCCAAATATGAGCCTTGTATCTTGAATAGGCTTGAAGATATTGGCAATGTTAAGTTTTATGGTTAACTTTTTGAGTTATTTGACCTTGACAGATGACCTTGACCTTGTCACATGACTTTGGTACCAGCAGATGCGGATCATTGAGATCTATCATCACGCCAAATATAAGCCTTGTATCTTGAATAGGCTTGAAGATATTGGCAATGCAGACAGACAGACAGACGGAAGGACGGACAGACAGACGGACAACGGTAAAACAATATGCCCCCGATCTTTCGATGCGGGGGCATAAATATGAGTGGATTCTTTGGACCCTGACAAAATGCCACAATTTTTGTATGCAGACTATGACAATAACACTAAGGTAATAGCAATACCTCAGGTTTTCTACATGAAAAAAGGCGTGCTCAAAAATTTCATCTTGAAAAACAAGATGTGATTATGAAACAAGAATACCCCCGAAACATCATCTTTTATTTTAAATTTGAACTTGACCTTATCACATGATATTGGTATCTGTAGATGCATATTATAGTGATCTATAATCATACAAAATACAACAGAACATATACACTCTTCTCTCTGGTGTATTTGTGGGACCCTTTCAGTTTGCGGATTTTTTGATGATGTATTTATTCGAACTAGAACCCTAGTAGAACGACGCTTTGCGTGTCCGGATTCCATTTAAGTTCATGACAGGTTGAAAAGCTCTCATTAAAACTCAAACATGCAGGACAAACAAGTAAATACTCTTTAATTAAACAGAATATATATAAATATCTTTATCTCCTACTACAATCTCATGCCTCTCTTTTTCACAACATAACACTTATTTCGTGTAAATGACTCCATTTATTTCTCTGAAGCAGACACATGATACTTTGTAAGGAGCCACATGTATATGTTCCACTGTATAAGACACTTAAAAAGGCAAGGGTGAGGAAATCCAATGCCCGACTTGTCCGACATGGGCTTTTTCCCTTGCGGGTAAATACATTTTTCTAGGCCACTTGTCCGTGGACAAGTAAATACCTGGGCACATCTTGATACAGTACTACGAAGATTTTGGAGGACAGTCATCCTTTTGTTTGTTTGAAAGGGGAGAAAACATTGTCTTTAATGAAGAAAATGCTGGGCAACAGCATTTTCTTCATTTAGAAAAATGTTTTTCTCAATATTTATCAATTCAGTGTTTGTGGTCAAGTTCATTTTGATCTCGGACAAGTAGAAAATCGACTTTTACTTGTCCATGGACAAGTGGAGAAAAGTCGTATTTCCACACCCCTGAAAGGATTAGACTACAATGCACAGATACAGATCTTTATAATGTCCGTACATTGAAAGATTGGGGGGGGGGGGGTCATATTTTTTCACTATTGTCTGTCTGTCTGTCTTATGTCCATCTATCAGTCTGTCTGCAAAGCTTAACCAAAAGAATTAAAAAAAATTACAATGCAAATTACTTCAAGATAAAATGCTCCAAGATTTGCGTCCAACATTGTAGCCACCTGGTGGCCCACCCACAGCATTCAACTCAGGCTCTAGCACTAGTCCTATTTATAAGACCCGACATACGTTATTTTACATTTTGACTTTTATCGTGTATGTCGGGTCTTATCAGTTTTCTATTTGCGTCCTTGTGCAACTCCCGATGAAGAAACGGTTCGCTGTTTGGACACAAAATACACATGCTTTAAGAATGAAATGCTAAGCAACCCATAAATATATACAAGGAACAATGAAATATGCGTCGCATGCAACAATTTATGAGAAGTGAACTTACCAGATCATTAATTAATCCCAATTGAAACTCAGTAACCCTCTAAATAATGTTTTCCGCTGTCGAACAACGCCGAACATTCCAATTAAGTAAACAATAACAGCACGTGGAAATGGTGGAACCACTGATTGGAATTATTTCAACCGAAATGTGTATTAAAAATAAAGTGTACACAGTCATTATGTATCACTAAAAATTAGGTAAAAGTAACACGATTAAAGGAAAACAGAATTTTAAATTTGGACTGAATGCGTGGAATAGAAAATATAACCCTTTTTTTTTAATCCGTCGTCTGTTCTATTCCATTATATATGCCTCGGGCACAAAAAATGCAACTTTTATACCCGTCTGTTTCTATAAGGTTCTCTGTTGTTTTAATTCTATTTTACTACCGACCTTTTTTTCAGAAAGTTCCCCTGATATTGAATGTGATACATGTATATTTGATTGAAAATACTCTAATACTGTAAGAAAATGAATACGTGGATTGTGAATTTATCCGAATATTACCATTTCTGACCAAATAGTCTTGTAGAATGCTCTTCTTGTGCTATGATTTATTACAATTTTCATAAAATGAAACTAGTCTATAGCTTCGTTATGCTAGTGTTCTGTGCACTTAAATTATGGTCCTGTAGGTTGTTATCCTATAAGAAAACGTGTTTAAAGCTCGTTCATGCATTTAGAATCAGTCCCGGATTATTTTTACACGAGGAATTGTCTTCTGTGCACTTGAACCACAGAGCCTGACTATACAGAGTCTATGCTTGATTCAGTTCCGGGGTGTGTCTTATCATTTACGAAATCGCATTTTAAGATCGTATATGCATATATTTTAGTCCTGGATTATTTCTTTTCCCCAACAAAAACGTTTTGTATTTTTTTGTTTTTTTCGAACTAATGTAGTCCCAGGTTGTTAGTCAAATTAAGAAAATTTGCTTAAAATGTAATTTATCAGAATATTAAAATTTAGTACTGTGTGTTTTCTTAATTAACTTATCTTATCTAGATTACCTTTTTAGTTTATTATCATCTCTAAACTAAATGAAATTTCTGCGTATTCGGTGTGTATGGTTATGTTTTTTATATTGCATCTGGAAACAAATGGTTTTTATTTCCCGTATTTTCCAACTTTGATAATTTTGACCTTTATCTCAGCGTACACCTTATAGATGATACATGGATATTAAGGATCAGTATAATTGTGCCACGTGAAAATTATCCAAACACGTTTTTAAACATTAGATTAGTCTCAATTTTGGACGTCACATAATCTATCGCTGGAACTCTCCGAAACCCAGAAACCATGGAGAGCCCTTGCGGCAACGAAGGAGCTCCGTGCGGTTATAGGACGTTTTTAAAGATGCTGAAGACATTACGTTTTGTAGAAAAAGGCTAAACAATCTTATTATATAGGTCTCTTCGGTCGCGTCCATGTCATCAGAACTTATTTCCGAACTCAACCGAATAACGGCGAGCTTTTCCCGCAATTTATGTCAGTGAAACAATAGTAGATTAGCGCATGACTGAATATACCGCGAAAATCACAGGGCTCCAGACTCACATGGTTACATTTTTCTCAAAGTTAACGAATTTTGGCTTATAATTAAAACGGTTCACAAATTCTAACATTCTATGTTACTTTTCTACTACTTGACGATTTATGTTCAAGTAAGTTTGCAATATTTTCGGAGTAAATCCCAACTTAAAAAGTTTACCTAGATCATAACTTAGTAAGTAGCCGGGCTGAATCGAGTTTGGAAACTGTCATTTAGAACAACCTAATCCAAAATCTAGGTTGACATATATTGTGTGTGTATGTGTCAAGTGTCACAAAAAATGTGTCTGTGAATCAACATTGTCGGCGATCAGGATATAACAACGCTAGTTTAAGTTTCGAAATACTGACATAATGTTTTATTCTGTTTTTGTTCTCCTCGTTTTTTCCGCTCATACTAATTAGGGCTTTTTTCTCACCCATTGATAGAATGATAGAAATATCTAACAACATATACAATTACTCTTAAAAACAAGTTTCGCCCATTTAGTCACCAAGCTATCGTCATTTAATCCAGGCAAATTTTCAAAATCGCGTTACCTAAAACTTAACCCAATCGGCATGAGGCTGGGAACCTAAACAGGTACCATCTTTAGTCACTCATATCTCTTTTGAAATAAAATACTTTATGCAACATGTTACACCATTGGAAAGATAAATAGATAAGCTTTGTAAAGGTGTGATTGTATTTCTATCTTCTGTCACAGCAGTGATAAAACAATAATTTGAAGTGCACAGAGAATCCCTGCGCTAATTTCTTACGCAATCGTTTCTGTACTCGGATGCGACCAGTCTAAAAATAGCAACGCATTTCGATGACAGAATATGTTCTAATCATTAGATCTAAGAACATTTTTGTCTTAAAGGGGACATTAAACATCACAAAAGAAACAAGGCGAATTTACCATGAAAAATATGTTTTATAAGGATATCGTTTACTGCACATAATCTTCGCCAACTTATATATTTATTACATTATACCGTATATTGTTGCAGATTATTCAGATGCAAAGTTTTATCATAGGCATAATTTAAAATGGGTCGATTTGACCCGTGGCCGTCGATATATTTTTTCGTTCAAACGTATTTTTCCCTCACAGAATCAAAAATATAAATGCCTTTTACTATGAAATTGTCTCAAATATAAATTTAAGTTCAATTCAATGATATTTTTCAACTGTTTCTGCGCGCATTAATTTTTCGTTTAAAAAATTATGTTGCCGTCCATTTTTTATTTACCCGATTCACCGCAGTGCATTATTGGAACAAAACGGCTGGAAATGCATTGTGAAAGTGAAAGCGAAAACATTTTTTCCTTAAAATTTGACACATTCGGTGGAAATTAAGGCGAGCGACAGGTAAGAATTGATTCAGAAGTTATATGTTATTGATATGTCGTGCTGTCCACTGTCAAAGTTGTTTTAATCGCGAAATGACTTTGCTAACGGGAAAAGTTAGGGATACTTTTAGACGTTACACTGCAATAACGAAGGTAAAACATGAAATGTCAGAATAGTAAATATTAGATATAGAATGGTGCATGTGTAGACGTCTAAATATTTGGACTAGCTCTAGCACCACATCATACCCTCTATATGTCTATCCGAGGATCTGATCAAGATATACTTTTGGTCTCCTAATTGGAGACAATTCTCACCACATATAGTTCCGCTTTAGAGTGAGTGATCAAAGGTCAATATTGTCTATACAGGTATAGACAAAATCGACCTTTGATCACTCACTTAAATGTGTGGATCTATACCAAGTCTCGCCAACAGACCATTTTCAAAGTAAGGAGCAATATTCGTTAAATTATTTTCTGGATTCTGGAAGGAGGAAATTGTGGTGAGCATAACTTGTAATTTAGAAGGGTTTTCTTTCTGTCTTTACTGTGAACCGAAGTGGTTGGTTAGAACTGGTACTAGACGAGAATTGGTCTCTGACCATAAGTCTCCTTCAATGTTGAAGTTTCGGTCTTTGGAATAACACACCCGACTTTGCTATGAGGCCTGATGAGGCTACCTACTTTATCCTCCCACTTGGCTTCTGCCGTAAATGCTTTCGATAGAGTCTCCGAAACGGTGGGTCCAGTTTCTGCAGACTTGTCTGGATTACGTTGCTGCTGTCGCTTTCGGACGGACGGAGATGACATGCTTTTGATTTTGGACTTGACGTGTGGATCTTTTTACTGTTAATGGGATGAAACCTAAACATTTCCAAATGGGATTTTTTTTGGTTTCTAAGAAGGAGAGTCTTCAATTCAGACAGATACAAAAACATAAAATCATATTAGATCTGGGAAAATTTAGTAGATTATCGTGTAAGTGTTTTCAAAATATCTTAACTGTTATCTAGAATTGGTGATTTTACTGTCTAATACTATTAATAATTGGGTAAAATATACATTATGCATATCCGGATGTAACACATATTTCGGATACTGACAGAAAGGCTTTCAATTATATGCAGTGATTGATCTATCTAAATGGGTAATTTAGTCAATCTGACATAGTAATCTTGAAACTTTGAGTCATATTTTAAAACAGTGAGTCAAAAAATGTGGGACTTGAAAATGCATTATTTATTGTGGTTTCACTAGTTTTCAATACTCAAATGGATGTGATTAATCAAACTTAAAACTCTTCAAATGCAAATCAAGCATGGCGATCTGAAAAAAATACATTTGGTATCCAAGTCGTACAACCATGGAACAATCTGCCAAACTATGTTATCATGTCACAGTTTTTAAATGCCTTCAAAAGTAATTTGAACAAACACTGAAAAAATCATCCACTTAAGTTCATTCCAAGCTGCTACGCGCACACTACAAACATCAGTTCTGAGAATCAGGAAAACGGAGGATCCCAACAAGCTAAAAGCTTACCATTGATCCGAAGACCGGAAGTAAACCGGAAGTAAAGTGTCAAAATGAATGATGGAACCACAACTTCAGACATACAAGGGTTGTCACAGAAATTTGTGAACTTTATTTTATTCAAAAACCAATCGTCCGATTATTGTAAAACTCTTTAGTTGACAACACACGTTAATATACAAAGGTCTTACGGTTTTAATAAATTCATTTCATTTTGGCATTTGGCGACAATGGCGACCCCCAGAGAAGGCCCAGGTCATGTTAAGAAATACAGTAATAAAAGAAACGCTTGGTAGGGGTGGTCGGCAAACTTAAAAATTATTGCTTAAAAATTTTATATAGTAGGTGTTTGAACATCAGTTATTTCAAAATTTATAACTAATTTTACATGTTAAAAGCAGTGAACTTTTGAGTTCACATATCTGCATTCTCATACAAATGACATCATGAAGTGTGCTGTAATGAATTTTGCTTATGTCCAAGTGCTATGCAAACGACGTGAAAATGGTGATGTCAACAGAACGCTTGGCACACAACATAGTTCATAATTAGGTGTGGATCTTGAAATAAGACCTATTCAGACCATAAGAGAATTCTAAATTAGGAATGATTATAACAGTGTGTGGTGCACACTCATTTATCACAGGTAAAAGAGATAAATGATTGAAAATGACTTAAGGACAGTAGGCAAAAAGGTGAGTTTCGAAGAACCAATGCGAGGAGCATCTGATTCGACTGACATCAATCAGAACAGCTGACAGGATAAGAAGAAACTAAGATGAAGTAAAACAGCAGTTTATAGTTTGATATGACTTAATCATGAGTCGTGCCATTGAACAATAGGTATCCAGACTTTAAAGAGATACCCTTGCATTTTCAGCACCAACAGGGATTTGATAATGGAACCCACGAAATCCCAGATTTCTTTGGTGGGTCTATCTTGATGAAATAAGGTAGTATTAGTGATGAAAAGATATTCAAAACAAACCCCCAAAAATATGTCCTGTGAGAATACTATAGTTAAAGTTTGTTTTATGAAATATATTACAATAGAATGATAAGTTATGAAAAGAATAACATGTACTTTACCAACCCCTTCTTGGAGAAAAACTATATTGCGTATCTACGCAAAAGTTTGATAAAAAGGTTTTTTTTAAATCAAATATTTTATTTAGTGCACAACAAAAGTCTATATCAACATTGTTAAAGATATGTTTTTACAACATAAGGTTCTTTCTTCGTAACAAGTCCATAGGGCAGGTAAAGACGCTGCTTTGAGAAGAAGTGAATCAGTTTTGAAAAGATGTTTTGTGAATAATAAAACAACGTTGATAGTGTGCGGCCATTTACTAGTTTTTTGTCATTATTCATATTTCCTCAAGTATTAAAAATAGCCCTCTGTTAGTACACCAGAATGAAGTTAAATAATCAATCCACATAATTTGTAAGTCTCAGCTTCATCAGATTTGTGATATTATAGTTATCGCAAAAGTTCCTGAATTCCTGGGACAACCCTTGTAAACCCTGAATTCTAACCTTTTCTGTCTCCAAAAATCTTATATTTGCTGATTTTGATCAAAAGAGCTCTAAGATACTAAAGCTTTTTCACACAGTGTGAAATAGGTAAATGTAAACTTATCTCGGCTCAGAAAATCTGTTGTGGCATCACAACAATAACTCTATTTATTCATTTTTCATTTTCTGATGACCCGTCACATTTTTCCACATTACTGTAGTTTTACTCGGCATTCCGCACATGTTTCTCCTTATAAACACTGCGACATATTTCCTATTTATTACTGCATTTCTGTGTCTATACTTTTTGCACATATGTGAGTCTGCTATTTCTCCACCTTTTTTACTTTGCTTTAATCGCTATATAATTCAGAAACTTAGTTATTCCAACACTCTGACTTGCACTACCAGATTATAGTGGTCAGACTATATTTATATGCTGACTTGCACTACCAGATTATTGTGGTCAGACTATATTTATATGCTGTCTTGCACTACCAGATTATTGTGGTTGGACTATAATTATATGCCTTTTTCACACTGCATGTGCAACCAAGCAAAGTATGACTATATAAGGTGGGTTCTACCCTGTGTGACTTCTCAGTTGAAAAGAGCCATACAGGTAGTGCCCACCTTGGGGCTGACTTCTCTGAGCTTCCTGTCCTAAAATCTTATTATCTTCTCTTTACCGTCCTGTTCTAAAGTTTGTTACAGTCTGGTTTGAAAACTGAAATAAAATTCAAACTAGTATCTAGTTCCCACTGTGTATTCAAAAGAATCTGTTATCAGACGCCTTTTGTGATCGACCCTCTGTCCGTCTGTATGCATCCGGTTACAAAACAATCAAATCAGGGTTGGCAATCGACTGGTCGATTGGAGTATTGACCAGACCGGCGGTCAATACTGGTTTTAACTGGTCAATACTGGTCAATACCGGTCAATACTGGTCGATTGGTGGTTGATTGGTTAATTCACATAACCATCCCCCTACTATCTTGCTATTATGCGCCATATTCTTGTATGATGATAGAATAGACTAAGGCAACATTAATAAGTTATGTAGTTATGGTAATAAACGTCAACAAGTTATTCAATTTTGAAAGGCCAAAAGCAATCTGGTCTATACAGTGGTCAATTGGTCTTTTGAAGTCATTAAAAGGTATTTCCTTAGATAATACAAAATATAATTTCTGTACTTTATTCTATTGATGGATAACTAAATAACAATACTGTAAAAGAAATGATGAAGTTATGATGAGTAATAGATAGACTTGTACAGTCATTCAAGGGCCAAAATATTTTTCTATAAACTGTATTTGGATATCACAGGGACCAACATGTTATACTAATTGAGTCTTGACTGGCCTAATGATTACATTGGTTGTGTTTTAGACTCTTAGTTTTATCAATACACAATTATTGGCTATGGAAATGATAGTAATTGTGCTTGACATCTGATTGCAATTTGAAATGTGTTAATGGGTGTTTCCAATTTGATAAGTGCGAAAGTCTGGTCAGTTAAGTTACCTATGCCAGGGTTTTTATTAAGAGTGACATCATAGCCTTTACAATGACCATGGCCAGCATGTTGACAAACCAGTTTATCTGTATATATACAGTACTGTACATACATTATATACACTATATTTCATACTTTAATAAACACTAAATAGAAAACTCATTCTCCTTCAGCCAACTAAAATATTCAATTAATCAGTATTGACCACCAGGTTTTTTGGTATTGACCAGTATTGACCGGTATTGACCACTTCAAGGAGTATTGACTGGGGCGGTTTTAACCGGTTAAAACCACCCGGTTAAAACCGCCCCGGTCAATACTTGCCAACCCTGAATCAAATATGTCTGTCCTCTTCTCAGTTTGGAACACATTTTCTCTTTAAGTCCTTTTTTGGTATTTTTCAAAATTTCTGTGAATCCATTAAACATTATTTTAAAAAGTCCAATAAAAAAGTCCAGGAATAAAAGATGAGAAACAGCTATCTTGTTTTTGATGCATTTTGTAAAATTTTGTGTGAGTGAATATTTCACAATCAACTAATTGGTAAGATATAAACAGTGACAGCCAGGTAACAGTGCACATGCTCAAAGGTCAGGGTCTCAAATTCAAGTACCTATCAAAAACAGGTTGGCTTATCATAAAGCTGGATATTTGCTTAAATTTATGCTTCTTGAATCTGTATGTGTATGTTTTAGAATCCTCTAAAGGCTTTTATATAACAGAGTATTGCCATATTATTTTTGAGGGCTGTTTTAAGGGTTCATAACAAGCCTGCATGCACTGTTCAACAGTTGCAATTGACAGTAGATTCCACTGGATAGTGGGGTTTAAAAAGAATGAGCGCTGGTATATTGGTGTTTTTGCAGAGGGTTTGGTTAGACTTTTGGTATTGTTGCAAACATTTTTTTCGACTATGTTTGTTGTTGTTCTAATTCACAACTTTGGCATTTGGAATGTGAGGGTTTCTTGTTGTATAATGTTGTCCCCTTTTTCGTGAGTGACCATATTTCCATGAATCACCAATTGGACTTACTTACTGTCATTGAAGAAATAATTTCATCATAAAGGTATGCTTACTATAATGGAATATCAATGAAAAAAATATTTTAAAGTTGCTATTTGTCACATGAAATCAGTATAGCTCTAAAATCCTTAAAAAATCCTTTTTTCTAGCACCGTAAATCTAAAATATAAGATCCTCTGAAGCTATCTTTTTCATATGATAGAGAGAAACGATGACATGATACTCCAGTTGTGCTAAAGGGACTGCTGAATTTTGAATTCACAGAAATATGAGTACTGTGACAATTGATGTTGATGGGTGATATATAAAAGTTTAAATTGATCGACTGAAGATGAATAATTTCTATTTCAATTTTCACATTACTTAAGGGTTTGCATTATGTTTTAAAATGAAATGTTTTGACTAAGAACTCTTCTTAATTTCAAAATCATGTTCTTATAAACATTCACAGAAATATGGTACACCTAAGGATATTTGTACAAATGGGTCTATAACCTTTTATATAGGAAAATTGATAACATAACACATAGCAACAAGGCTTTCATATAACCTCTATCTTGACTTGTAATTTCTACTCATACTCAAGTAGCTAAAACACATTTTAACATTTTATGCTAAAGCAAAAACAGAATTTTTGATAGCTTGAAAGCTCGTCTGCTATAACTGAAAGTAGAAGTATCACTTTGGACAAGTAGTCTTTTCCTGGGAACTGCCCAAGCACTAATAGATCTTAAACCATTCCAAGAACAAAATTCCATACCATTAAACAAGGTTTCATATTGCAGGTCAAAGTAATTTGCAATATTCAATACTAGGATCAAGTAATAATAGAAAATGTTGGAGAAAAGGAGATATTGCTTAAAGAGCAATTTTTCCTTTTATCTCAAAGTTTTCTTTTTTAATTTTTCTCTAGCACAAAAAAGAAAATATTTTCTCCACATAAAAAGTATCTTTATTTCAAAGAAAGAATAACTGAAAATTCTGAAAACTGAATCTTCAAGTTGATCAAATGTTTAGCTTGACTTTACTTAGGAGTAGGAGTTGGTGTTGGCTTAATACTTTGGGTAATCTTTTATTTGCAACTGGTTCAAATCTCTGCTTCTACACAGTCGTATACCTGGTACAGTGCAGTAAAAAAGTGCCCAGTGTAGAAGCATGCAAGATGGCGGACGTAAACAACGATAAAAAGTAGGTACATTTTCAATCGCAAAAATACAGGTTAATTTAACTGATGGTGTTTAATGATAGGCATTGTGACCAACATGAAATGTCCGATTTTTTTTATTTTCCCATTGATTTCTCGTGATGCCTACTACACAACTTGGATTCAATCGATAAAGTTGGGTAAATAGCAAAAACCGAAATTGAAGCGGTGATCGCAAGATTCATTCCAGAATATTTGATTCATTACTAATAAAATCGACTATGTCAAACGACCTATCGTAAGCCCAAACCCCTACAAACCATCCCTATTTTTGACAGCCCTGAAAAAGCATTGTGGAAAGTGACATTTTTAGTTTTTTGTAAATGGACAACGGTCCAGTGCAGCAACAGGCCGTTTTTTCCTTTGGTACAGTGGAGAAACAAGGTTTTGAGGCGATTTTGAACCAGTGGAGAAACATTTTTGGAAACTGTGTAGACACATGGTTTGGAACCGTGTAGAACAAGCACGATGTTGGTAAATAATGACTTTGTCGTCGTGAATTGAAAGTAGCCGAATTATTATTTCGAATAGTGACGTAATAAATTTAGAACTATTTAAGTTTGCTTATAAAGCTTGAAAGTTGATCGTACTTGGTTCTGGCATTGTGTGGGCATGTAAATTTGTCGGTGACCTTTGACCTTTTTTCTTAGATTTGGAATGTTATGTCTTCGATAATGTGAAGTAGAAAGTAAAGTTTGGTGACAGATCATCATTGAATCTTGCACCATATTTGAACATTGGCACTGACCTCGACTTTTGTCCTCAATTTTTGATTAAGTTAAGATTGATAGATAATTGTTTACGCGTCAAGCCCAATTCTAGAGATTTGGCACTGACATTTGTCCAACCTTCAAAGTAATGACAGATTAGGTCTAGAACAAATTAATAATACTGGTTAAGGTTGGCAAAGGGTCGTCTTTGAGACTGACCCTAACTTGACCTTTTTTTCTTCAATGTTTAATCATTTTGTCTTCGATAATATAAGGTGAGTAATAAAAAAAAATATTGTCCATGACACTGACATCATTCTGGACCATTTTCTCTGGTTTACCTTGTCCTATATTTCTTAAATGCTGAATTGTCAGGTCTAGAAACACGGAATTTAAAAAAAATAGGTTTGGTAAAAGATTGTCTCGCAGTCTCGCATCATTTTCTACCTTTGACACAGACCTTATCGTAAGACTTCCTCCGCAAAAGTACCAGACTAAGATTAAAGTCTAGGCGCAAAATAAGTTCACAAAATTTATTGCAATCCAGAATTGACCATTACTAATGAGATTAAAATAGACAAGCATGATTTCGATAGAAAGGTGAAAATATTTGTTATATTATTTTTTAAATCATATCATCGAGTGTAACAGGTAGTGTTGGGAACAATCTTGTCTACTTTCTTCACAAAAAAATGCTAACGTACTTATTTGTCAGAGGATGACCCTTATTAGATTACACTTGCATTATATTGGCCAATCAAAACGCACCATTGAAAAAGTGTGTATCACGGATACAACTCCAAGCATTGTATAAATACATTTTATCGTAGACATAAAATTCCAAATTTAAGGAAGACGGTCAAAGGTCACCGACAAATTTACACACAATGTCAGAATCAAGTACTATCAACTTTCAAGCTTTATAAGCAAAATTAAATAGTTCTAATTTTAAAGAATAGTTAAATGTATTAAATATTTCCCTTATATAACTATTCGAAATAATAATTCGGCTACTTTCAATTCACGACGACAAAGTCATTATTTACCAACGTCGTGGTTGTTCTACACGGTTCCAAACCATGTGTCTACACAGTTTCCAAAAATGTTTCTCCACTGGTTCAAAATCGCCTCAAAACCTTGTTTCTCCACTGTACCAAAGGAAAAAACGGCCTGTTGCTGCACTGGACCGTTGTCCATTTACAAAAACTAAAAATGTCACTTTCCACAATGCTTTTTCAGGGCTGTCAAAAATAGGGATGGTTTGTGGGGGTTTGGGCTTACGAAAAGTCGTTTGACATAGGTGATTTTATTAGTAATGATTCAAATATTCTGGAATGAATCTTGCGATCACCGCTTCATTTTCGGTTTTTGCTATTTACCCAACTTTATCGATTGAATCCAAGTTGTGTAGTAGGCATCACGAGAAATCAATGGGAAAATAAGAAAATCGGACATTTCATGTTGGTCACAATGCCTATCATTAAACACCATCAGTTAAATTAACCTGTATTTTTGCGATTGAAAATGTACCTACTATTTATCGTTGTTTACGTCCGCCATCTTGTATGCTTCTACACTGGGCACTTTTTTACTGCACTGTACCAGGTATACGACTGTGTTCTATTGGAAGTAAAGATGGCCTTTACATTGAGTGTAGTCTTTGTCTTTGTCCTGCCAATACAGGATTATTCTCCAGAGATTAGCATGACCCAGTTGTCGTGTAAAATTAAAAAATGATGGAACTTACTTTGGGTCAAAGACCGAACCAATTTGTATAAATTGTGTGTCTTTATCTGATAATTGAGTGATAATACCCTAGATTGACCTTTTATTTAAGATATACTATAATTGTTTATTTTCATTTTCTACAATGATGATAATTGGTTATAAAAAGTTAGATTATTTATGACGTTGTTTTGCCAAACTTGTCTAGATATAAGGTCAAGATCATAATGTGTGAAAGGTCAAAATTGAGATGCTGCTGTTATTTTCTTGATGACTATGGCATGCATACAACAAAAAAAATCTGTTAAAAAATGGGTAAAGAAAATGATATGAAAATAGGAGTGAATTGGATTTCAGTGATGTTATAAATTCAAATTGATAAATTGAAGCATTAACCATGTAGTTTCTTTGTGTGTGTTATCCAATAGAGGGTCTCAGACAATTATTTAAACGGAAAGGTTTGAAATTATGAATATTTGATATGCTATTATATAGGGAAAAAAATTGACACCAAGAAACATGCTTGTTAGAAGTATTGTCTCATTTACTATTTCTCTCTTAAAGAAAAGGTCTATTTCAAGGGTTCAGTGCAACACTATTGTAAGTGTAAAGATGTAGGCACTTAGAAAAGTGTTGCACTGACCCCTGGATATTTTGTACTAGGCTGAAATTGACAAGTGAGCATGATTCTGATAGGGGTTTCCCTGCACTTTCTAGACTGGGGGACAACTGCCACTTCAATGAGTAAAAGTGTATTTCATTTCTAAAAAGGAGAAAAGGGTCATATCAAAAAGGGTCTTTTCTAAAAAGTGGGAGTTCTAATTTAGAGAAACAGGAGAGTCAAGGAAGACCCTGTTCTGAAAAGGTTAATTCTTCTCATGCTGTTCAAGACATATGTTAAGTTTTGTCAGACAGTATAGACTAGGATCACCCTGCACAGATGTGCAGTCTGATCTTAGGCTATCTTTCCTGCTTGTACTTGATGTTTGTAAGAATAACTTGAGCCAGACTGGTTAATATGTCAAGAGAAAATGGAATTAGTTTGAACCAAAATTAAAAATTTGCAGGAAATTGTCAATTTACCACAAATGGAGCTCAGTGCTGAAATGTAGGGCCAACTTATTTCTGGCCCCGGGGGAGGTATTATTGCCTAATATTGATATCAGAGTATCAGTATATCTCTGAGGCAGCATGCAACCATCTTCAGATGGCCTTTCAATATCAACTATCAAAATAGCCTAGAAGAGAATATTCTGATAGTTGAATAGGAGACCAGTCTACGACCAGGTAGAATGCCAGAAATAAGTTGGTTATTAAACTCTTTTGATTCACAGGATTGGCTGGATACATAGACTATAGTTAAGTATGGTGGGCAGTCTGTTTTGATGTAAGATATGAGAAAACAGGATGAGTCCAGAGTAATGCAGTTCTTTTATCTATAGTTGTTCAGTGAAGGTCATCAATGTTTACAAGTTTTCAAATCAGAATGGTTAAACTCTAAGGTACGTAAACATTGACATTATGCACAGGGTTCGATACTAAGGGGAGTCCGCGAGTCCGAGTCTCCTTGTTTACCAGTTGGACTCCTTTGATTTGCAAGTGAATATTTTGAAAAACAAATGCACAAAACTTGTTGAAGAAAACATTTGCTTGCATCCTGTATTATTTTAAGAGAAAAAAAAACTTTCTTTGGTAGAACATTGTGGAAAAAAAGAAATTGCTTATAACAAGCAATTTCTTTTTTTTCACAATGTTCTCCCATTACGATAATTTGGACTCCTTACTTTGAGCTTGGACACCTTGATTTTATGTGTTAGGAATCCTATTGACTCCTAATCCTCAGGAGTTAGTGTCGACCCCTGATGCATGCCCTGTCTTCCATGTGTAAAAATTTTTGCAAATACACATGTACTCAGAAATGGTAACACAATTTGCTGTGAGTACACATGCAAAGCAGGGCACCATTTCTTGAGTTGTTCACAAATGTGACTGTTATGCAAAAAGGGACCATCTTGGTTGTGCACAAGTTGTCGGACTGCACAGACTGACTATATAGGGTTGAAACTCTTACACTTTACTAATATTTTGAATCGAGAATAATCAATTTACCTTAAATTACCTTAATTCCTGTGAAAGAATTTTTGAAATGTGGCCTCTGGTTGGCCTATTCTAGATTTAACCAATCTCTTTTTCAAATGTTTATTTTACGGAGTTCCCAGATGGTCCCTTTTCACTTGACAGGTCACAATTTTTTTTACTTGAAATAAGGGCATTAATGTGTCTATGTGGTATTAAGATCAAAATATTGAAAATGTTTTAACTCGACCTTATCGTCCGAAATTTAAATTTTGGTTTTTTTCAAACAAATTGCCAGTTTTAGAGACATTCCATCCCAACTAGCTCCAGAATGATTAAGTACACATCAGACAGTGAAGGTTAAGATCAGACTGCACATCAGTGCAGGCTGATCTTAGTCTACATTGTCTGCCAAAGCTTTGTGTACGGCAAGTTTATAAAATGAACAACAGAAGGATTAGGCTGAGATGCAAATGCAGTACATGTAATTTGCTATTTGTGACCGTCATACAAAAATTGCTATCTAAGTGCAATAAATACGACCCAACAAAAATCTTTTAATTTAAGGTAGATTTTCTTAATATAGAATGATCACTGTCCTTTCTATTTATTGATTTTTAGATTTGAACCTCTGATTGTTATCAGCTGGATCTATTTTTTGATTATTAAATTGTCCCTCATTTTGGTGAATTTTAAGAATTTAACTCTTCAATAAGGTGGTATATTTGCATTAAGACCAAAGGTGGTCAGTATAGTGGTTACAAGCTCTGAGCTCAATACGAAAAAGCCTTCTTAATCATGTTAAAGAATTAATACCCTGGTTTGCATTTCCCCTTTTCTGCGAACAAGTACTAGTTTTAAAGATCTAAATTGTTTTGTCATCCTTATTAAAGTAGGGCTATGGTTTAACCTGTAACTAACTTTTCTTTTTCTTTTTTTCCAGCAAGTGAAGATGACTGGTGTTTGGAGAAGGCTGGTTAACCAGTCTATGCAGGAAGCAGGCTGTAGACTGGTTCCCGGATCCAGATTGAGTGTTTCACAGAGACCTGGTATTAGTTGGAGTTGTATGCAAAAACTATACAGGTATTCAAAATTAATATATGGATGGCTCAGCGCAAAACAGTTGTAACTCCCTATAAACATATAGGGAGTTACAACTGTTTCGCGCTGAGCCATCAATATATAAACCATTTTGTAAGCATCATATCAGAAGTCAGGATTTATCTACAACTTTCTTTTTATTTAAGTCCACATGTTTCAAGCTATTTGTTGCATTATAACTTCCTTTGAAAGTGTAATGACAATTCAATTTACATGTAAATCTCTTCTGTAGTCCATATGAACATCATGATGCTTTTGAGCATGAACAGATTACCTTAGCATTAATGTGACAGAAGAAAGTCAAGTTTAATTAAAACAGGGTAAAGCATTTATTATCCTTCACTGTTCAGCAAAGGGGATATAGTAGTGGTCTCTGTCTATCATTCTATCTTTCTGCCATTCTGTCTCTAAACTTGTCTGGAGCATATCTCCTACAGTATAAAAGCTATCAACTTGGAACTTTATAGGTGAAAAGATCTCAAACTATAACTCTTGCTTGCATAATTTTGGAGTAATTGCCCTTTGATAAGACTTCAGTTTACTATCAAGCTTTGATGGCAGGGGATGGCCATGTCCGACATGGCTGTTGATAGTTAATTATGTCTTAATAAAACCTAATTGGGTCAATACTTATTTGTATTAATTTGATGAGATGATTCATATGCATACCTGCAAGTTTTAGAGCATAATTTGTTCGAAGTTAAATAATTTAGATAATTAAATACAAAATACATTTTACATTTGCATTTTACCAAATCTATCTGTGAAGAAATTAAAAAAATATGCCTGCAAATGAAATTTCCAACAATTTTGCATGTTTGCTAAGCAAAGCTTCTGGCCAGCCTGTACAATTGCAGTCTTTATGATCACTTGGACCTTTCTGTAAACTGGAAAGTACCTCGTATGTAAGAGAAGTAATGTTTTGGTAATTTTTTAGGTAATTCGGCTTCTGGTGGTACTTTGGTAGTCAATTGAATACACCTGTCACAAATCTCTACCTTACATGCAGAGCTTATAGGAAAGGTTTAAATACAATTGTGTTGTTTTATGTTGGTTTGTCCCTTACTCACATCAGTTTATTTTCAGCTTTTGTACAGTTACAGATATTAAATGTGTAAGAATTTGCACCACATTGTGTAAACTTTCATTTTAATTTTGTGTTTTTCAGTAACTGTAGGTACAGTACAAATGTAGATGTGCAGCATGTCAAACAGATCCCCTCTAGTACAAGAGTGGTTGTTTGTGGGGGAGGAGTCATTGGTACATCTGTTGCTTATCATCTTGCACTGCGTGGATGGACTGATGTCGTTTTACTAGAACAAGGATCGTAAGTATAGCTGCTATAGATACGAAAGTTTAAGTGAGTAATCAAAGGTCAATTTTGTCTCTACCTGTATAGACAAATTTGACCTTTTATCACTCACTCCAAATTGCAGAACTATATAAGTCAGATCTCATCTAGTACTAGTTATTTAACAATCAGAAATTTACCTTTTTAGATTGACCTGTGACACAAAATGACATTCTCTTGAACTGATAGGTTGTTTAGAACTGATTTAGAGATTGTGTTATGTTAACTATCAAAGAAATACATTTTAAGTACATGAGTTAAAGGCTTACATGACTGTGGTTCAGCGAAGTCTTTTGTTGGGCTGTCCAGTTGGCACTCTATAGGGCTTGATAAGTTAAAAGTAAAGAGAATGCAGAAATTAAGATATTATGGTCATTTAAATATTTAACCATTTGCTGTTTAATCCCTGCTTTTTACGTGCCTATGATTTTATGATTGAGAAAACATTGTAAAAAAAGAAGAAATTGCTCCTGACAAGCAATTTCTTCTTTTTCCACACTATTTCCTACCCTACTGAATGGTTATTTTTCAAGTTAAATCCACTTTAAATTTTCGTCTGCAAAACCTTTGAATTTGGACAGGTCCAAAATTTTGAAAAAACAACAGGAAAGAGTTAACTAGAAATTGACTATTACAGATTGACCTGTGGTACAACATGGCATTCTGTTGGACTGATAGGTGTAGGCAGAGATGATCCAGAGATTATGAAGGTTCATCAATATTCCAGAGATTTGTGTAAACAGTTTGAACAAGATGAAGATGGAGGAATTGGTATGTAGGTGTACTGAAAACTCTTTAGTGTAGCTATTATCATGATTTTACTGTTTTAACCCTTTGCTGATTAATCCCTGCTTTTTACGTGCCTGTGATTTTATGATTGAGAAAACATTTTTCCACACTATTTTCTACCCTACTGAATGGTTATTATGCCCCCGATAGGGGGGCATCATAAATTTGACTTGTCCGTCCGTCCGTCTGTCCGTCTGTCCGTCCGTCCGTCATTCCGTCCAAAAACTTTAACATTGGCCATAACTTCTAAATCAAAGCGGTGTCGGGGGCATTGTCATCTTACAGTGACAGCTCTTGTTTTTCAAATTAAATCCACTTTAAATTTTCGTCTTCAAAACCTTTGAATTTGGACAGGTCCAAAATTTTGTAAAACAGGAAAGGGTTAAAACGTACAAGCTTGAATTACTTTGTGCTCTTTCACTACAGGCAACAAGAACATACATTCAAAATAAAAATATTTCAAAATAATAATAACTTTGATGTAACTCGAAACAGATACATATATTGATTGATGATTTCTGTAAAGAACTATTGAATAACTCATTGGGAAGTGTGTTTTATATCTCAAAGCAATTTTAATTTTAACAAATTATTTTCAGTATTCTAAATTAGAGATCATATCAGCCTGCAAAATTTAAGAGTCTTACCTCTTGGCCATGAAATAGAAAGTCTCAGAACTGCTTTTACCCTTGTCATGCTGAACCCAGAATAGTCCGCTTTGGCCTAAGGTACATATGAACAGTCTGATCTTAGTCCACACTACCTGATTTTTCATTTTTATACCAGAAAAATTTAAAAATCATATGTTATAAAAGAACACTGACTCACAATCAGTACATGTAGTACTTTCAGCACTTTGATTTCATTGCAATTTTGCCAAAGAAATTATTCAGCATGACAATGATTAAAGTTATAAATGGATTGTTTTAGGTTGGAAACAATGTGGGAGTATAGAGGTAGCACAGACAAGAGACAGAATGATTTATTGTAAGAGGAAAGCAGCCATGGCACAGTAAGTGGAAACTTCTTTTGATCTTTGTCCCGCTCATTAACCCTTATCTTGCTGAATTAAAATTTTGTTTTAAAAAGATGCCAATGCATTTTGACCTGTCTTGTCAAAGTTTTTCCCCGCAATAATGAAGTAGAAAGTAGGTATTGTCAAACTGATCAAACTGCATGTCTGTGCAGGCTTATCCTAGCTATGACATTTAAGTGATCAATTTTATTATGCCACGGTTTTCATAATAGCGCTCCTTAAATCAAAATATCTTACAAAGTAGCTGGTATTGGTCTAGAAATTATCATAAACTCCTATATTGTTAAAACTTAATAGATTTGTCACTTTGAGACAATTTTAATGAGTATTTACAACACAGGATAATTGAGAAATTCACAATAATGTACATATTCAATCAAAATTATCTTCCTTATTTTTAGAAAAATAAATGTACTAAGCCACCTTTATCGTTAATGACCGCTTTTTAGTGGTTTTATAATTTGTTGCTTAATAGAAGTTTTATTGTACATGAAAAGATTAAACAATGGTGTTAGAACTATCTTCATCCCAAAAATAATTGTAATAATTCCGTTCTCTTGATTATAAAAGGCAGCTATTGCTTTATAATGATTAAGAGAAAAAAAAGACATAACAATGTTGTAAAATAACATAATTCAAAGATCAACAATGTTGTAAAACAATGATCAACAATGATGTAAAACAACATTATACAAAGATCAACAATGTTGTAAATTGATATAATACTAAGATCAGGATCAAGTTTTTCTAGACTTATATTCCTGTAATTTAATGTCTGAGGAATTATGTAAAAAAGGAAAAGTTGCTTGAAACAAGCAATTTCTCCTTTTCTTCACAATATATTCTACCACATGGAATGGTGTCTTTCCAAAGTGCTGATGTGAGAAGTACCAGGAATCCATTGATTAGTGATTTAGCGGTCACAATATGTCTGAAGCATTGTTAGATGCAGCATTAAACTTCATTCAAACAAACAAACAAATTGATATTAAATCAATAAATTATTCTAACTACATTTATTACGTTTGTTACATATAGAGCTCTAGGAGAAGAAGTCCATGTCATGTTACCAAAAGATGTCAAAGATAAATGCCCTTGGATTAAATACACAGACTTACAGGTATATTAGATTTTAACTCTATTCCTGCTAAATTTGAATTTTGTTTCAAAGGAATCACCAAGTTTTTGGATAAAGTAAGCAGTGTTGAAAAGATCAGCCTACATATCTGTGCAGGCTAATCTTATCAGACTTCACTTCTGTGTAGGCTGATCTTGGTCTATATTGTCTGCTAAAGCTTTGTGTATAACAGTGATATGCTGTGAAAAGTAGGATAAGGGCTTAGATATTATTAACTCTTGATGAAATCTGACTGACATAAGCTGAAACCGTAAGATGTGTATTCAAAACTAAAGTAATATCGAAAACTCTGTGCCATAGATATAATTGCCATAAAAAAGGAAAAGAAAGTTGGATTTTATATTTGAAAGAAATTCAAATTTCCAACATAGAAGTTCAAAAGTGCCTGTGATTTTTAGACCTGGTATGGGTCATCAGAGATATTGGCTGAAGCTGTTATGTGGCAACATTACTATGAATTAGGAATTAGCCTTGCTATTGTTCTTGACTTGTGTTATACTTCAACTCTAACTATTTGGGCCAACTTATTTCTTACCCTGGGCGGGTATTGTTGCCCACTATATCAGAGTATCTCTCAGAAAACGGGCTACCAGCTCTAGACTGGTCCAACTATCGACTATTAGAATAGCCTAGAATAGGCTATTCTGATAGTAGAAAGTAGGACCAGTCTACATCCGGGTAGGATCTGGGTCAGAAATAAGATTGCCCTTGGTCTTCCACCAATGGGTTAATAATCATAGACCTGTGTGGGATAGCAGCTGAAGGCTAGAAAAGATAGCACTAGTGTGAGAAATACCAGGGATCTATTGATAGGTGCTCCAGCCACCATGAAATGACTGAAAGAATGTTAAAAGTGGTGAAAAAAAACCCTTTCAAAGAAACAAAACAAATTAGTATTGAGCATATTATCCGAAGTTTAAGTGATAAACCTTTCAATAGTTTACACTTGTATGATACTTTTATTTTGTTCCAAGTTCAAGCCATCCATCAAGGTCAGGATTGATAGTAAAGTTAAATTTGGAAATGAGGTTATGGTAAGGGCAGATTTAATCCTTTGCTGTTTAATCCCTGCTTCTTACGTGTCTGTGATTTTATGATTAAGATAACATTGTGAAAAAAGAAGAAATTGCTTCTGACAAGCAATTTCTTCTTTTTCCACACTATTTTCTACCCTACTGAATGGTTATTTTCCAAATCAAATCCAATTAAAATTTTCGTCTGCAAAACCTTTGAATTTGGACGGGTCTAAAATTTTGTAAAACAGGAAAGGGTTAAAGCACAAATTCTATTATTCTAGGGTGCACTTTGGTGGCCAAATGATGGTGTTGTCACAGCTCCAGATCTAACCATGAGATATGCCAAAAAAGCTTCACAAATGGGTAGGCATTATACTTAGTGATAAATTATACAACACATCAAGTGACCACTTAAACAGGAACGTCAATTAGTGGTTGTTGAAAATAATGGTTGCTTAGTAAATGCTTGTTTACAAATTAGAAACATAATTTTGATTGAATTTTTAAGTTATTGCAAATTTCCCAATAAAATTATGCTGGAAATACTAAAAAAGAATCATCTCATTGAGATGCTTTTAGTGAGTTTTATCACATAGGATTCATTTACAATATTTTCTACACAAAATATATTTACTTATTAAGAGATTTTGATGAAAAGAAGGTAATTTTTAAAAACAGTCTCTTAATGGAAAGGGTAGCTTAATAGACACAGTATCTTCACCAAGATGGTCTATATTCTCTAACAAAAATATTATTTTATACAGTAATGCTAAGTCTTTGCAAAATGTTTCCATGTACTAGGCTATAAATTTATATTAATTCTTCTGATTTCTTGATTTTCAGGTGTTAAAATAATAGAAAAGGTTGGTGTAGAGAAAGTTTTAACAGAGAATGACACAGTTTGTGGTGTGCAGACAACACATGGTGAAATTAAGTGTGAACATTTTGTCAACTGTACTGGGCAGGTAAGTGAAAATTCTGGGAAGAAAAACAATGTTAGCAAAGTTTCTAATGTGCAGACTATGAACTAAGTATTCTTGTCGAAAAGATAGAGTTCATGTATCTAAGCATATTCAAGTCATTTATGTCTAATGTGGCATTTTAGATTATTTATTGAAAAGGGGGAAAAGTCCTTAGTTTTAAATGAGTTATACAGGCTTACTAGTTATTAATTTGCCAAGAAGTTGTAATGAAAAAGTGAATATAACAAGATGAAAACGACCAGTATGTGAAATTTCCAACAATTTTAGTGGTTTGACCAGAGTCTTCAGGGTCAGCACAATACTATCGTAAGTACACAATACTATTGTAAATACCCATAAATATATGGGCAACAACAATACTTTTTCACTGACCCCTTTAAATGCATTTTTTCTGTCTCGGCTTCCTAATTTCTTCATGTTCAGATGAAGATGATTGTGAATTTGTTGAAAATATTTCACAAAGAAACAAATTTCATTCCTGTGAATCATTTGAAATAAAAGTTGCAATAATCAATATTCTAGTATAATGAAACATCCCTTAGGGAAGGTTGGAAAGTAGCTTTTACTATTTTCAAACTAAACCTTCTAAGAAAGTAGTGATGTTGTCATTCAGTAAATGCTATGCATAGAAAAATTAGAAGAGCAGTCAAATAATTTTCTGTCATAATATCAAAACACCTCAAAAAAAATCTTCTTGGTTTCAGTGGGCAAGGGAGCTAGGAAAGAAGTGTTCACCAAAAGTTAGAGTACCAGTTCATCCCTGTGAACACTATTATATTGTAACACAGCCTATAGAAGGCATGGATCCATTACTACCTGGTCAGTATAGGAGTTTTGTTCACTAAACAAATATTGTTCACCAAAATTCAGAGTACTATTCTTCCTTCTGAACATGTTTATAGTGTATAATGACCTATAGAAGGCATTGACCATTCACTACAGGGTAAGTATTTCTACAATTGAAAAAGGACAAACTAAGGTGTTCACTAAAAGTCTGAATAACTGTCCATCCTTATGAACCCTTTTATATTGTAACACTACCAAGAGGCACTTTTTTAGTTTAGAATTGTTAACATACAATACAGAAGACAATGAGTTTTATCGGTTATTTCATTTGACAAAATTATGCAGCACAGCTTTACTCTTATTATTATTATTATCACTCTAAAAAAAAACAAATTATCCATAAAATTTGACTAGTGATAGGAATATCAATAAGCAATAATTAGGTCCACTTATTAAACTTAACTGCTTTATGGTAGTAATCACCTGCCATATACTAATAACCAAGAAAGAATATTTCTATTGATTTATATTTACTTAATTTGAAGAATTTGATTGGGTCCCTTCTCTAATTTGAGATTTTCTCTCAGCAATCATTTGAATGGTTATTTCGAGGATTTGGTCCCAAATTAAAGGAAAAAATGAGAGATAACAATGAGTGAAGAATATGGTAGAAAATAAAACCTTCCCTTTGTCCGAGCATGCAAGTTAGAATCATGAAACATCACAGGTTGATATATCTAATTCAGGAGAAGAGCAGTGTACAAGAACTAAAACTCTACTCGTCATATTTTTTGTGTTATTGCCCTTTATTGATTGACAAAGAATATGCCATTGACCTGCCTTTATTGGGAGCATAAATGTTTTACAAACATTTCTTGTCTATTTCAGTGATAAGAGATGCAGATGGGAGTATTTATATGCGAGAATGGAATGGCGGGATTATGGCAGGAGGATTTGAACCTCCCTCTCATGGTGGTAAACCTGTGTTCCATACGGGCATTCCAGATAGATTTGAGTTCCAACTCCTACCTGAGGACTGGGATCAGTTCCGTGAGTTTACTTTCTGTAATGTTTTGATAACTAAGGGAAGTGGACCCCTAATAGTTCAACAACAATTCAGAACTCATGATCTTTCACAATGTTCACCGAGGTTTCCCTAATGAAATCATTAGGAAACCTCGGTTAACATTTTTAAAGTTCATTACTTCTGAAATGTTGCAGAATTATTATGGGTCCACTACCTTAAACTTTGTATGAAAAATCAATTTGTTTTTTTCTAAATTCTGTTCTTGCCTAAATCATTATTTTGTATATCATTTGTCAAAGTTATGTCAAATTTGGCTCATATTATGAGGCAAAATCTTAGATTTGTGTGAGAATTGAGCCATAACTTGGCAACATGGTCACTGAGTTTTATAGTTGAACTATCTTGAAGGCACACTGTCATTAGGATATGTTTATAGACAAGACACTTGGTAGCCAACCAGTTTAGAATCTAGACTCCATATTCAGATGACTGAACGCTCTTATGTAAAGTGAGCTTGAATTAGAGAATGATTGTCAATTTCACATAAAGTTGAAAAATATTAAAACAAGCTATCTCTTTTCCTTCTGCAATATTTACTCTGTAAATTTCTCCAAGTGTCAGAATGTTGGATGATAATGAAAAAAGTTTAATTGAAAATGACTTTAAAAACTTGCATTTTAGTATTCAAGCATAAAATTTTCCCACAGAGATTTTACTAGATGGCATATTAAATAGAATGCCAGTGTTGAATGATGCTCAAGTGCGCCTGCTGACAAATGGTCCGGAAAGTTTTACACCTGATAAAAACTGGATCCTAGGGCAGTCAGCTGAGGTGAGGCTTTTTTCCTTTTTCAGAGTCATATTTATCAAAAATGTTTTTCACCAAAGAAAATAATTCAATCAAACCTTTACCCTGCTAAATTTGAATTTTGTTTGATTGCTTATTTTCAGGATATTTCAACCAGTTTGCCTGAAATCTTCATCTCATTAATTAAGGCAGTGGAATGGTAATAGTTCCGCAACATTTTGGAAATCAGGAGCAATCACAATGTTGACCGGGGTTTCCTAATGAATATCATTAGGAAACCTTGGTTAATACTGTTAAGATTCATTACTTCCAACATGTGGGGAACTATTACAGGTCCATTACCTTAACCCTCTCCTGTATAATCCCTGCTTTTTACATGCCTGTGATTTTATGATTTGCGAAAACATTGTGAAAAAAGAAAAAATTGCTTCTGACAAGCAAATTCTTCTTTTTTAACACTATTTTCTACCCTACTGAATGGTTATTTTTCAAATTAAATCCACTTTGAATTTTCGTCTGCAAAACCATTGAATTTGGACAGGTCTAAAATTTTGTAAAACAGGAAAGGGTTTAGTAAAATGCAGGCAGTGTAGGCTTACTTTGATTTCAAGTTTGAAACTTTCAAGTATCTCCTCTAAACAAGGAGTTAGCACACAGCAGATTTTTCATTGAGAAATTTACGAATGTTATTTATATAAGCTTAATTAATTATATTCCTTTTTAATTAACATGGAACAATTTTAGAATTCTAATACCCTCTCTTGGAGATTCTTGAAGTTAAAACTTTATTCCAGGTATTTAACTACTATGTAGCTGCAGGAATGCATTCACGAGGTATTCAGGGTTCTGGTGGAGTAGGAAAATACATCTCTGAGCTGATTGTGGATGGTAAAGGGTCTATAGCTAACCTCTGGGTCCAAGATATACAGAGATTTGTTCCACATCACAGTAATAGGAAGTTTCTGAGAGAAAGAGTCAAAGAAAGTATAGGTGAGTATATTTATGGTTTATCTTATTAGTATACAAATATCAATATGATAACACCCCATATGGTATTTTTTATGATATCCCATGGATATTTTTAGAACAATGACAAAATGCGGTTATTTCTAGAAACTTGCATTTCTGTTAGAAACACCGACAATAAGAAGGCATAGAGGTTATAAGATAAATATAATACATACTTAGTGTATTGTATGAAAAAATATCTAACTCAGTTGAGCCTAGACAATTATCAATTCCTACAACCTTGTTAAATATTTTTTTCATACAAAACACGTAGTATGTATTATATGTGACCCATCACGCCAAAAGGGACCATCTGGGAACTCAGTAAATTAAATTTTGGAAAAAGAGATTTTGTCTTTATGGGGCAACCAGAGGTCGCATTTCCAAATTTCTTTCACACGAATGTAGATTGATCATTCTAGATTAAGTAAATAAGCAACATGCAAAAAGTCTTGACCCTAGTCAGTCTGCGCAATCAGCGCAGTCTGACTAGGGTCAACACTTTTTATACTACCAGATGGTCCCTCTTGGCGAGACAGTTCACATATATATAGCAGTGGTTTGCACTTACTGTTCTTAATGGCGCACTGGAGGAACCCCTACTTGTTATGGTGGGGTTTCCTCCAGATAATCAAGAATATTTTTCTTCATTACACAGAGTTTTAAAGAAATAGCAAGGAAAAAAAGCATATCTTAAGGAAGTGGGCCTGTAATAGTTCCAAGATGTTACGAAAGTAATGACCTTTAACAACGTTAACTGAGGTTTCCTAATGATTTTCATTAGGAAACCTTGATTACCATTGTGAAAGATCATTAGGTCAGGGATCCCTTTCTTCATTACAGAGAATTTTTGAGGAATAGCAAGAAAAGCATATCTTAAATGAATATAATTATATATTTTTGTAAGCCTAAGGTTCTAACATCACTTTGGTTCTTATAAATATAAGTGTATATCATTGTCGGGTGACCAAGTTGTTGTCTATACAGCTTTATTCGAGCTGTATATACAACCCTTTGTATTAGTGATATAAAAAAAACTGTATCGTAAAGGGGTATAATTTGTATATTTTTGCAAGCAAAAGGATCTTACATCACTTTTTTCCTTATAAATGTAAGTGTATATCATTGTTTTGTGACCAAAATGTTGTATTTATAGCTTTATTCAAGCTATAGAATACAACCATTGTATCAGGAGACAATATAAAATTGTTTCAGAGAGTTTCAGAGAGTTAGAAAGAGAATCTTGTATAGAATGTTAAGCCTCATACTGACTTTGTTTTAATCCATCAATTTTCAGGGCTGTACCATCTCCAATACCCCACAGAAAATTTCCAGAGTGGAAGAAACTTGAGGACATCTCCCATACACACACAGCTAAAGGTTCATGGAGCCAAGTTTGGAGAGACTAATGCATATGAGAGGGCAATGTATTTTACACCTGGAGACCAAGAGGGTAGGTTAACAAATAATTTACCAATATGATATTAAAGTTAAATATATAGAGGGTGATTGTTTTTTAGCGCACCTAAGCACATGCTCAAGGTGAGCTTTTGTGATCATTAAACGTCCGATGTGCGTAGTGGGGTGTCAGATGTCAACAATTTCAGTGTTTGAACTCTCGGGAAAAGGGGCATTAATGACAACCTTCAAGAATCTTTTTCAGAATGTTTGTCAGGTCACAAGGATAAACCCTTTTGAAAAAGGGAAGGATCTGTGCCATATCATGGGAAAAGCGGCCTTAATTACAATTTTCTTGTTTACACTCTAGAGGTCACAAATATGATCCAATCATCATGAAACTTTGTCAGAATGTTGGTCTGGTCACAAGGATGAAGCCTATCAATAATAGAATGATATGTGCCATATCACAGGAAAATGGGTCTTATTGACAATTTTCTTGTTTACAATCTAGAGGCCGCAAATATGGTCCAATCATCATGAAACTTTGTCATAATGTTGGTCAGGTCACAAGGATGAACCCTACTGATAATGGGAAGAATCCATGCCATATCACAGGAAAAGGGCCTTAATGATAATTTTCTTGTTTATAGTCTAGAGACCAAAAAATATGGTCCAAGCTTCATGAAACTAGGTCAGAATGTTGGTCAGGCACAAGGATTGACCCTATTTAAACTGGGAAGGATTCATGTCATATCACCGGAAAAGGGGTCTTAGTGACAATTGATGTTTACACTCTACAGGCCACTTGTTTGCATCCAGATTCTTACACCAAGATTGCGTGAGCTTAAAACATGAAACATTATACAATTGTTGCCCAAAACCAAAGGAGGTCCCCTTGTTTTTGTGTATAAAACGTCAAGGTCAAAACTGAACTGTTGTTTAGAGAACTGGGACCTTGCACTTTTGATGTGTATTAGTCTACTTTGCTACAGATCATGTTCTTTTTTAAATAATCCATGTAATTGTCAACAAATATAGTCTAATCTTCAGAATATTTGTCAGGTCACAAGGATGAATTCTACTGAATAAGGGAAATATTCATATGATATCATAGGAAAAGATGCCTTAATGACACTTTTCTTGTTGACCCTCTAGAGGCCACAAATATGGTCTAATCTTCATGAACCTTGGTCAGAATATTTGTCATGTCACAAGAATGAACCCGATTGAAAATGGGAAAGATTGACATGATATCACAGGAAAAGGGGCCTTAGTGACGATTTTTCTTATTTACTCTCTCGAGGCCACAAATCATAAAAGTTAAATTATGACTTTTGCTGGAAAATTTGATAACTATTAATTAAGACGAAGATTTGAGCAATATAGGACCATCATGATCAACAGTGTAAGATTGATTTATATTTCATTGAGTGAACAACAAAAGCCATATATTTTCACCAAAGGTGAAGTCACAAGTGAAAATATAGCTTTTGTTGTTCATGAAACTAAATATCAATTGATCTTACTCCATTAGGACAAATTGTCTTAAAGCTCATCATTTGGCAAGTGATTGCTTTGCAACGTTCATAATGATATTACTCATTGGGCTCTGCTTAAATGACATCAGATAGGGTGAAATAGATGAAGGAATAGTATAATGTTTTGATAATTTCACTGGCTAGGTGGTGAGTTAAATGAAAATCTATCGTTATTTATAGAAAATCGACCAAAAAGCATTAAAGAAAATTTCTAAAAAGTACAACTTTTTTCCTGAAAACAAAATTTAAATGTATATCGTTGTCAAAAATGAAAAAGTCTGTAGGTGCAACCCCCTATGATTATAAACTTATCTGTAATTTTGACCAGCATATTTTATAAGACCAGGGATGTTAATTGGATTTTTCATTTTCCACAGATTCTGGGGAGTATATAGATGAGAAGACCATGACAAAAGGTACCTTTGGTAAACCGGGCTGGTTTAATGCTGTAAAACTAGAATACCAGGCCTGTAAGGAACAGGTCTGCCTCGTTGACATGTCATCCTTCACTAAAATGGAAATAAAGGTAGATTGATTGATTGAATGGAGTTTTATGCTGCTTTCAACATTTTTTCAGTTATATCGCTGTGGCTGGAGCACCTAACAATGGTTTGCTGGTATTTCTCTCACCAGTACAACCACCACATCCTTTCCTAGCCTCCAGCTGCTATCTCACGTAGGTCTATAATTATCATCCCATTTGTGGGAGACAAATAGTCAGAAAGAATAAGTGCCACCATTGGGGCTTGAACCCAGGACCTCTAGATGGACAGTCCGACACGCTACCAACTGAGCTATGACGGCGGCGGAAATAAAGGTAGGTACTATTCCAAAAACTGACTTTCATAAATGTGACCCGTCATGCAAAAAGGGACCATCTGGGAACACCGTTAAGTAAACATTTAAAAAAGTAATTATCTCTAGTATAGGTCAACCAGAGGTCACATTTTAAAGATTCTTTAACTCGAAGATAGATTGATTAATCAAGATTCAGAAAAAAAGCATATTGTGACCAGTTTCGACCCTAGTAATTCTGGGCAATCTGCGCAGTCTGACTAGGGTCGATACTTCACACACTACCCAGATGGTCCCTTTTCACGTGACGGGTCGCATTTCTGTATTCAAAGAATGAGTACTTCTTGACGATTCTCTTTATTATTTTCTTCCAGAATATTTTAAATCTCACAAACAGGGTAGACAAAGATTAGCCTGCATTTACATAAAGAATGATCCTTGTTTGTGCTAAATGTAATTGATTTCAGTAGCACAAGAAGCATAGGAATTGAAAGCATCTCCCATTCATCAAAGCCTTCTCGTGACCAGATGTTGAGCCTATTTCCATGATGAAAAAAATCCCTAAAGGACTACAAAAATTTCTGATATGAAATGTTCTCTTAGCAAACATCCTTTTTATACGCCCGTCGAAGACGGGACGTATTATGGGATCACCCGTGGTGTCCGGCGTCCTGGCATCTGGGTGTCCGGGCGTTCAGGCGTCCGGCGGCGTCCACTTCTTTGTCCGGAGCATAACTCTGTGGACTTCAAACTTGGCAATTGTATTCTTCTCATCATTATGGAGTGCAGTGCACAAGAACCATAACTCTACCTAGCCTATTTTTTGAGTTATTGCCTTTGTTGTTTTTCAGACTTGAATCTTGTCCAGAGCATAACTCTTGAAGTCACTTGAAGTCCAATGGACTTCAAACTTGGCAATTCGCATCATTACGGAGTGCAGTGCCAAAACTCTAACTCTCTTTAAGTATCATAGCTAGGATCATGAAACTGCATGGGTGTATAGATCTCACCAAGGGGGAGTGCAGTGCACAAGAACCATAACTCTACCTGGCCTATTCTTTGAGTTATTGCCCTTTGTTGTTTTTCATACTAGAATCTTGTCCAGAGTATATCTCTAAAAGTATAAAAGCTAGGATCATAAAACTTCATGGGTGTATAGATCTCACCAAGGGGGAGTGCAGTGCACAAGAACCATAACTCTACCTGGCCTATTTTTTTGAGTTATTGCCCTTTGTTGTTTTTCATACTAGAATCTTGTCCGTAGTATATCTCTAAAAGTATAATAGCTAGGATCATGAAACTTCATGGGTGTATAGATCTCACCAAGGGGGAGTGCAGTGCACAAGAACCATAACTCTACCTGGCCTATTTTTTGAGTTATTGCCCTTTGTTGTTTTTCAGACTTGAATCTTGTCCGGAGTATATCGCTTAAAGTATAAAAGCTAGGATCATGAAACTGCATGGGTGTATAGATCTCACCAAGGGGGAGTGCATTGTACAATAACCATAATTCTACCTGGCCTATTTTTTGTGTTAGTGCCCTTTGTTGTTTTTCAGACTTGAATCTTGTCCGGAGTATATCTCTAAAAGTATAATAGCTAGGATCATGAAACTTCATGGGTGTATAGATGTCATCAAGGAGGAGTGCAGTGTACAAGAACCATAATTCTACCTGGCCTATTCTTTGAGTTATTGCCCATTGTTGTTTTTCATACTAGAATCTTGTCCGGAGTATATCTCTAAAAGTATAATAGCTAGGATCATGAAACTTCATGGGTGTATAGATGTTATCAAGGGGGAGTGCAGTGCTACCATAATTCTACCTGGCCTATTTTCTGAGATCACCTGTGATCCGGGCGTTTGGACGGCGTCCACTTCTTTGTCCAGAGTATAACTGTCACCTTATGTCCGATTGACTTTAAACTTGGCAGTTATATTCTTCTTATGAATACTGAGTGGATTGCACAAGAAAGATAACTCTACCCAGCTTACTTTGTGAGTTATTGCCCTTTGTTGTTTTTCAGACTTGAAGTTTGTCCGGAGTATATCTCTCAAAGTAAAGTAGGTAGTATAATGAAACTATGAGTACATAGATCTCACACACAAGAAAAAATATTCATTCAAAATAACCTCAGTTGTATTCAAACCCCCAGTTAATACTAAGCAGTCTGACGGGCGTATCTTGTGACAATTTGGCACCTTGTTATGTAATATTTTCAGTCTAAAGGTCCCGAAGCCCTAGAGTTTCTACAGTACATGTGTTCTAACAACATGAATCAAGAGATAAGTACTGTGATACATACAGCTATGTTGTACATAACCTCCCATTTATGTAATAATTTCAGTCTTAAGGTCCATGAGCTCTAGAGTTTCTACAGTATATGTGTTAGAACAATTAGGAGATAGGGACTGTTATACAGCTATGTTGTACATAACCTTCCCATTTATGTAATAATTTCAGTCTAAAGGTCCTGAAGCTCTGGAGTTTCTACAGGATATGTGTTCTAACAACATGGATCAAGAGATCAGTACTGTAATACATACAGCTATGTTGTATTTAACTCCTCCTTTTATGTAATAATTTCAGTCTAAAGGTCCTGAAGCTCTAGAGTTTCTACAGTATATGTGTTCTAACAACATGGATCAGGAGATAGGGACTGTGATACATACAGGCATGTTAAACCCACAAGGAGGATATGAGAATGACTGTAGTATAGTACCTCTTAGAGACAATACGTAAGTATCTATACCAGGGCTCGAGCTAGTGTTTGAAATTGATGAGTCATTGACTCCTAAATCATGAAATTCTGGGGGTCAAAACCCATTCTAAAGGGGTCAAAACAACAGAAAAGGCAAACTGTGAGTAGAATTTTACAGGTTTCAGATTGAATTTACCTTTTCTTATAATAATAGAAAGGGAAAAATTAATAAATAGAATTCTAAATAGTTTACATCTTTGAAAATTGGAGTGATAAAATCCCATTTTGACCCTTAGAATTTTCTCTCAAGGGGTCAATATGACCCCCTTGGGAGATATTTCTGAGGGTCAAAATAAGACATTTACAGATTTTTGGGGGTAAAAACCCTGGTTTAGGGGTAGAACATGAGTCCTGACCTGCTGTCAGTAACAGGGAAATTAGATTGGTCTAGTTGATTATAGCCTTGATTTAAAATCATTCAAGTACAGTAAAACTTGTATTTAGCGACCAGGAATGGGACCACCAAAAAGCGGTCGTTAAAGAAAATGGTCGCTTAATACACCTTTTGTTTACAATTAAAAAATATTTTGATTTTGATTGAATATATTTATATTATTGTGAAATTTTCAATAATCCTAAGCTGTAAAAACTCACCAGAATCGTCTTAATGAGACGATTCTGGTTAGTTTTAACAGCATAGGATTCATTTACAATATTTTTTTATACCAGTGATATCTATTTTTTCAGATATGTAGATTTAAAGAAGGGGAGTTTGAAAATGGTCGTTTAATAAAATTGGTCGCCTGATAGACATGGTTGCTTGAACAAGATTGACTGTATAAAAGTGGATTGCTGGGGTTTGCCCTGGATTAATGTTTAGTTGAGCTTTTCAATATCTTGAAAGTATTTCTTTTGATTTATTTTAATGTAAACAATCATAGTTTGAATTATATAAATATACTTCTTTGTTGCCATTTGCTTAAAGTATAAATTGCATTTTTAGTTTGCAGTAAAAGGCTTTCTTTGATTATAAATTATAAAATGATTATACTCTCACTCAAGCATGGCAGTGCAAAAATTCTTACATTAATCTACAATCTCTATCTCAATATATCAAATTTGATCTATTTCACCCTTATTTAGACAAATTTTCAACAAGCTTTCACACATGATATCATGTACTGTTATACTTTATTTATAATGCTAACATAATGGTCATGTTAGTAATGGTTATTCTTATTACTGTTTGATTTTGTATGTGAGAGTTATGGCTGACTTGTGCTGGACCTGATTTCCCTTTCCAATATTTGTGCATTGTATTTCCAAAGGCTCCTTTTTTCATGTGGCAGGTCACATATATATATATCCTGTCCTAAATAACTTGATTTTGAAGTGTGTGTCTTAGGAAGAGGACATCCTACTTTTCAGACACTATTGTCTGAAAAGAATAAAAAATCTTCCCCTTTTCATTGCAGAATTGCTATACCAGTTTGCAAAAAAGAGGAAAATATAAAAATGTTAATTGAGGGGTAAAAAAAGATTAAACAAGTACCGAAATAATTTACCCAAATTGACATAGTCATTTATTCTTTTGCAGAAAAAATAGGTGAGCTTAATGTGAAACTATTTATTGCCCTTCCCTCGAAAATAACAATATATTTGTTATCCTAACTTCTCTATGGCTTCTGTATAAAAATGTAAAAAAGTATTATATCAAAAATTGAAATTTTTGATAATCATAAAATCAAAGAACCCCATTTGTTAACTCTTGTCATGCTGAACCTGGAATATTCCTGTTTGTTATTATTGTAAAGAATAGCTCGCCCTTGTGGCGGAGAAATAAAATATATATATATATCCATTGCTTTCAGCAATTTGTTTTTTGCTAAGGTTTTTTGCTAAGCATGACAACAGATAGAAAAAAAATCAATAACTACAAGGAGATAAGCTTTAGAAAAAAAAGGTGGTGAACATTAATACACAGATTGCTTGTGTCAATTAAAGAAATTTATTGGCCAATCATAGCATTCATTTATATGAGGTGATTGTTTTCTGCCATTTTTATGCCCCCTGATTGTTGTTTTACTCATGTCCGTCTGTCTGTCTGCCTGTCCTTCTGTCTGTCCGTCCGTCCTTCTGTCCGTCCGTCTGTCCGAAAACTTAACCAAACTTAAACTTTGCCTTATCGAGAGATCGCTGTTTCGGGGGCATTCGTGTTTCACAAACACATCTTGTTTTTTATAATCTTTTTGGTTGATAGGCAATTAAAAAGTCTTAACTACAGCATGAAATTGAAGTGTAGCTACGACTTATAGGTCACCCTCAAATGATTGTCTGATTGTTTAATGTTCAAAGATAAATATTTTACAGATGAATAACGTTTTGTATTTATTGGGTGTGTCATGACAGAGGTCAAGGGGTGGTGATTGCTTAACCCTTCTTATGCTGAGTTAAAATTTTGGCCAAGTTACACTCAAATCAAAGTGCTGAAAGATCTGAAAGATGAAATCGTATGCCAATATTTCTCTAGAAAAATTACAAGTCCTTCCACAATTCTTGGTGAAGCAAGATAAACAGATGGTGTAGACTAAGATCAGACTGCGCTATTGTACAGGCTGATCTTTGCCTTTACCTCTTGTCAAAACAGGAATATTCCAGCTTCAGCATGACAAGGGTTAGGATTTGGAAGTTTCCTATGATTATTTCTTACAATTTTGAATAATTTGTACTGAATATTGCATGAGTAGATTAGATATGTCTTGGTGAATAGTTTATTTGCATGCATGGGTTTAAAAGTTGATTCAAATTGATTTGTAGTATATATGAAAACAAAATAAATAATTCCTCATCTTTTTGATTAAGCAATTTGAGATTTAACCCTAGTAGCACAGAATAGGTATGAAATGAATCATTTATAGTATTTAATTACATGGATTAAGGGATATTTCTGTTTAGAAAGACCAAAATGATGCACAAAATGATGTATTTTCATTTTCTTTAGATATAAGTTTCTGTACATATATTCCCGATTACACAGATTTAGCCTTTTATCTAAGGAATAAAGTAATTACTGTCCATATAATTCACAGTGGTGGCATCCTAATATGTGAACTTCAGTCCCACAGTGAGGTATCTGGTCTTATCAATTTTTTGGTAACAGTGAAGTGAATATTTTCATGTGTTTGCATTTGTTTATTTATGTGTCTACTGTAGTATTTGACCATATGAGCAGTGCCATAAATCATTAGCTGGATTTCAAAAAACTTGGCATGAATATTACTTGGGTAACCCTCTTCTTAAATTGTTAAAAAAAAAATAATAATTATAAGGTTTTAGTGAGATGGTGAGCCCTTGATCCCAATTATTGATACATATTTATACTGTTTATAACTAAACACAAATTCTATGTTAAAGACAGGTGTGTGGAATTCCCATGCCTGACTTGTCTGTCACAGGCTTTTTCCGATTGCGGGCAAGTTTATTTTTCTAGACCACCTGTCTAACGACAAGTAAATACTGAAGAAAACCTTGAAACCATTCAAAAAAAATGGAGGAAAAGTCATCCTTTTGTTTGTCATTACCCCTAGTAAAAGAGTTACAAATAATTGATAAAGATAGCTTCTCTCATACATCTTGAATATTCCAGATAAAAAAAAAATGTCAGTATCAAATGGACACAGCTGCATTTTGTTATAAGTACACACTATGTCATAAAAGTAAAAAGAACAGAAGTTCAAGAATATTCGTGGTTTTCAACATTTAACACTTGTCATGCTGAATTAAAATCCACTTTCAGAATTGCACTCATATCAAAGTACTGAAAGCACTGGAATTCAAGAGAGTAGGGCATTCTTTCTTTTTGAATATTGATTACACAAACAACTACCTTACAATAAGACAAACAGGTGGATATAGACTAAGATCAGACTGGACAAATGTGCAGGGTGATCTTAATCTATACCTGCTGCCAAAGCAGGAAATATTCCATGTTCAGCATGACAAGGGTTAAGTATTTATGTCTTTATCAAAGATCTATCTAGATCATTGATTTAGGAAAATGGTCATCAGAATTAAATAAGAATACAAAACAATGTATTTCAGTTTCTTCCTGATAGCTCCCACCACACAGCAGACCCGGTGTATGTACTGGTTACAAAAGCATTTACCTAAAGATGGGTCCGTCCAGGTACGAGATGTCACATCTATGTACTCAGGAATCAACATGGTCGGCCCTCATGCTCAACAACTGCTGAATGATGTCACTGAAACATCCACATCTAAAACAGACTTTAAACCAATGACTTGTCAGGTAAAAAGGGAACAAAATGACTTTAAGCTCTACTGACCGAAGGTCAGAAGACCTACAGCAATGCTGTGTTTTTCATCCATCTGTCTGTGTGTCAGTCTGTGTGTCCCTCAGTTATTTTTTTTCTTGTTTACATGATCAAGTCCACAAATACAATGGGATTCTATTGCAACTTTCACATGAATATGGTAAGGTCATAAGAATTGTTTCTATCGAAAATGGGGACAATCTGTTTGAAACATGGGAAAAGGGGTCTAATGGAATTTTACCCAGAAATTTCACTGAGTGCAAACTTGTTAAAATGATTCAGTCCACTGTTCTTTTGTAGCTTTCCCAGGATGATTGTAGGGTCACAAGGATCATTGTAAATGGGTGAGATGTCTTCGAAAACATGAGAAAAGGGGACATATGGAATTATGCTTTGAAGTTTCACTGAGTGTTATCTTGTTTATGCAATAAATTCCATAAATATTATCAAATTCTCTTGTAACTTTCACACGATGAATGTAGGGGCATTCGGATCATTGCCAATGAAAATGGGGATGATCCGTTTAAAACACTGGAAGAGGGGCCTTATGGAGTTTCACTTTGAAGTTTCACTGAATACAAACGTTTTACCTATCTACCATTTAAGTAATACGATACCTATTTTTCAAAACATAAGAGTTTGATCTTCTTTTAAATGATACACGCGCTTTTATTTTCAAAAACAGATGGAGTGGGGTCTTTTTTACATTCATTTTTCACAATCAAGAAAAATAGACCCCACCCACTTAAACAGTCAATTTTCTCAGAATCGAATCCAATGACCCCTACTTTAAAATGCATTTTTGTGGTAGGATAATGATTGGCTACATCATATCAAAAAATCAGGCAAACTGTATTACTTTGATCTCAGGAGTAAACAACCTTAATGCAATCTTGTTGCATGATGAAGGCCACAAATATTATTATTGAAACTGTCACAGGATGAATATAGGGTCCTGCTTTTGAGAATGGTGATGGTCTATAGGATAGCATAGCAAAAGGGGTGATATGGAATTTCATTTAGGAATTTCAATAAGTGTAACCTTGCTAACACAATAATGTCCACAAGTATTATTGGATACTCTTGAACTTTTCACAGGATGATTGTAGGGTCATAAGGATAATGGCTTTCTAAAAAGGTAAAAATCTTTGAGAAAACAGGGGAAAAGGGGCCTCATGGAATTTCTCTTAATGCAATCTTGATAAGGTGATTGAGTTCACAGATATTATCTGATTTTCTTTAATGATTTTGGGTTGTTTTTTAGAGAAATAATGGTAGATTATCACTTGATAATCTCACTGCAAAAGCAGTGAAATTATCAAAAACTTTTACCCTGCTATTATGCATTTTATCCTATCTGATGTCATCTATGCAGGGCAAAATAAGTGACGTCACAATGAACGTTGCATAGTAATCCCGCGCAAAATGATGCGCTTTATGAAATAATGTCCCAGAAATTTATCATTTTGTCTCACTTTTGCAATAGAGAAATAGCATAATCGTTTGTTTTTCAAGTAAGATCAATTAATATTTCATTTCATGAACAACAAAAGCTATATTTTCACTCATGGCTCTGCCACTCGTGAAAAAATAGATTTTGTTGTTCACTCAATGAAATAAAAAATCGATCTTACACTGAAACAAACGATTATCCTCTATGTCTTAAAACTTTCACTAGATGATTGTAGGTCATAACGATGTCCATTTTTAAAATGTGGATGTTCCATCAGAAAACAAGGGACAAAGGGGTCTTAATAAATTTTACTAAGTGCAATCTTGTTTTTCATGATAAAAACAACAGATATTATATATCATTTGATTCCAATTAAACTAAAGCAATCAAGTAACTAAAATATATCAGATAAGCTTCAAGAAAAGTGATAGTCAGTAGAGGGTCTCAGGTCCTCATGGGCCTCTCATTTTATCAATTTTGTAGGCCCCATCATAGGACAGTGTTAGCATGTCTGATTATGTAATGTTTAGTCTTTTTTTTTTTTAGATCTAGCAATGTTTTGATGGCTCAGTTCAAAATTGTTGTAACTGCCTATATGTTTATAGGCAGTTACAACTATTTTACTCTAAACCATTGATTTGTGGTTGTATCTGTTTCTGTGTCACTTTTCTTTTTTGTATGAATAAAATGTAAGTCTTTTTTAATTAAAAATTATGTCCATCATAGCCATTTTCTTTCATAATTTTGTCAATTTTATTTTTGAGCCGCTATCGTAGTGCTTCGGACTATCATTTAAAAGGTCCAGGGTTGGATTCCCGACAGTGACACTCATCCTTTCCGATTATTTGTCTTCCACAAATGGTTTGATAATCCAAGACCTATGTGGAATAGTAGCTGGAGGTTAGGAAAGGATGTAATGGTGTGAGAAGTTCCAGGAATCCATGGTAGGGTGCTTCAGCCTCTGCAATATAGCTAAAAGATTGTTGATAGGGGGGTAGAACCCAATTAAGTAAACAAACAAACAAATAAACAAACAATTTTATTTGATCAAAAACTTTAGGTTAATACTGAGAAACGGAAGCAATCCAACATTGTGTATGTACCTTTTGCTGCAAAGGAAATGTTTGTTATTCCAATTGGAGTGGTTATTGCAAAACAACTGTAAGTATATGTAACTGTAAATATATGGGCACTTACAGTAGTTTTGTGCTGATCCCTGAACTTGACCTTCAGTCAGGTGAAATATAAAATTTTCATTAGAAGCTTAAAACAAATACAATCTGTTGTGTTACAAAATATTTAGTACACATTGTTTTCCAGGTTATAGATGTAGGTAATGCCAGTAACATTATAACTATGAGGTTGACACACTGTGGTGAAGATGGATTTATTCTGTATATTCCATCTGAGGTATGCTGTATTATATTTTCTAGCCCTTATCAATATGTATCCTTGATATCAACTGTAAGGTCATTTTACAAGGTAAAGATTGCCTTTGAGGTTAAGATTCTGAAAAAAAATGCAGGCTTTGGATATAAGTGTTTAAAAAAAATATGACATGTTTCATTTTAAACTTATTACAACGGTAATTGAATAGGACTTCCAGTAGTATTAATTGGATTAAGATGTGTGAATGGGCAAACTTGGTATCTCATATAAAAGGAAAAGTGAAATTAGGAGAAAAAATTCTAACAGCAATTTCTTCTTTTTACAATGATATTTCGTACAAAAATTCTTCATGTGGCTTAAGGTCAAGGAAATTTGCTGTTCAAATAAAATTCATGTCAAAGAATGTTTACAACAAACCTAGATGCATGTGTTTTATTTTGATATTTCAAAACATAGGCCAGAGAAACAGTTAAGAGGGACCCCCATAATGGCAATCTTAATCAGTTATTTACATCCAAACCAGATGTTCCAGGTATCATTGAAATCTTCTTGAAATCAAGAACAATTCCAATGACTACCAACAACATTGGGTTCTGTGGACAAATAAGGACAATTGACTCTTTCTGGAGCTCTGTACATCTCAAGGTGTCTGCTTAATACTATTGTAAGTGCCTATATATTTATGGGCACTTACAATAGTGTTGTGCTGACCCCTTGATCTACATATTTTCAGTTTGCACTACATGTACAAGGTGTCTGCTTAACACTATTGTAAGTGCCTATATATTTATGGGCACTTACAACAGTGTTGTGCTGACCCCTTGATCTACATATTTTCAGTATGCACTACATGTATATGAGATGTTAATGAAGATGGGGAAGGACTATGGAGTGAGGAACTGTGGGTATTTAACATTACGTCATCTCCGTATTGAGAAACTGTTTGCATACTGGGGCACTGACATGGACCCACAGACCACACCTTTTGAAACAGGGAGGGAATTCAGAGTAGATTTACAGGTGGGTAATTAACTCTTGTTGAATTCAAATCAAAGTGCTGAAAGCTCTGTTTGCAATGTGGCTAAGTAATTATTTTGAAATTACAATTTTCAAACTATTATGGCTTGAAAAGGAAAACAGCTGGTAAAGACTGAGATTAGACTGTACATTATGTGCAAGCTGATATTTTTCTCTACCTCCTGCCAAAGTAATATTATTCCAGGTTCATTTTGACAAAGATTAAACTGATTTTATTAAATTCTTTATCCTGTCCTTTTGTCTGTTAGAGTTACATTCTATAGCAATTTAACCAGTACAATGAGCTCATAGTTTTGTTGCTTCTTTTATTGAAAGTCAAATCTTTTTATGGCATCGGCATTGAGTGCTCTTGTTATTCTTTATTCTTGAAGACATCATATAGGAGGAGTCATATGCAAAAGGTAAAATCTGAGGGCGGAGCCTTAGGCTTTTGCTTTGCATATAACTCCTTCCCTCATCACTTTTTCATTGACACACCATGGTGAAAACAAAATTATATCCATTATAACAGGATCCCAAATTTGAAATTCAAATATGAAATTTTGTTTTTCTACCCTCTTCTGGATGTAAAATTGTATTGAAATATTTTTCTGGTAAATATAAAATAAATGAAAAAGTAATGATATTTACATTTGGAGAATTTCACAGAAAGCGAAGCGGGTCATTTAGCTTGTGCCGTCACATGACGTCAAAAGAATCAACATTCGCACTAAAGATGACTCAAAGCAAAGAATGGGTGAAGCTATCTGTGTTCACAATTAAACCACATGACATGTGAATGCAATTGCAAATAAAGTTTGGTTTGATATCTTCTTATTTCATAAATGCGTTTTACACAAACATGTTATAATCTATGATAATAGATTGTTTGATCTTACTTGCATACTTAGTTGTTGAAGGTAGGTTGCACTGGTAAAGGACTATATATTAACTAATGAGGGAATGGCATAGGTTAATAGTTTATTTAGATGGACAGTAAACATGGTAATGAGTATATACTCCTAACATCGGAATAGGTTTAGGTTTACTGAATACGAATATGATCCATTATCCAGGAAAACCTGCCTTAATAACCAAGAAATTGCAAATGGACTTAATTTTCAATTCTACTGGAATGCAAAATTTACAAACCATAATACAAAGAAATGTTTTGTTTGTCTGAACGGAGTTTTATTTCAACAATCTTTCAGTTATATCCTTGCAGCTGGAGAACCTAACTATGAATTCCTGGTGTCTCTCATGCTAGTACATGTACCACTTTCACATCTTTTCCTAGCCTTCAGCTGCTATCCGACATAGGTCTAGCATTATTGACCCATTGGTGAGAGACAAATAGTCGGAAAGAATGAGTGCCTCTTTGGGGATCGAGCCGGGGAATATGTTAAATAAAAAAAAAATTAGATGTTTTGTACCTGTTTATGAATCATTTTCCTACAGACCAGATTTTGTATGCACTGAAGGTAATTAAGTCAGAAAACATGAAGTAAAAAAGAGAAATTGCTTGTTTCAAGCAATTTCTCTTATTCCTTAATGTTTTCTACAGACAGAACAGAACAAATTGTTTATTTCACCCAGGTATAATGATTATACAATAGGGGCAATATGAAATAATATAATGCATAAGTCTTTTTCCTTTCAAACCCCTGTCCACAGTATTTTGCAGTATCTTTTTCATTTTGATGGCATATTGAATTTACAGTTGAAATTATTTGAATAGGGATTAGTCTTAATTGTTAGTTTTGTATAACCTGCGTAAGAAATTACCAGGTGACTTCATTACCGCTGGTCTTCCTGGATAATGGATCATATGTATATTTTAAAAGAAGAAGAAAATTAGGTCTCTTTATGAGAGTATATAGTTTTGAAAGTTCAAACACTGTGAAATTTAATGTGAAAAAGTTGTATACATGTATAGGTGTATTTTCAAAACTGAGCTCTTGAAAATAAGTGTGTTACCGATATTAATTACTATTCTTTTAAGGATTTTACAGGGTGAAAAACATTTTTGAATAAATTAATACTCTTGGCATGATATTGAAAAATCTCATGAGTTTAAAAAAGAGAAAAAAATCTGAAGGATTATAAAAATGACACATTCTTCAAATGTCAGGTGACAAGATTTCTTTACTTGTGTGCTTTAACAAAATAGAAAAAGGAAAATTGATGCAATCATTTAATGAAAAATATTAATTAAAAAAAGGTGCACAACATAACTAATTTGCTTCATTGAACATATAGCCAGTCTATACTTTCAGATTGGAGTGTGTATATACACAAGAACTTAAACATAAATCACATACATGTACATATATAAGCATACAGATACATGGATTTTAACCAATAGAATTCAATTTATAACACACTAAAGCAGCAGAACAGAATAATCTAGCTTTTAAGTATTTTTAGCTCATCTGAGCACAAAGTGCTCAATTTGATCTTTTGTGAATATCCTATGTCTATCGCCAGTCTTGCATCCTCTACAGTTTCTTTAAGGCAGAGAACCCGTAATAGTTCTGGAACATTATGGCAGCCATGAACTTTAACATTCATAACCAAGGTTTCCTAACTATTTCATTAGGAAACCTCTGCTAACTTTGTGAAAGATCATGAGCTCAGAAATATTGCGTAACTATTATGGTTCCACTACCTTAAAAATCTATTCCCCCATAAGATATGAGCAAATCAAAAAGAAACTCGGCAGAAATGTTAAAAAAATTACAATCTACCCTTAACTCTGGTTGCGTAGGCAACAAAAAGGGAGAAATGTGGAAAATCATTCAGGCCAGCCTCTGGATTTACACAGTTTGTCCAGAGTCTTCACTTTTCGCTATGGAGATAGTTAAGGTCTCAATTTATCTTTAGACAGACACCAATCCTCTTGTTACACTATATAGCAGCTTGGGGCTAGGAAAGGATGTAATGTTAGTACTGGTGTGAAAAATACCAGGAACCCACTGTTAGGTGCTTCAGCCTTTGGGATATAACTGAAAGACTGTTGAAAGCGGTGTTAAATCCCATTCAATTAAACAAACAAATCTAGTTACACTTTGTGTCTGTCAAGCCTGCTAAATGTTGGCCATTCACATACATGTCTAATCGTTGGAAATTTCATTAACGGGCTTCATGTACAAGATGTTTATTTCTCTGGATGGAAAATGTAGCAAACAGTGAAGAAGTTGTTTGTTTCAAAAGATTTTTTTCAGTCTTTTTCTGGTCACTTGTAAATAAAAAGGGACTGAATGAGAAGGTGATTTATATATACAACAGTAATGACTTTATTTTTTCTGGTTTACTTCCAGCAAGTATTTTTAAAGCTTTTGTTTTGTTGACAAAGAAAAAAAATCATTTAGTTTAGAGGAAAATGTTGGGTCTTCCTGTGCAGTCAGGCTTTGAGCTAGTCATGCTGAACTCGAAATATTCCTGCTTTGGCAGGAGCTATAGACAAACTTCAGCCTGCACATATGTGCAGTCTGATGTTAGTCTACACCACCTGTTTCTCACTTTCAAACCAGAATTGTCAATAGATTTAGTTTTTCAAAATAAAAAAATTGACCTTCAGTTGGTACTTTTAGTGCATTTTGCCCTTTGATTTTGATGGAAATTTTTAGCCAAAATTTATTCAGCATGGCAAGGGTTAAAGAGTAACAACAGATGATCTATAGTACTCTTTTTTGTTTCAGAAAAAGGACTTTATAGGCAAAGAAGCTCTCATAAACCAGAAGACAAATGGCATTTCCAAAAAGTTCTGTCAGTTGTTGCTTCAAGACTTTGACTTAGACACTGCTGTGTGGCCCATGGGAAATGAGCCAATCTATCGTAATGGAAAATATGTTGGCATGACAACATCAAGTGGTTACGGATTCACTCTCGATAAATTTGTTTGTCTCGGATATATAAATCACATGGACAATGAAGGACGTCCAGTTGTTACTAAAAATATTCTTGAGTATATTAAGGATCCCTCCGCTACTTATGAGATAGATGTTGCAGGTACCCGTCATCCTGTCACAGTTGGTGTGTACACGCCCAAGAAAGCGTACAAGGCGTCTGACAGACCTACATTCATTCCAGTACCTGGTCATTAGAATTTGTGTTCTTATTTTATGCATTTATTTTATGCAAGTTAAATGACGAGACATATGTGATCACCAATGGCGTTAGGCATCCAACGGCAGGGCGGTGTCCAATTCTTTGTCCATAGCAAAACTCTTTCACCTTATGTCCTATTGACTTGAAACTCTGCAGTTATGTTCCTCTCATGATTATGGAGTGCAGTGCTCAAGAACTCTAACTCTACCTAGCTTAATTTCTCTTTGTTATTTTTCATACTTGGACGTCCATCTTTCTTGTGACAATTTACCACCTTGTATACAAATGATTTGATTTCAAAATTCTTTCAAAACAACCCTTTTCAAAAGATGAAATTACCTATATATTTAGGTACTTGAAATAAAGGTTCAATAGTGTGTTGTTCCTTTTTTTTTTGCTCAAAGATTCTTAATCCAAATTCATTATCTTGTGTTGTCAGATCTTTTTACTCTGTACATTGTGTAAAAGAATTATCGTGTGATGATTGTTGCAATTTGAATCTGTATCCATTCTATTTATTTGAAAAATTGCATTGAATCTAAAATCACTAGATGAAATAATCATGAGTCTGTTTTCATTTTACAATAATTCAGGTTGTATAGGCTAAGATCACCCTGCACGTAGGTACAGGCTGATCTTTGTCTATACCTCCTGCCAAAGCAGGAATATGCCTGATTCAACATGGTATGGATAAATTCAATAATGAAGCGACATTTGTACTTATTTGCATTTATATATAGGGGAAAGAGTTGCACTAGATTGTCAATTTTTTAGCTTGGCTGTTTTCGGAGAAAACCCAGGGTATTGCTATAGCCTTGGTGTTGTCATTGTTGTCCTCATCATTGTTGTTGGCGTCATGCAAAAACTTTGACATTTTGTGATATTTCTAATTCTACTGTAAGTATTTACTTAAAACTTGGCACACACGTTCACCATCAAAAGAGCAATCTATACTATGAAGGGGGATAACTCTAGATCCATTTTGTGCAAGTTGTGCCCCGTTTTTTTACTTAGATTTCCATCAACCATCTAGAAATCAAGACCAGAGTGTAGGCATCAATAGGCGGTGCTCTCGTTTGAATCTTTGGGTATTCCTATTCTTTAGGGTATCCAATAACATTGATTGTAAGATTATTTCAGAAGAAGAAAATAATATCATAGTGTCACTTTTAAAAAAGTGGCTTATTTTCATCTTTGAAGATTTATTTTGAAAAAGTGTTGTTCAGTTTTAGAAGTGCAATACTTGATAGTTTGTTTCTGGATGACTTAAACCTTGTAACTCCAGCTGATTTAAGCTATAGTTACAACATTTTAGGAGTTTAGGACAAAACCCCACCAGGACAAAACCCCACCGGGACAAAACCCCACCAGACAAAACCCAACCAGGACAAAACCCTACCAGACAAAACCCCACCAGGACAAACCCCACCAATATATATATTATAGTGTAAGTGTTGAAAGTGTGTTATGAAAGAGTATATTAATTAATTTCAATTATACTGTTAGTTTTTTAACAACACAACACCATTATAATAGATGTATAAAGTTAACTGATTTTTTGTTGTTGTTTAAATGAGATTGTACACTGATTTTAACAATTTTTCAGTGATATTGAAGCAGCTTGAGCACCTTACAATGGTTTCCTGGTATTCCTCACACCAGCACTACCATTACATCCTTTTCTAGCCTCCAGCTTCTATCCTTCATGGGACTATGATTATCAACCCAAAGGTGGCAGACTAATAGTCATAAATGATGATTGCCGCCATGTGGGATTGAACCTGGTAGATTAAGATTAACAGACTCTGCGCAATTCTTATCTTAGACAGAGAGAAAAACAACTGTAAATTGAAATATTTACTCTTCTATAGTTGAAAGGCAAAGAAAATTACAATACATTTGTAACCGGAATTTTTCGCAATGTTTCAACAACAAGTAAAGAAAGAGGGCGGGTAAAAATCAGAAGAAAAAATAATATTTAATTTATAGTATGAAATTATTAACAACTTTTAATTCTATTTTCCATTCATTACATGAAAACAATTAAATCAATATAGATTTCAATAATAAATTGATATGAAAAAGTGGTTGTTTTTGTGTCCTACTTGCCAAATATAGTGGTGTGGTTTTGTCCTGGTGGGGTTTTGTCTGATGGAGTTTTGTCTGGTGGTGGTTTTGTTCCGGTGGGGTTTTGTCCGTACCCCCATTTGAGTCACCCAATAATGATATATTTTGTCATTTAAAACATTGTTTTGTCTGTACTGTAGGCTAAGCAAGTATACAAGTAGCAGATTATCCTTAACTTGAGTGGTGTTGAACTTTTTTGAGAAAAAAAGTATTTCCATCTTTATAGTTATATACGCTATCATGTGCAGTTCATGAACTAATATTCCTGTGATTCTATACTTGAGAAAATATCAAGGAAATTGTGAAAATAGAAAATTCTCTTTTTCTAACAATATTTGTTTGCCACAAGGGCCAATTACAATCATACACCATCCATTGTCATCTGCAGCCACTTTCAATTTGGACCATGACATGGATGGGTTAATTCACTTTAAATTGTCTACATTTTTGGTTTGTGTTTATGATTATGTTTTCTTGAAATGAGATATATGTTTTGTTGAAATGTTTTAGCAATCTTCACATCAAATGAGTATTAGGCCAGTTGTAGGTAGTCTTCTTAACACCCCCCCCCCCCCCCCCCAATTTTTGAAAGGCAGTGTATAAAATGAGAGATTTGATATGATTGTTTTAATTGACTTTGATTTGTTAGTTTGTTGTTATCAAATTGAAATTAAAATACTGCAAATTAATTCTTTCTTATCTGTATGGTAGCAATATCAAGTTCTTTTAAAAATGACAATGTTATGCTTAGTTGTTTATCCATCCATCTGTGAACAAAGCAACATTAAACCCAAAAACAAAAAGAATAGATTTGTTTTCATATTTCAAATCTTTTTGAACTTAATGATATAACATGAATACTTAATTTTCAATTGCTAGAGTTATTTTGACTTTACTTATGTGTGATAATTTTTTATAACAATCAATAATGTTAGACTTCAATGAAAAAGAAAGGGAATCAGTTTGATGTTGAAAGGAAATAAAATCTCTAGCTGCATGTATGTATAGGCAAATAAATATTTTCTTTTTTTTTTATTTTCACAACATGCTCAAGGGGCTAATTTGAGCCCGAAATCTATGAATGGCATATGCTCCTGAACCACTGGGCTGATTTTAATAAAACTTTACCAGAATGTTCCTTGTGTGAATCCTTTTCAAAAATTGTTCACGAAATTTTGTTTTGCCCATAAGTATGGGTGTGGCAGGGAGGGGCTTGTTTCAAGCCCAAAATCTTTGAACGACATCTCCATCTGAAGCTGGGCCAATTTCAATGAAACTTTACCGCAATGTTTCTTGGGTGACCCTTTTCAAAAATTGTGCAGGAAATTTTGATGAGCCCATAAATATGAGTGTTGCAGGGCAGGGCTTATTTTGAGCCCGAAATCTTTGAACGACATTTTCTCCTGAACCACTGGGCCTATTGAATGAAGCTTTACCAGAATGTTCCTTGGATGACCCTTTTCAAATTTTGTTCTCAAATTTTGTTTGGCCCATAAGTATGGGTGTGGCAGGTCGGGGCTTAAACAACATCTTCTCCTGAAGCACTGAGCCAATTTCAATGAAACTTTACCAGAATGATCTTTGGATGACCCTTTTCAAAAATTGTTCGCAAAATTTTGATTGGCCCATAAATATGGGCGTGGCAGGGCAGGGCTCATTTGAGCCCAAAATCTTTGAATGACATCTTCTGAACCATTGGGCTGATTTCAATGAAACTTTTCCAGAATGTTCCCAGAATGTTCCTTGGGTGACCCTTTTTAAAAAATGTTAATGAAATTTTGATTTGCTCTTTTAAATATGCGTGTGGCAGGGTGGGGCTTATTTTGAGTTCTAAGTAATGAATGTTTGGGCAAAATAAAATATGTTCAAAGGAAATATAATCTTTACCCAATGATACATATAGCAACATAAATATTGTTTTTGTGTCCATTTATTTGAATAATTTTACAATGACAATAAGAAATGTATATAGTTCAAACTTTTCAATTGGAGCTTGTCTTTGAAGTGTTTTTTAAAAGGATTGGGTTCACAAAGTGCATATAAGGAAACAAATTGTCAGTTATTTTAATAGATGAGTCATTATGTAGCTGATTTCATGAAATACGTCTGCCCTGGTTTATCTTCGGTGGACAACTAAATTTCAACGCGTATTTTAGCTTTCATAAAGCTGTAGCTACGATATTTTGGTCCCTACTGTCGGTATCTTCTATTTTTGTCCCTACTATCGTTTTCTTCTCGAATATAGATAAGCCGCAAGCGCATCTTGGCTTTGAAGGTATTTTGTGTTTTAGGAATTTCTTATTTGATAATTTAATGTATAGTTTAAATAACTTGGTAATTGGTAATTTGTATTGCAATGTATGATTTTAATATTCGATCTATAAAAAACATTCAAAATTAAACCTGAAATTACTTCGACTTCAATGAGGTAGTAAAAAATAAACTTGAAATAAATATTCATAGATTAATCAATCGGTCCTTGCGGTATCATCCCGAGTCATGGAATAGCATAATTATTTATAGTTTCCGCTCTAAACGCACCATATAAAAACGTCCTTTTCGATGGTTTTTATTTGATTAAGTCTACATACTAATGGATATCATGATTATGAAATAAGATGATATATATAGGCATGCCTACTTTTAGACAAGATGGATTTCAAGATGAAAAGATGATGAAAATATCACTCCCAATTTGCGTAATCGCATATATTTATACCATGCAGTGGCTAAGGCATGGTATGCATCTTAAATTTCACAGTGACTCCGTAACGAGGGTTGCGGGCAAACCGTTCGGAGTATCTTTGGGCATTCTAAATCTGCTGAAAATTGAATTGTACTTTCAGTTAAGATAATCGTGAAAGTGACAAACTAAATGATTTCGGAATTGTTTAAGAATGAAATTGAATAAGTGCGACGATCGAGTTTTGAGTGAAATTAAAAGGATGTAATCCAATATCTCTAATTTTGTTCAAGATGGACAAAATTAACGTTACTAATTACACCCCTTTAAAAAAATATGCATTTAAATTCTATAATTGGCTCCTAAATGTCTTCACAGGCCAATCAGACGCTTACAAAATTCGATTTAGTTAGATTGTGGATTATTTCTAGCGATTTTGATCTTAAATGTAGTTGTTGATCTAATTATTTTAGTGTGTTTTGGGCGTTTTTGAATCGTGAGTGAGTGGTTTATTATGGTTTTGATCGGAATAACAGTCAATTGTACAATGTTCTTAACTGTACATGAAATTTTACGATGATCATTATGATACGCACGTAAAGGCGACCATCAAAAGATGTCAAAATAAAATCACATTTGCACTACCAGAGATAGTTTGTTGGTATGAACAATATACACTGCTCATTAAATCTTAACTAAATCTGAAATAAAACGGCTATAGTCAAGGTGATATGATAAATGCTCTGTCAGTTATGGCTATAGACAGGGGGATATTAAGCACCTATTTTGTACTAAGCACATGCGCGCTGTACGTAAATGATACGCCCTTGGCAGTGTCCGCCGCCCGGAATATCTCAGGTGGAGATACGTTTGCCAGATTTGAAAGTCGACCACATCATCGACATTGAAAGCCGAAGAAGCACTGTACATCAGAACGACCACGTCCGCCTTTACGACAGCCCGAATAAGATTTCAATTTAGATACAAAAAGACCGATTTTAGCCGCAGTAACGATTATAATCGGGTCACTCGTAACAGACGATAAGCCGCCGTTGTCTGACCATGCAAGGGATCGAAGTAACATGCGTTCCCTCCCAACCGATTTGCCGCAAAGTTTAAATTCAACTAGCTTCAAACAAACATAAAACTGAACGCAGGTGCCTTCTACATCAAGCGGGTGTGGTCAATATTTCAGTGTGCTTAGTCCGAGGTTTCTGTTCATTCAGTACGTGTGCAGTCTTTGCACCGGACGGTGGTCATCGTCCGGTCAAAGATCTGATAGCTTGACCGCCCGTCAACTACGTATAAACGGACCGTCAAGTTTGCAACAAGGCGGGTGTTAAACGAATGTTCACCTCTTAGGCAATAAAGAAGACTTCTTTCTTCCCTCAACTTCCTTTTTCGTACATTGATAATAATAAAGAAAAATCCCTCTCATGCACTCGTACAAAATAATTATATAAAATAAGGAAATGCACGTTTCCTCTCTCTGTGTATTTTATTTGTTTACCGGCTCAATTATCGTCCGCATTTTCTTTGAATTCGGACCCAAAGATTATTTGCATCGAGCAACTAGTATCAGTTGTCGTGATAGATGTGGGGTCAGTCATTGTCACAAACAGCGGTTTAATTAAGCTGTAGTTGCGAGGGTTTTGGTCGACTACGGACATAATGAGTCTTACTTAAGGTAGTGGACCCATAATAGTTCCGCAGCCTTTCGGAAGTAATGAACTTCAACAGTGTTAACCGAGGTTTCCTAATGATTTTCATTAGGAAACCTCGGTCAACATTGTGAAAGTTCATGAGTTCCGAAATGTTGCGGAACTATTAAGGTTCCACTACCTTAAGTAGTAGATAACCAAGATACTCTTGGTCGCGTTACTCAAGTCTTTTCATCGGGATTATGTTTTAAAATACGAACGAGTCTCTTGAGCTCGGATTTATTATTGTTCCAATGACCTTGACAGTTACAGAAGGGTTGGGTTCATCAAGCGAACATGCAAACACTGGCGATCAAGGCTAGCGTCAGTTATAGCCAGTTCTAGCCGGTATTTTCATATCGATCAAATCCATTGTGTTTTGTTCACTCGATACCGGTTCTGCTCATGCGCCACGAACCCGATAATGAGAGGTTACGCGAGGGACGTTTCATAAATATTTGTAGAGTAAAAGGGGGGGAAAAACCCCTTCATGCAGATCTATTATCATTCTTTGATGACATATGACAAGCTTTTATTAACTAACACGCGAGTACAGGTACGTTTTAGGGTGTACAGCATGATATGTAGTGTAAGGTGCAAATAACACACGAAGAATAAATTAAGAAATGTTGTATTTTGTTTAAACACGAATTGCGTTAGTTAAGGAAAATATGTATCTTATGAAAACTTCTAATCTACTTAGTAAGTATCAACAGTAGTGACTTTCTTTGCATTCTTGTATTTCTAGAACTGAAGCAGACTGAGTTAAACATTTTCCGACTTTACATCGATATACCAGTTGTTCACATAATTTTCATCAGAATCTGTCGGTAGCCTTGAAGTGTCCATTCCGCAAAGAATCTTTTATGATTTGGTCTCAAAATTTTAAAAGTAAGTTTACATACATGGTATTCCTTTTCGCAGACTAATCTGCTGAAACCAGCCCCGTGTTCAGGATGCAAAAACGTTTCGCGAGCGCCTTGAGATAATACCCCGCTTTGCACGTGCACACTACGTGCAAAGCGATGTATCATTTGGAAATCGCTTCACTAACGTTTTCATCCTGAAGGCAGGGCTGATACATCTGAATCGGCGCTAATTTCGTTTGCTTCATGGACAAAACTAAGTATCTCGAATGGCGTAAACATTGGTCATAGCTTTCCATTTTAGATCAGTAGCGTTTGCTTATTTTACACCATACGTTCATGTACAATAGTCATATTAATACGCTATTTTGGACTTTCTTATGTATAATACGTGCTTAGTGTTTTGTATGAGAAGAAATATCTAACGAGGTTGGGAGAATTGATAATTGTCGAGGCTCTGCCGAGACAATTATCAATTCCCAAAACCGAATTAGATATTCTTTCATACAATACACTTAATACGTATTGAATACATCTTATAACGTCTATTTTGCATTGTTTTCGTCGATGTTTCTAACAGAAGTGCAAGTTTCTAAAAAGAACAGCATTATGTCACTGTTCTAAAAATATCCATGTGATATCATAAGAATATCACATGGGATGTTATCACACAGACATTTGTTTCGTTGTAAGATAAAAAAGAATCTCGGCTTGTTCAGTTAACAAAAGACGTTGAATTATTATGTGATATTTCTCAGCGTGTACTTAGTTAGTCATAACATATAAAAATGCCAATGTCAATGTCGCACGAGAGGGTCTAGGCTTGCCATCAACATAGTCTTCTTTTTTGGACAGCCCATATTATCCGAATATGTATTGTTATGTCGGGTATAAATAAATAAGACTCAGTATTCTAGATACTAAATATATTTACTATAAGCTCATCTGCTAGCCATCTAACTATCTATATATGATATGCAAGCTTTACTCCATACACGACATTTGCCTTCATGCGTCATACCAACAGCCATTATTCCTCACCGGGGACCTTATTTGAAAAATAAAGTGGCGAAACACGGTTACCATACCAACAAATTAATTTAGCCATTATCATAAGCGTCGCATAGGATAAGGGCCACCTTGCCAGATATGTTTTGTAGAAAATTTGAATTCAAACATGTTTACAATTCTATTTTTCAGTAGATGCAAATATTACAAAATATTTGGGATTTCCGAACAAAAACTTATGTTTGAGATCTTCTTCCGATTTCTAATATGCTGTAACCTTGGAATATGTTGGCAACTCAGTTCTGTATATAATGTATATGCCTTTAACACATGAATTCAGGAAGTCGTAGTGAGTCATTGTCGAGTAGAGTTTTACATATCTGTTATCCGCCCTCAGAACAAAATAAACGCCCCTCACATGATTTGTAATTAGTTTCCGTTCGGAACACAGCTACTGTCAGCTGAAACTGGTGAAATCAGGACTGGACGCGACGATTATGATTACAGCATTCTGTGTTATTTATTGTAACAAGAGGTAAGACCATTTAGACGTTCAGACAAGCAGTTTGTTGTAGCTGTTGATCATATTAATGGTCGCTCACTAAATTTAACTTTTGTAGTACGCCGATCTACTTTCATTTAGCTATCGCTATAAACTTCAAAAACTGATAAAAGCCGATTAAGATAGAATGCGATACAAAACTGACCATTGAACGAATATTCAAGAAAGAGTCAGAATTTAGGAGATAACATATTGTGAGACAATGCAAAACAGTAAAGGTTCCATATAAATTATGTTGGTTGGTTCGCCCATTCTTTCTCCGCGTGAGAACAGCTGATCAAATATTTCGTCAATGTCCGTGAAAGGTCAAGGGTGATCCGAATGGACTCGGGTCCACCCGCCCTTTGCCTGGCGGGAACTCGTGCAGCTTACTAAATATTTCGTTATATTCAAGACCTTGAGATTGAAACCATTCCAGCCCTGCGTTCAGGATGAAAGCGTTAGCGAAACGTTTTCGAAATGATACCTAGCTTTTCACGTATGTGCAAGTGCAAAGCGGGGTATCATCTCAAAGCGCTTGAGAATCGTTTCACAGGGCAGTTGTTTAATCTATATCGATTGGTCAATGCAAAACCATCGAACAAATTATTTTTTACGGTTGAAAATTCAAGTAACAAGACTGTCGCCATACGTCTTGAGGCTACTTCTGCTGCTATAGGCTACTTAAAAAACAGCATTGCAACAACCCATTTGATAGATTTCTGCTCAATTAATATCAATGAACATTTCGATGGCTCATCGTGAAACAGTTGTAACTGTCTATATGTTTATAAGCAGTTACAACTGTTCTGCGCTGAGTCATCGATTTGGCATATCTCATTTTCGTCAAATTTACTCCTCTATCCTCTATGGCTCACCCAAGCTGCAGTCAAACTCTTTTGGTTTAAAAATGCTTCCAGTTATTCCCCTTGATAGTCTGGTTAGCTCTTTTGATGTTGAACACACATGCCAAATTTATGAAGAGATCTTCAGTAACAATAGAGATATGAACAAGTTTAAAATTTGTCACACCAACACCTACACCAATGCCAACAATAAAGCAACCCAAATGATGCCAAGATGACCACAACACCTTAGGTTTTCTAAAAAACCAGCCAATCTAATGAAATAAAAGAAAGTGCCTTTTCTACTATCCCCTTTTCTCCCTCCTATGAAATCTAAAATTTCTAAATTCATTCTTATTACTGCATGTTTGACTAACAATGGGATCAATCTAAACTACTTATTTGCGTGGGAAAAAATTGAAACATTTAAAGGTTGATGACATTTGTGTCATTCAACCAACCACCATCAGTGAAACATTCTAAAATTAATGTCACTGAATTAATCTTTGAAGGGAGACAGTGGCATCATGGAATAAGCTTTAAAGCTATTTTTCATGTTTGGATTTAGTGTGTAGCCGCCCCCCCCCCCCCCCCATTTCCTTCCCCCTCTTTTACCCTTCATCCTGAAAATGGTAGATCTAATAAAAATTGTGTCTATGATTTTCAATCCAAGTCGAAAGTCTAAAATTGTTATTTCTAAAAGAGTATTTACAACTAAGGTTTTTGGAAGGAATGTTAGAATTTTTTTAATCTAAAATTATGGACACTATATAAAACACTCTAAATTTCACCATCTTGGCAAAGTTGATTTTATCAAGATAAAGACAATTTTGTCATAATCATTGAAATTTAGAGTGTTTTACATAGTATTTAAACTTTTCCCTGTGGAATGATTTTGTTAAATCATGGAGTTTCCTTGAAAATAAAAAAAAATGTAGAAGTCTAGTCTGGAGCCCTAGTTAGTTATTGATGAAATAATGGAAACTCATGAATACTGTATGTTTTTCTGGTGAAAAATATACTACTAAATCATTCATACATTATTCAGAAGTTCATTTACCTACATCTATGCAAGTCATGGTCTTGACAAGTAATATCATTGATTGATTGATTGAATGGAGTTTAACGCCGCTTTCAACATTATTTCAGTTATATCGCGGCGGCCGGAGCACCTAACAATGGATTCCTGGTATTTCTTTTCACCTGTACTACCATTACATCCTTTCCTAGCCTCCGACTGCTATCTCACATAGGTTTACGATTATCTACCCATTGGTGAGAGACAAACGTCGGAAAGGATATTTGCCGCCACCGGGGATCGAACCCACGACTTCCAGATTGGAAGTCTTATGCCTAACCAACTGCGCTATGGTGGCGGCTACAAGTAATATCAAACAAAATTACAGAATAGCGGAGTTAAACAAACCAATGTGATTACGACATTCCGTGGCTCAGCATGAAACAGTTATAAATGCCTATACACATATAGGCAGTTCAAGCTGTTTCACGCTGAACCACTGTGATGGTTATGCTAAATTAATTCCTAATCTTGGGATTTGTAAGTCATTGACCCCATATATCTTAATCTTTAGCCATAACCACTTTAGCCATAATAGAAAGTTGAACTGTTCCAAGTTGAAGTAACTTTCATGAATTTAAGCAGGAGTTTGTGCTAGTCCAAATTTTTTTCCTTACTCAGTCTTTCAGTTTTGAAACTCTTTTAAAACAAGAGCCGTCAGAGACGGATTATGCTCCCCAAATAAGGCATTGTCACAAAAACAAGAGCCATGTTGGACATGGACATCCCCCGCCGCAAAGCTTGAAAGTAAACTGAAGCCTAATAGAATAAAGATTCTTTTGTACTGTCAGAGATTTACCTCCCATTAAATCTAAGTATTAAAAATAACGAACGGCAATAACTCCAAAATTATGCAAGCAAGAGTTATAGTTCTGGTGTATTGCACTTCTCCTCCATGAGATCTATCCACCCATAAAGTTTCAAGTTGATAGCTATTATACTTTAGGAGATATGCTCTAGACAAAATCTAAGTATCAAAAATAACAAAGGGCAATAACTCCAAAATTATGCAAGTAAGAGTTGTAGTTCTTCTGCACTGCACTTCTCCTCCATGAGATCGATCCACCCATAACTTTTCAAGTTGATAGCTATTATACTTTAGGAGATATGCTCCAGATATAATCTAAGTATCAAAAATAACACAGATATAATCTAAGTATCAAAAATAACAAAGGGCAATAACGCCAAAATTATGCAAGCAAGAGTTGTAGTCCTTGTGCATAGCACTTCTCCTCCATGAGATCTATCCACCCATAAAGTTCCAAGTTGATAGCTATTATACTTTAGGAGATATGCTCCAGACATAATCTTAGTATCAAAAATAACAAAGGGCAATAACTCCAAAATTATGCAAGCAAGAGTTGTAGTTCTTGTGCACTGCACTTCTCCTCCATAAGATCTATCCACCCATAAAGTTTCAAGTTGATAGCTATTATACTTTAGGAGATATGCTCTATGGTCAGATTTCAAAGACTCAAATAAGCTGTTATCTTATACAGCTAACATAAAGGTAACAAACATTAAACCCCCTTTTTGCATGACATATTTTCAGACACAAATTTCAAAAAGTTTAGGGTAAAGAGCATCTGATTTGCTACTCAAATGTGAAATTTCATCAAATTCTGAGCATAAAACTAGGAGAAATGAAGGAATAACTGTATTTTACGCGCTAACATAAAGGTAACAAACATTAAGCCCCCTTTTTCCATGATATATATTATTTTACGTTAATTTCAAATTGTTTATAGTAAAGGGCATCTGATTTGCTACTAAATATGAAATTTCACTAAATTCTGACTGTTAGACTAGGAGAAATTTGGGAAAAACTGTTTTTTACCCTAAGTCCCCTTTTCCCGTGACGAGGCCTCAAATCCAAAAACCGTCACAGATGCATCATCACTATATCATAGGGAGTTCACATGGTAAGTTTCATTCAATTTGGCCCAGGGGTTATGGAGAAATAGGTGGGGACGGACGGACGGACGGAAGGAATTATGGACGTACGGACGGATGGACGGACAGACAAAGCGGCGGCTATATGCTCTCCCTTCGGGGAGCATAAAAATATATTTAAGATTTGCATTTACAATATCATCTTGATATCTGCTTTTGACATCAGTTTATATGCAAAACAGGGTACCATTTTGTAAACATAAGTAAGCATTTTAGTGATCTCAAACACATGACTAATATTGATGTAAAGTAACATGTATTTTTATTTGGATTCATTTTGTCTGAAGCTAAAAGAAAGAGGAACCAAGGCCCAAGGTTATAATACTTTTCTCAGGCTCAGGCTAAATTTTCTCAAATTTTAAATTAAAATGAATGTATTAACATGAAAGATAATATTGATAAGTTGTTATTTATAACAACTTATTAATATCATCTTTCATGGTAATACATTAAAATGAGTAATAAAACAGAATTACGGCTTTAATCTGAGCCTGAGAAAAGTTTTATAACCTCGGGCCCTGATTTATTAAGTAAATGTTTATTGTTAATGTGACATTTTTCTATATTTTCTTCTAACATAACAATATTTCCTGAACTTAACACATGGCACTAGTAATATTGTGTAAACTTGACTTTTAAATTGAGTCTTCAGACCTGAAGTCATATGAATATTTTGTGAAAAAGGTCATTCAACTGGAAATGAAATTTGAGCTCTTTATTGCTATGTAACTGTAACTATAATATAATTAAATAATGACTTCATGTTTAAAACTGGCTAATTAGAACTCTCTTCTAAAATACAATGGTAAAAAGATAGAGCATGTGTTCAAAACAAACACATTATTATTTTTCTTCTAGCTACAGCTTGTTTAACACTGTGGTTACAAGATTTTGGAAGAAAATCAACAATTTGTTATCTCTTTTTCTCTTTGTTCTTAACTTGCACAATGATTCTACATGGCTTATCTGTTAGTTTGATAATGGTCTAACCCTGAACTGTACAATCTCTATTTCTCTAATACAAAATTGTGACTTGTGATTTCAATACATTAATTAGTAAACAAATGAATAAGTTCAAGGTCAAAATGATGTATTCTACTTGTATCTTTCTTGACCCTGTGTTTTTCATACAAAGAAAAAAAAATATGGCAAAATTAGACAAAATTAGAAATTAATTAAAAGAATTTTCTTTTCCTGCAATGATTTGTTAAATAGCAGATGGTTATTTCTCAATTAACATCAATTTTTCTACAACTAATCTTACAACCAAGTCCAAGATTTTGTTTTCTATCTGTTCAGCTAAGTATCATCAGAGTGCAATCAAAGAGTTGTAAATGAAACTTGAATATTCCAATTGCTCAGCACAAAACAGTTGTAACTGCCTATAGATATATAGGCAGTTACAATGTTTTAGCGCTAAGCTATTGATTTGATGGGATACAACTGTTTTTCGGCATCACTAATAATATGATGATCAATTAAGCTCAAGACTTGCAGAGTCTGTGAAAATTAGATTGATATATCAAAGAAGATAAATATTGTTTGTCTACAAAAATACCATAGCCAACAACCTGTTACGTGTCTGCACAATGTTTTGCAAACTTACAAAGATTGCCGTGCAAAATATATGAAACCTGCCTGTATTCAGGATCCAAAATGTTAAGAACTTTTACCCTCCCTTTAAACAAGCATGAAACTGGCCTCAGTTGTTTTTGTTTGTATTTTCAGAAAATATTTTTGTTAAAGTTCTCTTACAAGCCGCTTTAATTCAAGTTCATATAAACAAGTGCTTAACAAAAATCTTCTTTTTAGAGAAATGGGACTTAACTTTAAGACTTGTAATGATTTAAATCTCTTTGAAAAAAATACTGTAAAGAAGAGTCTGGCAGCCAGACTAAACAAGCACTTGTACGTGCATATGGGGTAAAATCTCTCTCATGTTGTGTGTATGTTATGTATCTGAAACACTAGGCTGGTTTCAAAAGTGACAGAAGAATAGACTTCTATATTTCAAACTTGAATAGTTTCCTCACTAAGTGAGAGGGGTATATAGTGCTGTGATAAATTTGAAGAATTTGTTGAAAAGTCATTCAACTTTTGCCATTAAACTATCTGTTTCTATCAACTTCGGATTAATTCAGTTTCATACTCAGACAGTGACATACAAATGTAAATTTGAAGTTGAATATTAGGAATTAATGCCCAACTCTTGTAAGTCTTGCTATATATTTTTGACTTAGAAACCTAGAAGCTTTCTTTTAAACCTTGTCATGCCGAAAAAAAAATATTGCAAAAATATATTACAATCAAAGTGCCAAGAGCACTGGATGCACTGTGATGCATTGAGAGTCAGCACTTATGTTGAAAATAAGATGTTTAAACTTTATCTGATTTAAAAAAGAAAATCAGGTGGATTGGACTAAGATCAAACTACACATGTGTAAAGACAGATCTTTGTCTACACCTATACCTCTTGCCAAAAGAGGATTATTTCAAGTTCTGCATGACAGAGTTAAAATAAGATGCCAAAAGAAGCAACTAAAAATGCAGTGACTGTAAAAAAATTACATGACCATATCTTATATTTTTTTGGTAATTTTTGCCCAAACAGCTTGCTTTTAGTTCGGTAAATTTCAATTAATATTTAGGTAGAATTAATGAAACTATCTTTTACTAATTTGATTGCCAATAAATTTAAAGGCACTTATAAAAACTTCTGCTGACCTGAAAAAATGTGCATTGTAGTTTTAAAAAAAAATGTTTTTAATGAATTTTTCATTTAGAATTTGAGGCAAAATACTGTCCTTATATTCAATAGATCTACCAATCCTTACATTATCTTATTCATCATTTCAGATGTATTATGAAGACTGTGCTTCTGATGCTCTGAGATAGTGATACCAGACAAATAAAAATTCAGTCATTTTCCAAACAATTTAAACATGGATGAACCACAGAACAAAGAAGACGCCTTTCATGAAGAATCTGAAAACTTCTTACAAGATGATACTAACATTTCTGAAGGTACTCCAAGTGAAATAAGTGATGTGAACAGTTATGCAAGTGATACACCCCTCATCAGAGACTCTGACACAAGTCATCATATTGACACTTATGAGATGAAACAAAATACAAATGAGGACAAAACTATTGTAGACCAAATGGATAAACTATCTGTACCTCAATTTGTGATTACAGGACAATCAGATGAACATGTAGCTCACTCTGTATTAGATATACATGATTTTCTAGATGGATGTGAGGAAGTAGAGGTCCATATACAACCTCTCAATATAATAGGGGGTGGATGGGAGTGTGGGAGTGTATCTAGTCTCTATCACATAGCCGCATCACGGGAAACGGGTGTCCGACCTCAAGCCTTGGATAAACAGTCAATTCAAGGTTCTATAGGGTACAGAAGTCGACTGGGGACTCTAGACCAACAGTCAAATCAAGGATCTCTTGCTTTTCTACCTCAAAATAGGCTACTGTCCAGAGTGTTTGCCAATTCCATCAGCAGTTTTCAGTTCAGTAAGAAAGGATCTGTTATTGAAGATCTTCATAAATCATTTATACTTGACAAAGAGGAAGCATCTCCTGAAGAAGTAGATCTGAATGTTCCACAAGACAAGCCAAGAAATTTTAAGAATCTATGTGCTGTCAGTGTTGGACTTACCATACTGTACTTTGCAATTGGGGGCCTGCGCAATTTACAGAGCAGTTTAAACTCAGAGGATGGTGTAGGGGTCATTTCGCTTGCTGCAACATTTGCTTCTTTCACAATCAGTAGCCTGATCAGCCCCTATATTGTTCAGATGTATCGACCCAAATTATGTCTTATTGTTGGATTTATCAGTCACATTTTCTTTGTGTTTGCCAACTACTGTCCAAAACTCATGTACTTCATTCCATCATCTGTGATTCTCGGGTTTGGAAATGCTCTTACCTGGAATGCTGCCTGTACCTATATAACAGAGATAGCTGTAAATGAAGCTGATAGAAAGATGAAGTACGCATCTCATGTACTCAGTCGATACTTCGGTTTCTTTTTCCTGACCTATCAGTCATCGACGGTGTTTGGAAATTTGATATCATCTCTCATCCTCATACCAAAATCACCAGCCACAAACTCATCCATGGACATAGTGACCAACAGCAATCTGTCATCAAACTCTCAGAACATCACTTATGAAATCAAATCTGCTATGACTGTTAGTCTGTGTGGGGCTGGATTTTCTAACAATGATAACAGTGGATCAGCTGGGTTGTCTGTTGATGAATTTGACAAACTGTTTCTATTAGGAACATATGCAACATGTGTTATTGTTGCGATTCTCACAATTGTGATCTTTTTGGATCACCTGCCAAACTATACAGCCAGATCTGCAAAATTGAAGGATGTTATAATCCAAGCAAAGGACATATTTCTGATGATTATTGACAAGAAGTTCATTTTCATTGTTGTACTATGCTTCTATACTGTCATTGGGAATGGATTTGTAGTTGCTGACACTTTAAGGGTAGGTATATTTAAGTTCAATTCCTCTATATAATATCTCTTTGATTTCTTTTGTGTGTTTTTTTATAAGTATATAAGAAGCTCAATTAAGACTTTCAAATCATGCAAGTATTTGATGAATTGACCTTATCTTGTAAATATAGAAATAAAATTATTCTTGTATGCTATCCCTTTCCAAGTCAATAGTTTTGGGTTTTCATAATTATTGACTTGTACATGTATGCCCAATAGTTTTGTGTATTTAAATATTAATTGCTTCAAATATGGTGAGTGACAGAGGACTAAGTCTGTTTTAGAAATATGACCAAAATGCATTGCTTTTAAATGCTTCAGTAATAAAGTCAACTAGTCTTTGTAAAAAGTAATTCTACTGAATTTACAGTACATACAAAATTCTTTTATATATATATTTTGAAGGCACTTGAAATGCTTGTTGTTCTAATCCATCATTTTCAGTGTGCTTTAACCCTTGTCATGCTGAACCCGGGACATTCCTGTTTTGACAGGAGGTATGGACAAAAATCAGCCTGCACCTATGTGCAGTCTGATTTTAGTCAACACCACCTGTCTGTCCCCATTCAAGGCAGAGTTGTAAATGAATTTAATCTTCAAAAAGATAGATTATCTACACCCTTGGATTCTAGGGCTTTCAGTACTTTGATATGAGTGCAACTCTGAAAGAGGATTTTAATTCAGCATGACAAGGGTTAACCCTTTGCTGTTTAATCCCTGCTTTTTACGTGCCTGTGATTTTATGATTGAGAAAACATTGTGAAAAAAGAAGAAATTGCTTCTGACAAGCAATTTCTTCTTTTTCTACACTATTTTCTACCCTACTGAATGGTTATTTTACAAATTAAATCCACTTTTAATTTTCGTCTGCAAAACCTTTGAATTTGGACAGGTCCAACATTTTGTAAAACAGGAAAGGGTTAAATAATCAAATGATGTTTTCAGGGTTATGTGACCTGTCCACTTGGTATCTATATGGTGGGATATACGATGATCTGTTTTGGAATCTGTGGTGCCATGAGTTCCTTCATGTTTGGAAAGTTACAGAAATACACAGGCAGAGTGCCCATCTTTCTACTTGGTGAGTTATTTGTGTTGTATTGTACACCTGTACCCAATCCCTGTAGGATTATACTTATACACTGGATTAGCTCTTGCTAGATCAAACTTTCATAAACTATTTAAGATTTTAAGTTGTTAAGTGCATTATTATGTAATGTTATTTTAATATGACTTAATGATATAAACTTATAAATGATATGTCCTTCAATGTCTTAATTCAAACAGATTGAAGTTTTTTTCAATCCTGACAACTTCTTAACTTACGGGGAATATTTGTTCTACCTTGATTTAACTGTAATTCCCATGTTCACTAGGAGTGATCATTAAAATCAAATATCTTTGAATAATCTTTATTGCTTATTTTGAAACATTTACATCCTTTAAAATAAAAACCTACATGTACATGAATTTATTTAATTCAATTTAGATAAGAAAAGTAACTGGAGTTGCGTATTGAGTAACATAGTTTAAATGATTAAAAGGTAAATTATAATTTGTGAACCAGTAACCATAAGCTAGCTTCATATTGGACTCTTCTGGAAAGCTGATGAAAAGTAAAATACTTTTCTGTTAAACTTCTACACATATTTTTATCAACAGAACAACATGTGAAAAGTAATAATTATATAATAACATATCTTTTAAGCTTCAAATAATGTTCCATATTAACCCTTTCCTGTTTAATCCCTGCTTTTTTCGTGCCTGTGATTTTATGATTGAGAAAACATTGTGAAAAAAGAAGAAATTGCTCCTGACAAGCAATTTCTTCTTTTTCCACACTATTTTCTACCCTAATGAATGGTTATTTTTCAAATTAAATCCACTTCAAATTTTCGTCTGCAAAACCTTTTAATTTGGACAAGTCAAAAATTTTGTAAAACAGGAAAGGGTCAAGATGATCAGCAAATATTGTTTCAATGGTGTCCATCTGCTCTTCTGTCTGATTCAACTTCACCCTTGATAAGATGAAATTAAAAGGTTGATTTTTGGGGAACTTTAGTGTTCCAATATTTTTTTCAAAGTTCAAATTTTGTAATCATGAGTTATTATTTATATCAACAAAAATCAAGTCAATGATCGAAACTATCATATTTTGATTAATGGGTTTGAGATATCTAGCTAGTATAGATCTAGATTGCTATTTTGGTACTCATGTGATGTTTTATTACAGCTGATGAGATGCGCGTTGCTGAAGCAGTTCTCACTCATTTCAAATGACTTCTTTTCAGCCCTCTTTCCCCATGTTTCAATTGTTAATTATTCTGCCTTTCAGTCATAAATAATAGATTAAAGACCCTACATTCATGGTTGGAAGCCTACAAGAGTTACCTGTTACCTGAGAAATGTGTTGTGTATAACATACACCATTCTTACACCTGCTTGATGGAATTATTACACCTTTAATGATGATATAAGATTATTCCCCTCAAAACAGCAATGTGTTAACAAGATTGAAAATCTTGACTGACCTTGGTGACCCCCAGATGACCTTGACAGTTGATGGTTGCCTAGAAACAGGGTAAGTAACCCAACAAGCTCTTGAAGTCCCAGAGGATAGGTTAGTATGGTATGAAAAAGTAGGTATACCTTCTGCAGTTATTTATTGTATGCTTGTTTGGAAATTGATGTTGGCTTTCAATGCAGTTCACAGTGTTCATCAATGTTTAACCCTTTCATGTTTTACAAAATTTTGGACCTGTCCAAATTCAAAGGTTTAACAGACGTAAATTTAAAGTGGATTTAATTTGAAAAATAACCATTCAGTAGGATAGAAAATAGTGTGGAGAAGGAAGAAATTGCTTTTCAGAAGCAATTTCTTCTTTTTTCACAATGTTTTCTCAATCATAAAATCACAGGCACGTAAAAAGCAGGGATTAAAACAGCAAAGGGTTAATAGGTTTTCTTTTAAACGTTTTCTTCATGAAAATCCAATGTCATAGGTAGTTCAAATAACTTGTTTCTTATACCCATTTAAACAGTATCTGCTAGAAAGAAGATAAAGTTGTGATACTTGGCTTGTAAGAAGAAAAGGACATTAAAGAGAATTATGTGAACTTTTTTTTTGTTTTGCTAAACAACACAACAAAGGAAAAAGTTTCTTATTACAAATACATTCTTGGGGATTTTGCATCTAAACAATGCATATATTTCCACCAGCATTTGCTATCATTGTTTAACAACTGTATATAGAAGTAAACAAATACCATAGTACATCTATTTGTAAAGGCACTTTTGCTTCCACTTTGTTATTTTTACCAGAGTGTTGTTTATACTCTGGTATGTAAATATATAAAAGTACTGAACACTGAATAAACAACACTGAATAAGGAAAAAAATCAATATCAAACAACCAAAGAATTGAGACTGACTTTTGATCTTGTTGAAAGAACAAAATGATATATTGAAAGTAAATAGGAAACCTTTTGGCCACCAGTGTCAATTTATTTCTTATCATCTAACTACTACCAGTATAAACTCTTTATTCCTTTATCAGTGAAAAGTTTATCAACAGATAAAAATAGATTATTGAAAAAGAACTGTAATGAAACCTTTACAATATTTGGCTTTGAACTACAGCAAATAAGCAATAAATTGAAAGTTGTCCTTTTTAGATATATTTTCGCCTAAGCCATGGTCCATAATAATGGAGCAGGTGATAAATGATGAGATGTAAGTGTACCATTTGGTAGGTTGAACTTCCAGGTCATTTGTTAAAGTGAAGGTCATTTCAATATCAAAGTTAAATTGGCATTTTTTGTAGCCTTAATAATATAGAGACACAAGAGACCGGCCTATATACATGTGTGTTTTGTTCCAACAACCTTTGGAGGACAGTGTTTTTCATATATATATATATATATATATTCACTGTTGTTTGGCCTTTCGTCATATCAAGTTAAAGATCTTTTTTATCAAGTGAAGGACTTAGACATTTGCCCAACTTTTGAGGGACGAATCATTCTTGGAATTTCATTATAAATCAAATTGCAAGGACTTCCTCCTGATTTGAGCTCAAAGGTCAATTAACCGAATTTCAAATGACAAAGTTATATATGAAATATATTTTGGGGACATTTACCGGTAGTTTACCAATATAGCCTCCTTTAGTTTTGCAATAAACAAATAAGTTTTAATTGTAGTTCAAGTGAAAGTCCATGTTTAGACAAAAAGAACTAAAAAAAAATATTAGTGAGGTCATGGCCTTCTTAACAATATTTTGTCAAAGTTTTCTTTTGTAAACATTTGTGTTTTTGATTTTAAGTATTTAGGTTTCATCAAAATAATTTGATTTCATTTCATGTTCGATATGCCTGTGTAATGGGACATGTTTGAAGCATATACTTAATGAAGTAGAATCTTTAGCTTTCAGGTCTCAAATTTGGTTTGACAATAAACAAGACTAGACTTGAATATTTGAAAATCCAAAAGATAACTTGGATATGTAGTTATTGTTTGTTTGCAATGAGAAATGGTAGATAATAAATATTATCCTAGATAATAAAGTGTTAGACTGGTCAAAAGATTGAACAAAATGCTTGCAACTTTGCTGAGCATAAAAAATCATATGAAGTAAAAAGTACTGTGACAAAAGGAGAAATTGCTTGTTGCATCTTCTTTCCTAACAATGATTTATTGGATAAAATTTCTCAATTATGAAAGACTGAAGTTATCTTGACGAAGGTTTTGCACAAAATACTTATAGAAAAGAAATGACACTTCGGAACTGGTTCTTATAATGTTTGATTATGTTCATTAAAAGAAAACCGTAGTGTAATAAGAAGTTGTTTCAGTAGGCAATCAATACTTTTCAAAATAGACATAGAAATATTTTGTCGATTTTCTACCCAAACCGCATAGCTATAGCTTTGAACAGGCTGTAGTTATGAGATTTTAGCAGAACTCCGACGATTTGTAACTTTGTATAAACATCAGTCCTGTGTTCAAGATGAAAAAAAAACACCAACGTCAAAAAATGATACCCATTTTACTTGTGAGTACATAATGCAAAGCAGGGTAAAATATTGCCAAAATTTTTCACCAACAATTATTTATTCTGAATGTAGGTCAGTAAAAGGACATTTAAGAGAGTGACAGAGAGAAAGACATGAGGCCAACTGGCTGTGTGTCAAAAGCATTTGATTGCCAAATATAAATATCAGCAGCATTAGGTTATTATTATGTATTAAATAGGGATGGGAACGAATATCCGAATATTCGAATATTCGTTTTTCCCGCGAATATTCGAATACGATTTTCGAATACGAATATTCGTTTTCATGTGACTGAATTTGAGCATTTGCCTTTATATCTGTAAAAGAAGTGGGAAGTAATTTCTCATTATTGAAACGATTTTCTCACATCATTTTCAATCGTATGTATATAAGTGTCAAAAAGGTACAAGGAAAATCAATAATTATGACAGGTTGCATATCTGTTTATCAGCAGTATGTCCGTGAAACATCGACCAATGTATAAATGTGTTAATGTAACACCTTTGGAGAGTTGAAATCTATATGCAAATTTTCGGATACGTCAAAACGATTGACGTTACGTCGAACGAAACTTATTTGAAACCATAAACCAAAGGCCGCGCGGCTTTTGTTATATTATTTTTCTCTTGACTCGATTTCAAAGAAAAGTAGATTATTGTCTCTTCGCCGGCAATAAGACAAGTGCACAACCATGAAGATTTGCAATATTCGTCAATGGGCGACCAATTTGTGTTTCTAAAAGTCACGTCGTAGTTATGACGCTTTGATTTTCCATCGGGTATTCGACGTATTTTTCGGATTCGAGTTAATATAATATTTTGTTTCAAGAGTGTCTGTTCTATCCTACAACACTTTAGAACATGTCACCAAAAATTGATAAAATTGTAAAGTCTCGGAAAACGAATTCCAAAATAAATGTTCTGGTCTGTCGACGCCAAAAATCATCGCAATCAAAGCTTGAATCACTATGTTTCACGAACTTTTGATCGCACATTTTACACTGTACTAATTTTCATTGTCACATGAAAAGGTAATATAAAGTGAAATCAAGACAAATAATTCCAATTTAATTGGATGTGATTGGATTCTCGAAATAAGTTCACCATTCCACAAGGTGTGAGGAACGCAAGGCAACCCTACTTGGAGATTCAATGGCGTCTCGGATCGCGCCGTCGTAATTTAGTAATTTTTAATTTCATTTCTATTAAGCATTTTTTTCTGCAAATTAAAATCAGAGAAATCCGATTCAAGTTAAATTGAATCTCTTTTCTTAATATTCATAATCTGTACAAGTTAAAGTAACCTCGAACAAGGAAAGGAATAATAATCGGGTAAAAACAATACTCGGATATCCAATTTGTTAGTAGCCAAAACGAATATTCGAATATATTCGAATATTCAAAACGAATATTCGAATATGAATTTTGCTATTCGTTCCCATCCCTAGTATTAAAATGTCAACTGTCACAGACAGACTGCATCAACTTTTATGTTCTGGAAAGAATCAGTCGATTCTGTTGTTTCATGCCAAGTGCTGATGTTTGAAATAATGGCAAAGTTGTTGCCAATTAAATGGATTATGACATCTGAAAAATGATGCTGTGTTTTTTTTTTTTGCAAAAATAGGTAAATGTTGGCAATTAGTCAGATGAAAGTGGCCCATACCCAACCCAAATTCTTGACTAAATATTTTTTATTTAGAAATATTGATTGAATCTTGTTTTTGAAATGGGGTATAATTGGAAAACTGTTTGCACTGTTTTGTGATCCTGTACGCAAGGCTGGACTCTTGCTTAATGAATATTATTGATTAACCCACAATTGAGCCTGTGTGTGACATTTTCAACAATTTCATACCTTTGCAAGGTACAAACTGTAAGTAGTGCTGACAATGGCACAATGCAATAATAATGTATGCTGAACACAATAAGATGGATCAAGCGGTATCTATCTCTAAAACGCTTAGTAAAGATTCTGTTCAGACTGTGCGGCTGCACAGGCTGGCCAGAAACATTGCTTTGGGAACATTTGAAATTGTTGGAAATGTCATGCACAGACTCAATTGATATTATCAATGGTTGTAAAATATTGAAGGAAATATTTCAAATATCTTTGGTGTTTCATCAAGAATATTGACAAATGTAGCCCAAATACATACCATATTACTTCTAATTAATGATCTTTGGAGCTGTACATAATATTTAGTATACATTTCTGATTTGAAAAAAAAAAATCATTAAACTTATGTCTTTTAGGCCGGTTTCCCTTTAATTTGAGGTAAACTCATCTAAACAATTATATTAATGATTGTTTAGAGCAAGTTCACATCAAATGAGAGAAGATGTCTCAACAAGTTCTTAAAATTTAGGCATTTGAAGTTGGTTTTCTTAGTAAAAATGTTGGTGTGCTACTATAAGGGAGGGCGCTATTATTAGGGGAAATATGGTATGTCAATCTCATGGTTTGACAATATATTTTCAAGAAACATTAATGATGAATTGGGCTGCTTATAGCACATACAAGCCACACTGTCTTGATCTTCCATGTTCAAACATATTTGTGATGTGCTTTCCTCTTAGACTTGCCATTATGATCAACCCATTATATTTGTCTCTCTATGCAGACAAAGACACAATATTCTCACTGACAGAATGATTAACTGTTTGAGCAAATAAAATTATTATTCAAAAGGCCATTGTTCAAGACATTTTTTGTACTGGAATATTTAAGATGAACCTTTATGTATTTGTAACTTGCACAATATTTATGCTTATCTATTACCTGGTATTTTGCCTTGAATTTTTTCAAACTTTATCATAAGCAGTCTTAGCCCTTCTTACTCTTTAAAAATTATTTCTGTAACATAAGAATTAACCTCTCTCTCACTACTATATACTTTATTTGAATACATAGTTATGTCCTTTTGTGCGCTGCTTTCCTGCATAGAGAGAAGAAGAGAAAATGACAGTTCAGTGTATGTGCATTAGAAATTAGGTGAATAATTGCATAAATCAGTCCTATGTTTGTTTAGAGTATACCTCTATTGTTTTATTTCAAAATAATTTTAAGGTCACAGCTCTAGGTCAACCATTCAAAGTTGACCTTAAGCATGCCTCGAATGTTATTGAATGGATTAAATTGACACAATTGGGAATTTGTTCTCCAAGTGCAATATGGAACAAATGAAAGATGGTTATAATCTGGAACATAGCTTCTTACTTAGTGGATGTTATTCAAAATAATTTTAAAAGCTTACTTGCCATCATTTGTAGATATGCACTTTGTTACATAATTTAACCAGCTATGTCATTAAGGTCATAAGTGTAGGAGAAACATTGAGAGGTTTTGTTATTAGCTCCACTGGCCGAAGGCCAGCGAGCTATTGTCATGGCGGAGTGTCCGTCTTGCGTCCGTGCGTAAACTTTTTCTTTAAACATCTTCTCCTCCCAAACCAATGGGCGGATTTTAACCAAACTTGGTAGAAAGGATCCTTAGGTGACCCTCTTCTTAAATTGTTCAAAGAATTTTGATTGGCCCCCAAATATGGGCGTGGCAGGGCGTGGCATTTTTTCACTTTGAAATCTTTAAAAATCTTCTCCTCCCAAACCATTGGGCCGATTTCAATGAAACTTGGCATGGATGTTCCTTGGGTGACCCTTTACTTAAATTGTTCAAGAAATTTTGATTGGCCCCTAAATATGGGCGTGGCAGGGCGTGGCTTATTTTGAGCCTGAAATCTTTGAACGACATCTCCTCCTGAACCACTGGGCCATTTTCAATGAAACTTTAACAGAATGTTCCTTTGTTGACCCTTTACTTAAATTGTTCAAAAAAATTTGATTGGTCCATAAATATGGGCGTGGCAGGACGGGGCCTATTTTGAGCCCAAAATCTTTGAACGACATCTTCTGAACCTTATGTTTTAATAAGATGGGTAAAGGGTTGCAGGTTCATTGTGATTGAGCTTTTTGGTGCAATATGGACCATAACCAGTTTATCATTATTAGGAGATTTCAGAGTGGTAATGTAATCATTTAAAGTAAGCTTTATTTAATGAAAGTCTAAAGATTTTAAAGCCAGTGGAGCGATACAGGCCCTCTTGGGCCTCTTGTCTTGGGAGATGTTGCCCTTGGACAACCATTCTTGTTTTACAGGAAAGGAAACCATCTTAGTCTATCGAGCATTTTCCAAAATGTTTCAATGTTTTAAGATGGATTGGTTATCATGCAAAAAATTGTTAAGATGTACTTTTATTTCTTACTGAAAGTAAAAATCTAATGAATTTTATGCTTTTCCCAAGGGAGATGATAATTCATGGATTGATTATACTGTCATAAATGGACTATTTTTACAAGGAAACTTTGGGAAAAGGGCAGGTACATCAATTTTTGTGGCACTCAAAATTTCTACTGAAAATTATTCATTTTCATCCAAAAATTTGAGACTTTTACCTGAGTGCCAGTAGATGAAATTTACTCTAGCCCTATTTGCCTGAAGGCAACACTTGAAAGGACTGTGATTGTAAATATAGCATCATAGCTTCAAAGGAATTATAAGGTATTATGGGAAAATATTTGTTTCCAGAATTTCTGTGTTGAATGTGCAATCTTATGGTTGTAAAAAATCAATTATTTTGGAATGGCTAAAAAATATTTTGAATTTATTCATTTTTCAAGATGATTGAAAGTTTTTTTTCAGTTTGAAAAACAAAATACTAAAAACCCATTGTGAGCTTACAGTGTGCAATTTGTCTGATATTTTTGAGAAGCAATTGAAATATGATGGCCTATGTGATACATGTATTGGGTTAGAAAATGATATAAAGGAAACACATGATATAAGACTAATCCAAATAGCTTACACTTACATTTAACTATAAATGTCTGATGGCATGATAAAAATGACAAAAAAACCCCTAATTACTTGTTTTCCTACCAAGTTTTGTAAGCTTTTTTATACCCCCGCAAAACGAATGTTTTCGGGGGTATACTGGAATCAGCCTGCCTGTCCGTGCGTCTGTCCATGCGTCTGTCCGTGCGTCCGTCCGTGTGTCTGTCTGTGTGTCTGTCCGTCCGTCTGTGGACACATATAGTAGTAAATTTGTGTTGCGAACTCCTCCTTCAATATTTCTTCAAAAGCTTTGAAACTTTATAGAAACATTCATCACATGTTGGAGTTTTGCAAGACGCAATTTTTAGGTCCCAACTTCCCCTGGTTAATGAATTATCTCCCCTTGAACTTAGAAATTTTTTTCCTATTTTCCTATTTGTTACCACGTACTTATAATTTTGTGTCGCATACTCCTCCTTCAATTTTCATTCAATTGTAATGAAACATTTTTCAAATATTGATCACAAGTTGAAGTTTTGCAAGACTCAAATTTCAAGTGTCAACTCACCCAGGTTCATGAATTATCTCCCCTTGAACTTAAGACATTTTTTCCTATTTGTTACCATGTACTTATGATTTTGTGTCGCAGACTCCTCCTTCAATTTTCATTCAATAGTTATGAAACATTATACAAACATTCAGCTTATGTTGAAATTTTGCAAGACGCAAATTTCAAGTCTCAAATCCCCCTGGTTCATGAATTATTTCCCTTTGAACTTAGACATTTTTTCCTATTTGTAACCATGTACTTATCATTTTGTGTTGCCATCTCCTCTTTCAATATTCATTCAATTGTAATGAAACATTATGCAAATATTGATCACAAGTTGAAGTTTTGCAATACGCTTATTTCAAGTGTCAACTCCACCAGCTTCATGAATTATCTCCCCTTGAACTCAAGACATTTTTTCCTATTTGTTACCATGTACTTATAATTTTGTGTCGCAAACTCCTCCTTCAATTTTCATTCAATAGTTTTGAAACATTATACAAACATTTATCACATGTTGAAGTTTTGCAAGATGCAAATTTCAAGTGTCAACTCCCCCAGGTTCATGTGTTATCTCCCCTTGAACTTTGACATTTTTTCCTATTTGTTACCATGTACTAATAATTTTGTGTCGCAAACTGCTCCTTCAATATTCATTCAAAAGTAATGAAACAGTATACAAGAAGTTATCACATGTTGAAGTTTTGCAAGACTCAAATTTTAAGTGTCAACTCCCACAGGTTTATGAATTATCTCCCCTTGAACTTAAGACAATTTATCTTTGTGAACACCTATACTTGTAATTTTGTTTCCCAAATTCCTCCTTCAGTTTTCCTTTAATCAGTTTTCATGTAATATCTTTGAAATTTTATACAAACATTTACCACATGAAGTTTTGCAAAACACAATTATGAGGTCCCAACTCGTCCTGGTTTTAGAATTATCTGCCCTTACACTTACTACATTTTTTTTCTTTTTCGTTCACATATACTAGTAATTTTGTGTTCCTTTGTTGACCCTCAGTTTTCCTTCAATAGCTTGAAAACATTTATCACATGTTTAAGTTTTGCAAGACGCAATTTAGAGGTCTCAAATCCAAGAGTTATCTTCATATTTGAAGCATTTTTTGCCACTTCTGTCAAAGTATCTCATTCTCTGAAAGCACTTGCGGGGGTATTAAGTCACATTCAGTGACAAGCTCTAGTTCTCCCAGACTTGTTTAACAATCAATTACCTAGTTTTAAGCTGCACTGTTGATAGAGAAAACCTAAGTTATTGCTATTGCCTTCATGCTGTCCTCAGAAGCTGTATTTGTGACATTTTTGGCAGTGTGCAATACTTTCTACAGTATTACGGAAAGTATTCTGTTGAAACTTGGAATACAGTAAAACCTGTGTTAAGCAAATATAAATGGGACCACTAGAATGCGGTTGCTGATTTGAATCCATGGTTGCTTAATACGATATTTTGGGATAAAGGAGACATGACAGCATCTACAGATTGTCGCACAATTGTGACTGAATGTTATGATGTTCGAACTCATTAGAATAGTCTTGGAGACTATTCTAATAGGTTCTAATGACATATTATTTCAATAAGTAAAAAAAAATCGTAAGAAGTACAACTGCCCCGCATTCAGGATGAAAATGTTAGCGAAGCGCTTTTGAAATGATACCTTGCTTTGCAAGCATGTGCACGTGCAAAGCGGGGTATCATCTCAAAGCGCTCGCGAAACGTTTTTAAATCCTGAACACAGGGCTGTTTTACATATTTTGCTTACAGATATATTTATAATGATGGTTGCATAATAAAAGTGGTAGCATGATAGATGTGGTCACTTGAGCAATATGGACTGTAAATGCCCATCTATCGTAAGGCAAACTGTATCTATGGAGGAGAATAAAAAGAAGAGCAAGCTATGGTACCCACTTTGGGAATTCTAATTTTGTTTGATTTCTCATCATCTTAAGATGATATATATAGGAAAATTGTTATAAGAAAAGAAGAATTTGCTTGTACCAAGAAATTACTCTCTTCTTGAAATGTGTAAAAAAAAAAGGAATGTAGTGATACAACAATTTTTTAATCTCTCTTAGCTTTTAGATGCAAAGTCTTCAAGAATGTTGCCAACATGTACTAAACTTATATTTAAATTTTATCTTTCAAATGGAAATTCATATGACTCTAAGGACAAAAAGTAAATCAAATTTTTAATTATTTCTCTCATAGCGAAGTAATGATATTTGTATATAAAAAGAAATAATTACAAACTTTAAAATCAAACTGAATTGTAGGTTTTACATTCTAATGACAAAAAAGTAGCCTTCACATATAAATTAGCCTTCTAATGAAAGGATGATTTCTAATGCACACTAAACTTCCAAAAGGTGTTTATCTGGTGAAAAAAATATCTGGGCATGCTTTTAAATATACCATTTGAATGATTGACATTATACACAATTCAAAACTCAATGAATGGAGATATCAATTTTTATGTACTTCAATTTCCTCTTCACTTATTTTGCTTTTTGTGATTTGAAGTGAAAATACCCAAGTATCATCTAATAAATCAATTAGTACTGAAATCTTTAATCAATATTATACCATGATTGTGTCATTATTTGCCATTTATTAAACTTAAGCTCAAAGAGTTTGGTTGTAAAAATGATAATAATGTGATAATACTTTTGTTTGATATTGGAAATTTGGTATTTAATTCACTAAATATTAATTATGAAGTCTATGTGAATAAATGAAAGTCCAACATCAATTTTCAAGCCATTGTGCATGTTTAGTATTAGAACATAGTGTTAAGATGGTCAGCCAGCTCAGTTTGCAATCATTTTCCTTCTTATCCTTTAAAAAGACTAGGTACAGCATTTTTTAATGTGTTCTAAATTGATCTACCTTATCTGAGGGAAAAAAATAATTTGTGACTCACTGACATATCTAGGAGTCTTTGAGTTGTTTAATGACAATGCCATAAGCCCAAAAGACACAAAGCAGTCTGAAGGCATGCATGCATCTTAAATGATGCATGAACAATAATAATGTATTTTATCATAATAAACCAATAAATTATAGAAATTGATGGCTCAGAGCCAAACAGTTGTAACTGCCTATATGTTTATGGACAGTTACATCTATTTAGAACTGAGACATTGTTTTACAATTATTTTTAATAGAAAATCATGATAAAATGTTGTTACAATAGAAAATTTTGATAACTGTACTATTTGAATAAAAAATTCTGATAATTTAACAGCTTTGTGCTAACAATGGGATGGACATCCTAGACCCTAACAACTATTAAGTTGATTCTTCTTCTGATCCCATGCCTCTATTTTCATCAAGGGAAATGGTCACAATATTGACTGGCTGTTGTAGGGTATAAGTTACTTTAGTTTAAGCGCTAATTTGCCACCCATAGATAATCAATTGTTATTATTGTTTATTACAGCAACACTGATCAATGTGGTATCGCTGGTAGTCATGGTAACATGGCATCCAACAGCAGACGACATCTACTATATTTTTGGGTTACTTGGTGCATGGGGATTTGCTGACGGAATATGGCAGTCTCAAACAATAAGTATGTTTATATGAATTAGTACATTGACATTACAGCCTTGAAAACATCCATAATAGGTTCAGTGAGGGTTCATTGCAACAGTGTACAAAGTGTTTATACACTGTTTTGCACAGAGCAATCGATATATTAATCCTGATATTTGTCTATAACCATTGCTGAGACGGGAATTTATCTGGCTTAGCATGATGAGAGTAGCCTCTCTTAAAAGCCCACACCCTTCTTATAGAAATGTGGTGATTCTAAAACCCTCGGGACATATAATGGCTTTCATGATAACATTTTGTGTACATGTTTATTGTTCAAAATATTCAGCATATTATGGTTATTAGTCCCCCACCGGTTACCGGTTGGGGGACTATAGGCTTGCTCGATTCCGTCCGTCCGTCCGTCTGTCCGTCTGTCCGTCCGTCCGTCTGTCCGTCTGTCCGTCACGCTTTTGTCCGGGCTATATCTTCTAAACCATATGTGCTAGCAACTTCAAACTTGGTACACTTATAGATCTCATTGAGGAGCAGTGTCATGTTCAAGAACCGTTACTCTGCCACACCCACTTTTTGAGTTATTGCCCTTTGTTGTTTTTACCCTTACATTCTTGTCCGGATCATATCTCCTAAAGTATAAGTGCTAGCAACTTCAAACTTTGTACACTTATAGATCTCATTGAGGAGAAGTGTCATGTTCAAGAACCGTTACTCTGCCACGCCCACTTTTTGAGTTATTGCCCTTTGTTGTTTTTACCCTTACATTCTTGTCCGGATCATATCTCCTAAAGTATAAGTGCTAGCAACTTCAAACTTTGTACACTTATAGATCTCATTGAGGAGAAGTGTCATGTTCAAGATCCATAACTCTGCCACGCCCACTTTTTGAGTTATTGCCCTTTGTTGTTTTTACCCTTACATTCTTGTCCGGAACATATCTCCTAAACTATAAGTGCTAGCAACTTCAAACTTTGTACACTTATAGATCTCATTGAGGAGAAGTGTCATGTTTAAGAACCGTTACTCTGCCACGCCCACTTTTTGAGTTATTGCCCTTTGTTGTTTTTACCCTTACATTCTTGTCCAGAACATATCTCCTAAACTATAAGTGCTAGCAACTTCAAACTTTGTACACTTATAGATCTCATTGAGGAGAAGTGTCATGTTAAAGAACTGTTACTCTGCCACGCCCACTTTTTGAGTTATTGCCCTTTGTTGTTTTTACCCTTACATTCTTGTCAGGATCATATCTCCTAAACTATAAGTGCTAGCAACTTCAAACTTTGTACGCTTATAGATGCTTCAAACTTTGTACGCTTATAGATGTCATTGAGGCAAAGTGTCATGTTCAAGATCCGTAACTCAGCCACACCCACTTTTTGAGTTATTGCCCTTTGTTGTCTTTACCCTTACATTCTTGTCAGGATCATATCTCCTAAACTATAAGTGCTAGCAACTTCAAACTTTTTACAGTGATAGATCTTGTTGAGGACAATGGTCATGTTCAAGAACTGTTATTCTGCCACGCCCAAATTTTGAGTTATTGCCCTTTGTTGTCTTTACCCTTACATTTTTGTCCGGATCATATCTTCTAAACCATAAGTGCTAGCAACTTCAAACTTAGTACACTGATAGATCTTATCAAGGACAAGTGTCATGTAGAAGAACTGTTTCTCTGCCATGTCACTTTTTAGAGTTATTGCCCTTTGTTGTTTTTTAGTCTTACATTCTTGTCCCGATCATATCTCCTAAACTATAAGTGCTTGCAACTTTAAACTTTTACAGTTATAGATCTATTAAGTAGGAGGTATATTATAAGAGAGGATTTTTTGTTATCCGGTGGGGGACTCCTGTATTGCATCACAATACGACATGCACTTGTTCTTAATAAAACTTTTTTATTGGATTATGTTCAAAGGACTGAAATGGCTTTATTTTGTTTCATTGAAATATCTGTTTATAAGCAACCCTGGCTTTAAAGTTTAAAGGGATACACTAATGATGTATTTTCAAATCAGATTAAACATTTTAGCAAACTGATCTTTTTCTAGCTCTTTCAAAAATCAGAAATATTCTCTTTATCAACATATATATATATTATCTTATGACTATACAAGTGTCCGTGTGATAACATCCTGTGATATTTTTTTATGATATCACATAGTTATTTTAAGAACAATAATATAATGCGGTTATTTTAAAAAAAAAAACTTGCATTTCAGTTAGAAACATCAATAAAGCAAGACAAATAGAGGTTATAAGATAAATATAATACGTATTAAGTGTATTGTATGAAAATAATATCTAACTTGGTTGTGTGAATTGATAATTGTCTCTGCAGAGCCTCGACACTTATCAATTCTCCCAACCTCGTTAGATATTTTTTCTCATACAAAACACTAAGTACATATTATATATATATGAATTAATAATCCCTTTCTTTTTTTCCAGGTCTGATATCCTCTGTATTTGCTGATAAATACGAAGCAGCCCTCGGTTGTTGCAGATTTCTACAAGGGATTGCTGGGATCACCGTGTTTTTGTTGTCAGACATGTTAGAAATGAAGACGAAGATAACGGTTGTGCTGGGAACCTGTCTCCTTGGGTTTATATTCTACATGGTGATGGAAGTAAGCTTACGATGTGGAAACAGGAACCAGCAAGAAACAGAGAAAGAAATCTCTGCAAAATAAGTCCAGTTATTGAGGGTGAAACACTTATTATTTAAGTGCTGCACTCTCTCCTTGTAATGTAAGTGAATTATTAAAATATTTTTATTGCTATTGCACAAATTTTAAAAGATTTTTAAGTATTTTCACATAGTTCATACCTAAGTGTTTTATTTTGGGCCTCTTTTTTTTTAAACAACATGAACAAAAATCAAAACATGTTAGCTCTTGTCATGCTGAATAACAAATATTCCTGCTTTGGCAGGAGGTATAGACAAGATCAGCCTGCACATATTTGCTGTCTAATTTCAGTACATACCATCTGTTTTCTCTTTAAAATTAGAAAGGTTTAAAAATGATATTTTTGGAGTAATTTCTGACTTGCATTTAGTGTGTAAGGAACCGAGCGCATAGAAAGATGTGATCCATTCAGAGAAAAGGATCCTCAACCCTAAATGGGTCGACTCTGTCTATATAGGCTTTAAATAGCCAGATATGTTAGGGCAGGTCTCTCTCATTTGCATATCCACAGCAAATTACCTCCCTTTAAACCGTTACATTACTCTCCCCTCCGAGAAGACTTGTCCCGAGTCTTGGCCTGGGAGACTCTTAGGGTAAGGCAACTCTGGTCTGGCAGTTGTCATTATCCCACCTCTGCCACCAATTGTAACGAACCGAGCGCATAGACAGAGGTGATCCATTCAGAGAAAAGGATCCTCAACCCTAAATGGGTCGACTCTGTCTATATAGGCTTTTAATTAGCCAGATATGTAAGGGCAGGTCTCTCTCATTTGCATATCCACAGCAACTTACCTCCCTTTAAACCGTTACAAGTGCATTCATTGCTTACAGCACATTGCTTTCAAGACATTTTTATTCAGCATGACAAAGGTTAAGGTAGTGGAACCGTAAAGGTTTTGCAACATCTCAGAGGTAACGAACTTTAACTGTGTTAACCAAAGTTTCCTAATGATTTTCATTAGGAAACCTGGGTTTACATTGTGAAGACATATGTGGTCCGAAATGTTGTGGAACTATTACGGGTCCACTACCTTAAGAAAATATGTTATCTGTTTTCCTCCTTATCTGCAGAAGAGTACATCCAGGATACAACAAATTTCAATCTGTGATAGAAGTCTCGAATTGATGAATATATGTAAAGGTAGAATAACCAATCTAGCTTCCAAATTTCCATGAAGTGCAAAATTTCAAGCCCTAGTCAGGCGTAGTGGTCATTTCAATCTGGGCCCGAGATTATAAAACTTTTCTTAGGCTTAACTGAACATTTTCTCATATTTTGAATTTAAATAAATGAGTAAAAAAGATAATATTAATAAGTTGTTATTTATAACAACTTATTAATATTATCTATTATGTTTTTACATTAAAATGAGTATTAAAACAGAATAAGGGCTTTAATCTCATATTGAAATTTGAGAAAATTTTGATTTGAGCCTGAGAAAAGTTTTATGACCTTGGGCCCTGATATTGTCTACATGTTTACATTTTTAAAAGTCTCTTTTCATAAGATTGGTAGCATAATTACTTGATTACTGAAATAATGTGTTTTTTTTTATATCTAAACTCAGATAACTAAATCTATACACATATTTTTCCTTTAGCAATTCAAACTTGAATTGCCTAATAAATGCATAATTCTTTCATATTGAAAGACCATATTTTTGTGCTATATTCCGTTATTGCATAATGTTGAATGTTGTTTTTGCCCTTTTTTGTTGTTCATACTATATGATCACTTTAAAGGTGATAAGTATAATTTTTATGCCCCCCTATCGAGAGATCGGGGGCATATTGTTTTACTCATGTCCGTCTGTCTGTCTGTCCGTCCGTCCGTCTGTCCAAAAACCTAACCTTTGCCTTTTCTCCAAAAGTATTTGACATGCAAAGCTGTACACCAAAGTCAAGGTCAAGGTCATCTGTCAAGGTCAAACTTAAAAAAAAAATGCTGTTCCGGGGGCATTCGTGTTTCACAAACACATCTTGTTTTCATAATGATTTACGAGCGTTAGACTAAAATATATGTAGCAGTCCTCTTGATTTAAAGTAAAGAAGACAAAATCAAACATTCTATGAAATAGAATAAAATTTAATGAAAATCAAAATAGAATAAAAATTAAATTTAAATGCCAGAATATTTCCTAACCCTTTCACAATCAATAAATTTATTGACAATAATGATGAATTGATATTGATCTATTTTCAATAATGTTCACATATTGTCATTGATTTTGAGAAAACCAGCATTGTCAATAAAATTGACAATGTAAGAGCCCATTAAGTGTAGCATTCATTGCAGTGTGATACTTATTGAAAGATAACCGTGTGACTGTCAAGTGTCTTTACATGGTAAAGACACAGTTCAGTCTTGCACTGATTATAAATTTGTTTTTAAAAAGTGTGACTGTTTACAAAATGAAGAAAAGGTGTTTGTTCCTGGCTTGAAAGATTTTTGTCAAGCCAGCGTGTGGGAAACAAGAGATAATTGTTACTAATACCCATCAATCCAATATGTTGTATTGCAGCATGTCTAGTTGAAAAGTATTTTTTAACAGTGAAATCCTGTTATTTTCAAAAATTGTCTTATATTTTCTGTTGTAAATAATAACAAAATTACACTAAGGTAGTAGACCTGTAATAGTTCTGCAATGTTTCTGAACGCATGAGCTTTCACAATGTTAACCGAGGTTTCCTAATAAAAATCATTAGGAAATCTGGTTTAACACTGCTCAAGTTCATTACTTCCAAAACGTTGCGGAACTATAACGGGTCCACTACCTTAAAATGGATTCTTCAAGAGGGTGATGCTAAGCTATTGTAACTGCCTGCAAATATATACAGTAAACTCAGGGTACATGGGTACTGAAGGGACAAGAGAAAATACATTTTTTAACCCTTGTCATGCTGAATAAAAACATTTGCAAAATTGCATTGAAATCAAAGTGCTCAAAGCACTTAATGCAATAATTGTGAGTCAGTATTCATTTAAAAAAAATTGTATTTTCACTTGTTTCTTTGCAATGAGCTTGTTAACTCTAGCTTACGTTATATATATTTTAACAGGGACTTAGGCTAGTGTTGCATTGTGCCATCATTTACCATTTGTGGGAACAAAGACTTTTCATATAAAAACAACAAACTGATGTCTCAGCTAGCACAAAATAGTTGTAACTGCCTATATTTTTATAGACAGTTACAACTGTTTAGGGCTATTGAAATAGGGACCAAGAATCCACCTACGCTACAAGTGATAGCAACAATAGTAGAGGCGGCACATACAAAAGTTTTGCACAACTCAATTTGTTCAATAAATGTCATGCTTGTTTGTGTATCTAGCTGCAATTAGTCAGTGAATCCTTTTTCAAGTGACAGTGTTCTTATGGTAGTGGTTCTGCAATGTTTTGGAAGAAATGAACTTTAACAGTGTTAACCATAGTTTCCTAATGATTTTCATTAGGAAACCTGGGTCAACACAGTTAAAGATCATGGGTTCAGAACTATTACAGTTCCACTACCTTAAGGTAGTGGCAGTGTAATGCACAATTTTTAAATCAGCAAAACACCAGAATTTCTTGTGTAACTTCATAACAGTTAACCTGCCCAAAATTGTGGGAATCAACAAGCAGAAAAAAATAATGATTAAAACGTCATAGTCCACATCTAAAAAGGTAATATTGGGTGATCCTGAAGTATAACAACTACCTCTTGATAAAGCTGATTTTGGCCAATCCAAAGATTTTGCATTACTCATTTTCTATCTTAATATGAGGATGCCATTGTTGCAATATAAGAAGGTGAAAATTATTTCTTCCACCATTATCACACTTAACTTTTCATTGGATCAAAAAGAAGAAATATAAGTAAACAACTATGTTAGTTTCAATTTTTTAACTGTTTAATAAACAAGATGTTAAACACTATTTCATGGACAAGGTTTTATTAGCTCAGCTGTTTTCAGTGAAAAACCCTAGGTATTAAATTGCCATAGCCTTGGTGTTGTCGTTACACGAAAAACGTCGACATCTTGTGATATATCTGGTATTACTGATGGCATTCACTTTAAACTTAGCATACATGTTCACTATCAAAAGAGCAACATACACTATCAAGGGGATAACTCTAGATTCATTTTGAGCAAATTATGCCCCCTTTTCGACTTTAATTTTTCTTTCTCTATCCAGAACTGAACAGCTGAGCATAGGCACTCCTAGGGAGGTACTCTTGTTTTAATTTAGGGTAAATTTAAGACATTGTTTTCAGTTACTTTTCTGTGAAGTATTTTTTTTGTTGATATTGTTGTACCATGTACAAACATGTACTATGTACAAACAGATATAAGTGCTGCATAAAGAGATGAATTAGAAATTTCAACTGTGTTATTATTTTTGAAATCCACTGAGTAGCTTAAGATTGCTCAAAATTAAAGCTAGGATGAGTAGAAATTTTGTACCCAGGTACCCGAGATCTTGTTAACCCCCGGTACTCCAGTGCCCGTACATTAATGCCCATATATTCATTATTTCAATTAAATACAAAGGTGGATCTAGAATTTCTGTAACAGGAGTTTCAAACATACAAATTTCGACATAGTTTTCAGGGACACAAGTATTGAAAGTCTATGACTCGTGAATAAGTAGGCAGGACTCTAAAACCTATCTGATGTTAGTTGGTGTGACCATCTGGAAATCAACTTTAGAAAAGAATTGAAGACTGTTTCAAACAGTCTTCAATTGAATTCCTGAAGTTGATTTCCAAAAGTACATAGTGCTTATACAATAGTCAAGTAACAAGTAAATGATTCAAGACCCGAGTAGGAATGTTACCCTTCCCTATACCAGGGTACTCGAGTACTCTTCCAAGCTCAACATCTGCTCAAGATGACCTATTGTGATCCTCCAATGTCCGTCGTCTGTCGTGTGTCGTCCACAATTTCTTTAAACATCTTCTTCTCCTAAACCAGTGGGCCAATCTTGATGAAACTTGGCAGGGATGTTCCTTGGGTCAAGCTTTACCAGAGTTGTTCAAATAAATGATATCCACCCTTAACTTTCCCTATACCCTTAACAAAAAGGGTGAAAATATGAAAATCTTCGAAAATCTTCTGCTCTGAAACCAGTAGGCAGACAGCTTTCATATTTGGTATGTAGTATCATCTAGTAGACCTCTAACAAATTTGTTCATATCAAGACCCTGGGATCATATTTGGGCTCCACCCTGGCGCAACCCTTTTTACATAGAATCAAAGAGCGAAAATCTTCTTTTAAACCTGATGGCACACAGCTTTTATACTTGGTATGTAGCACTATCTAGTTGGCCTCTACCAAGTTTGTTCATATTAAGATCCTGAGGTCATATTTGGGCTTTGTCGGGTGCATCCCTTTTAGCTCTTCTGAATACGAAGGGTGAAAAAAATGAAAATCTTTAAAAATCTTCTTCTCTAAAACCAGAAGGCAGACAGCTTTCATATTTGGTATGTAGCATCATCTAGTGGACCTCTAGCAAGTTTGTTCATATGTAGACCCTAGGATCATATTTGGGCTCCACCTGGGCACAACCTTTTCTACATGGAATCAAAAAGCGAAAATCTTTTCCGAAACCAAAGGGCACACAGCTTTCATATTTGGTATGTAGCATTATCTAGTTGGCCCCTTCTAAGTTTTTAGCTCCACTGGCTGAAAGCCACTGGGGCTATTGTCATGGCGTTGTGTCCGTCGTGCGTCCGTCCGTCTGTCCATGCGTGTGTGTGTGCGGTCGTAAACTTTTTCTTTAAAAATCTTCTCCTCAGAAACTACTAGAGGAATTTCAACCAAACTTCACAGGAATGATCCTTGGGTGACCCTCTTTCAAAGTTGTTCAAGAAATTTTGATCCAATGAAAAACATGGATTTAAGGGGCGTGGCTAATTTCCAAATATGGTAAAAAGTAACTTTTCTCAGATTCTAATTGATGGATACCAATTAAATTTTACATGAAGAATCCTTGGGTGACCCTTTATCAGTCTACCAAAATCTATTGTGATCAGATGATAAATATTCATTTTATGGGCGGAGGTCATTTCTCTATATGTTATATAGTGGAAACTTTGAAAATCATTTTCTCAGAATGTAATTGATGGATATCAACCATATTTCACTGGAATGATCCTTGAGTGACCCTTGATCAGTCTACAAAAAATCTTTGTGATTGGATGGAAAATATGCATTTTATGGGCGGAGGTCATTTCTCTATATGTTATATAGTGGAAACTTTGAAAATCATTTCAACATCAGTAGAACCCAAAATATCTTAAAATATAGTCAAACCTTAGATTTGCTATTTCAAGAATTTCAAGCCTGTGGAGCGACTCAAGCCATTCATGGCTTTCTAGTTTATATCAAGACCCTGGGGTCATATTTGGGCTCCATCTGGGCACATCCCTTTTAGCTCATTTGAGCAAGATTGATGAAAATAGGAAAACCTTCAAAAATCTTCTTCTCTGAAACCAGAAGGCAGACAGCTTTCATATTGAGTCTGTAGCATCATCTAATGTACCTCTACCAAGTTTGTTCTTATCAAGACCCTGGGGTCACATTTGGGCTCAACACAGGTGCATCCTGTTTTGCATAGAATCAAAGAGCGAAAAAGGCATATCTGTCTTGCTCTTGGCTCAAAACATTCCATGGTATTGTTCTTATGTAGAAATTATCTCCTTTTTGACATTCTGCCTATTTGATTAATGTGATGTCTCAGGGGTCAAAGAGAAGCAGGTGAGCGATCTAGGACCATCATGGTCCTCTTGTTTCATACTGTGAGACCATTGTTCAAGCATTATAAATATGAGCTGAGCTGGGGATCAGATTTAAAGCTCCAAACATAACATTTCAAGAGATCAGTGCAAAGTTATTATAATTATATGTGATGCATAATGCAAAGAGGGACCATCTGGGTAGTGTGTAAAGTGGCAACCCTAGTCAGACTGCGCAGACTGACAAGGGTCGAAACTTTTTACACTGTGCTTATTCTTGAATCTAGAATGATCAGTCTACCTTCCTGTGACAGAATTTTTGAAATGTGACTTCTGGTTGACCTATGCTGGATCAAATCTCTTTTTCAATAATTCAGTTTACAGAATCCTCGGATGGTCCCTTTTGCTGTGACGGGTCACATATATCAATTTAACTTATAGTCACTTATAGTTTTGTGATGTATCCTCAATATGAGTAAAGCCTTCCCAAGAAGGTGGTAAATAATATATAAACAACTGGTTAAAATTAAACTTTTAATTCAGAAAAAAATCAATTCATAATCAAATAAAATATAAAAGATTACATTTGTGTGTGGTGTATATAGAATTCAATAAAACTTCAAAAGGAATTTTATGAAACACTTTGCCCTATACAAAACTTTTCAAGTATGATCTATTAAATATGAAAGATAGTGAACCCATGTAATAAACATAGTGACATTTAATGTCACTTTTTTGTTCCACTGTTTTTTAACAAAATGTTAAGGTAACTGTATTTCCTTATTGTCGTTTGTGTTGTTGTTATTGTTGTTGGCTACACAGACTTTCTTTGATCAAACGGTTTCCACTTAGGTATCGACTTAAAACTTGGCCTATGCATTCACCTTAACAAGAATAGTTCCACTTACTCAGGGGGATAACTCTATAAGAATTCTTGAAAGAATTTGACCCCTTTTTTTACTTTTTACCTTTTAAGCACCTGCAGCCATGTGTTAGCATCTGCATGCCATGCTCTTTTTCACTAAAACGTTCTCATGCTTTTCTTGACATATTTCTGTCATTCACACAGCTCTGACAGATAGTATAGATATGTGCCTACAATGGCCACTTTCTATTGAATTGTTTTTGAGGGAGAAAACAGGAGCCAGAAAGATTGAGAAGTTCAGAAAATTGGCCATTTGTGTGATACAAATTCTAAATACAGAAGAATATTTGTCAATACTATTTCAAGATCAAGCCTGCACAAATCAATGGGTTAGCATAAAACCATTGTAAGTGCCTATAAATATATAGGCACTTACAAAGGTTTTGCGCTGACATATTGAAAAAGGCTGACAGACAGACAACAAGTTGACAATATTGCAAACAAAATCTACCAAAGGTGGTGTATTATACAATACTTATAGTCTTAACAATCAACATTAAAATCAACAAAAATGCACAAATCTTTAACCCCTGTCATGATAAACAAGTAATATTCCTGCTTTACGAGGAAGAATAGAAATAGATAAGCCTGCATATATGTACAGTCTGATCTTGCTCTATTCCCTTTTTAAACTAGACCTGTTGCAAAGCAGACTAATACCCCTCACCAGCGCTTTGTCCAAATAAAGGAGCTATTAGTGCAGGATGTGTTTGTAACAAATATTGGGTTACAAAATTAAACAAAGTTTAATTGTGACCTTGATTTTTGACCTATGTGATAAACAATAAAACAATACGGCACTTCTTCAAGTCAAAGGTAGCATTTGTATAAAGTTTCATGATTCTAGGTCACTTTGTTTCCAAGTTTGAGTCTTGAAACAAAAAGGTCTAACAAAAATTTAACGAAAATGACTGTGACTTTGACCTCGTGACCCAAAAACATAGGGCACTTTCTTTATATTTTCAAAATGAATACTGATTTACAGTGAGTTCATGTCAATGCTTTCAGCACTTTAATTTTAATGCCATTTTGTAAATGGTTTACAAACAACATTTAAAATTAACAAAATGCACAGTTTCAAGACTATATAACATGAATAAAAGTTGTCTCGTTACAAAATATACACAAATGCATTTAAAATTTTATTTCTGTTTAAAAAACCTATGGTGATTGAATACATGTAAAAGATGTACAAAACAGATTTTTCTTTTTATAACATATAAATTTGACAGATACATTTTAACATAAATCATAACTTGCATCTACAAACAACTTACAGACAAAAACATTTTTCAATGGATTGAATAAGGTTGAAAGAGGTAGAAGATGACAATTTTAAGAGGAAAAAATAAATTTATTTTTGTTCACCAGGGGCCTGTTTTACTTAACTTTTTACAAAAACTAATCATACCCGGTGTTTTCATTTATTGTTAGATTTTGCTTTGCAATATCTCATTGATCATATTAAAAAGACATTTTCATTGAGATGATGCATGGCAGAATTCCACATTTACTATTTTGTCAAAAAAGTGCTGCATTAATAATGAATAATTGATGAGAAAGATACATGTATATGAAAATATATCACTTAAAAAATGTTCTTTTCTAGAGATAAAAAAAAAACCTCCAGGGAAAATTTGTATGAACTGGAGCTGTCCCAAAGTGGATCAATACCCCCCCCCCACACACACAAACCCAGCGCTTTGTCACAGTATAAGTCCTATTAGTGCAGTTATATCACTGTGATTGATTGAAGGTCATCTAGTCCTAATCAATAGTCTGGAAACGAAAAGATCAGCTTGACCTTGACCTTTGACCTACATGACCCGAAAACAATAGGCCACTTCCTTGGGACATAAGCAGCATTTGCATGAAGTTTCATGATTCTAGGTCGATTGGTTCTCGAGTAAGAGTCTGGAAACGAAATATTGAACAAAAATTGACTGTGACCAAGAACTTTGTTACCCAGAAACAATAGAACACTTCCTTTGGTCATAATCAGTATTTGTATAAGGTTTCATGGTTCTCTGTTGCTTGTTTCTTGATTTAGAGTCCAGAGAGGATAAATTGAACAAAGACTGACAGTGACCTTGACCTATGAAACCTAAAAACAATTGGGCACTTCCTTTCTTCAAAAGCAGCATTTGCATGAAGTTCCATGATTCTCTGTCGCTTGGTTCTCGAGTTAGAGTCTGAAAACGAAAAAGGTCTAAGGACGGATGGATGGAGGGACTGATGGACACACAGACAGACATGGTGAAACCAATATACCTTCCTCTTCTTTGTAGGTGGGGGGTATAATTTAAAGTAGTGCATAAAAAATATAATGTCATGATGGATTTTTTTTTACAGAATAAAAAGAATAATAAGTGGTATGGTTAAACATTAGATTTTAAAATCATTGTATAAGACAGACTGAATTACCTCAAAAAGTATTATATAATAAGTACATTTTCTGCTCATTATAACATACAATAACAGAAAAAAACAACAACAGACGGTTAATGGGAGAAACGTCATTTTTTTATACATTACATAGTGGAAACTTCAAAAATAATTTTTCCCTTAACCTTATCAATGGATATCAGCCAAATTTCACTGGAATTATCCTTGGGTGACCCATTATCCCAACTTAATAAAATTAGGCAGGGGTCATTTCTCTACATGTTATATAGTGATTTTTTTAAATATTACGTTGAAAAGAGGTGCATGTGAATACTCTGTTTAAAAAAAAAAGAATTGTTGTTTTCTGATGATCATTTTCTGGAGATTCAGGCCTGTTGAGCAAATCAGGGGCTTAAGCACCTTACTTAAATATCCTAGATCTTGGCATACATGCTTTAACAGCTTCTATGATACTGACCTTTACCTACAATAATTGTAAGTACAAAAATTTCAATCTAATGTATACTGTTTAACATAAACTAAAGGTTTGATTCTGATGAGTATAATGATTAATAAGTAAATTGTGAAAAACTATTCATAATACCATTGAGAAAGAGCAAAATAAAGATGCTGATTCAATTTCAGCATATATTTTGATGTCATGAATTTACCAAGCGACGTCATTATAAAGTAAAGTGATGATGCAATGCATTTCTTAATTTTTCCTGAATATTTTACGATTTGGTGCTAGTTTTAAAGTGTTTCTATGAATTATTTTGCAACTTCTGTTTGAATAATTAAGTCCTTCTTTCTATGCAATATTAGAATCAATTCTCTTGTTTTTGGGCCTTTACATTTGCACTTAAACATTTAGGGTCTCTGCAAATGTTAACACGCTTAAAAACATAAATTAACCTTAAAAATAAGATAATCCATCCTGAATGGACCTCCTAAGAGCTGTTTTTGTGAATGCAATAAGATAAAAATAAAATGTCTTTGGTGCTGGATAAGGAAAAAAAAATCGAAGTAAAAAAAGGGGCATAACTCGTGAGAAAATGCTTCAAGAATCTTGACAAACTCAAACAAAAATTTTTCATCTATAGTTTGGACCAGTATAAAATTGTTGTCTGGTTATGGAAATTGATAGCTTGTCATGTACTAATACTGAGTTGTAAGAACACAATAGAGGATTATTTTCTCAGCTTTCTCAGTAGAAATTGCACTTGTTTCAGAGGTATAGGAGGGAGTATGGCCAATCTAAAATCTTTATTTGTAATTGAAATCCTATTTTGTGAGTACTCATTGGAATTGTCTTGATGAGACAATTCTAATGAGTACCCACAACTTCGGATTTGTGCAAGTATAGTTGAAAATAATTCAATTTGAAATCCAAAATAACCCCTCTATCTGTAGCTCTGACTGATTGTAGGAATAACAATAAATACAGACAATATTTTTACTAACTTTCATCTAACAATAGTCTACTAAAAATCATTTTTCAAAGGTAATGCACTACACTTTCACTTTTAGAGACTGAATCAGTTTGATTTCCTTCATCTTATCAAAAATATACCATAATATATCAATGACCTATTTTGTTGTTGGCCAAGTGGTTAGCGCGTTCGACTCGTAAACTGGTGGTTGTGGGTTCGAGCCCCACCAGAGGCGGGTAGTGTATTTGGGCAGGACACTTTATAGACAAGGCCCCAGTCCACCAAGCTGTAAAAGTCGGTAGCAGTGGTTAGAAACCATTGCCTCACTCTCTATGTGCAGCATAAGATCTGGAATGAGTTAGGATCACAATGGAAATAAGAGTCATTCGACCCTTTATCGTGTTATCCTCAAGAAAAAAAAGAAAGAAAATTGGTGTGGTTTGTATATTTCAAATCTTCAGAAACTAGATCTTCACAGACAACTGATATCACCACATGACCTTGTTATAAGATACATGTACATATTAATCTAATATCAAGGGCATAGTGCAGAACTGTTGAATGACCCAATTGAAAAATAGGCATTGCATTGATTTTTGTGCCAATCCATTTATATGAGCACTATAACTTTTAAGTAATTACTAGGAAGAAAGCATTTCAAGAGATCAAATCTTTAATATAGGGATGATTGTCTTTTTCACTGCATTGATTAGGGTATTAAGTGTGATTGCACATGGCAAATTACGCCTGTAGGGTATTATGTTTAAGCCATGTGCTATGGCAATTGCACTTTATACCCCAATAAATGCAGTAAAAAAGACACTCGTCCCTTATAATTGCAATCCTCTAGATCGAAGAAACTATTAAAATACTTGGCCAAAATTTTCAAAAAGCTTCAAGTCTACTTTCTGCACGTATAGATTACAAAATCTGTTTTTAAATCGTGTATTTTTCATCCTGCTATCGAAGTGAAATGTCATAAAGTAAAACAAATGATACACAAATAAACGACAACTTTGAAATTCATAGAGGTACTTATGACAAAAATATTTGTATATAAAGTGCAATGGATTTCCCCACGTGATGTGATTTTAAACCAATCAGAATTCTTTATTTTATTGGATTGCAATTATAGTAAAAGAATATGCCCCTGATCATAATGATATAGGGAAAAATAACAGGAATGGCACTTATAGTAGAATGACTGTACAAACAGCACTAGGAAAACTCAAATAATGCAACTGAAAATAGTATTTACCAAAACAAATACAATAACTCTGCAATAAACTAGCTTATCCCTTTCCTGTTTTACAAAATTTTGGACCTGTCCAAATTCAAAGGTTTTGCAGATGAAAATTTAAAGTGGATTTAATTTGAAAAATAACCATTCAGTAGGGTAGAAATTAGTGTGGAAATAGAAGAAATTGCTTGTCAGAAGCAATTTCTTCTTTTTTCACAATGTTTTCTCAATCATAAAATCACAGGCACGTAAAAAGAAGGGATTAAAAGCAAAGGGTTATCACAGTCTAAAACATCACAAGGATTTTCTAACTGTCATAATTTTCTGTAACTGTACTGTGGCTGTATCTGAAAATATATTGAGGATAATCATTTGTTTCAGTGTAAGATCAATTTATATTTCATTAAATGAATAAGAAAAGCTATATTTTCATGAGTGGCAGAGCCACAAGTGAAAAAAAGAGGGTTGTCTGGAAAGTTTGTAGACAGTCTAGAATTCTCATTAACTACATCCATCTATCCATAATACTTATGCTAATTACTTCCCTAATTGTCACTGACTTCATACCCAAAGAAAAAAGTACACCATTTTTATTGACATTTTTATGACAGTTTACTTAGCAACCCCACCTGGCGGTACCCTTTGTTTATATGTTTATATACGGCGAAATTATAAACATTTACTGATAACAGTTGAATTCTCAAACAATCTTTTTAAAGGGTTAGATCTTTTGAGAGTATCAAAATTTCAGTAATACGTTTTTTTTTTAGCACAATTTATGAGTTTTATTTTTGTACTATTTCTAAAGAGATTGCTTTATAAATACTCTTATGAATGAAGAATATTTTAGTAAGCCATATCTGAGATGGAATGTTAAATGACGCTGTTAGATGTTGCAGTGGAGCGTCTAATCTGAAATTTTCTTTGGAATCCAGGAGACGCAAAGAAATACACCTCTGAACCTTTTATAACAATTACAGGAACAACTTGCAAATTCTTCTCAATATATGTTATTTTCCAGTTGAAAATTTCCAGTAACTAGAAATAAATGATTTTCAGCAAAGCTTCAATGTGAAGTCTGCAGTTTAGCTTGGAATATCATTTTGACGAAATACTGTCCAATTAAAAAAGACTTTGAGAATTAAGTTTAAGAATGGATGAAGAGTCTTTCTTCAATGAAAAGTGAACAGTTGGAATAGATGATAGTCAATAAACACTATATGAAATGATTCTTTAATGAAAATTCATTTCGATAATTGAACCATACGGACAAATGAGTTTTGCGCTATTTGGGTATGGCTTGTAAGAAAACAACTGTTACGGGACTTACCAGCGTAACCACATGACCTTAATTTGCCTCAGCTACCAGCAATGGTTGAAACATTTATGCTAAATTTGTGGTATCTTGAAATTCAGTAGAGTTTGATTGATTTTTTGGATTAATGTAATATGGTTGCAAAACAAAGCGGCAAAATTTGGGGTAAATCTTTTCCCTAATTATTAGCAATATAATTTTTTTCGAAAAGTGGACAAAATGGCTTGCTTTTAAAATCATGACATAAAATGATGGGTAAACTGAAATATAGACAAAACATCAAGAAATAACTGTAACTGTTACTACTAGATTCGACCAAAAGCAGCCAAATTTTTACATAGAGTCTAACTGTGCTTTACAATGTCATTTTGTGCTCTGCACCAACCAACATGCCTTTACAAAATTCAATGTTATTTTATTATTTACAAGAGAATATCCTTGAAATTTGCAAAACAGCTCTTTGATAAATATTGAATATTGACGTGTAAAGTTAAAATGCCCTAGACATATAGTATGTAAGTACTAAATGATGACTTCGAATTTCGAGACAACCCTTGTACATCATTTGTTGTTCACAAAATGTAAATCAATCTTACTGGAAAAATGAACAATTATCATATTAGTTTAATGCAAAAATGAGACAAAATGTGAAAAATGTTCGATAAACTTTCTTAAAGCATGTCATTTAACATGTGATTGCTATTCAACATTTATGTAGACATAACTTATCCAATAACCTCAGATAAAGTGAAATGGAAGAAAACAGAATAAAAGTTTTTGAAAAGTTCACTATAAATAACCATTATTTCTCACCCAATACTCACCCAAAAATTTATTGAAACCTTTTGGCTTTGATTTCCACTTGACACCAAGAAAATAGGCTGGAATACCCCCAGATAATACTAGAAACCCTCGTCCCAGTTTGTATGGCTCTTGATAAATACCAAAGGCAAGTGTTACAAGAATCAGTCCCAGTGCTGACAATGGTATGACCAATGCTGCCTGTTAATGATAAATAATGTGATCTGTCAAATGAAAAGACTTTGTGTACATGTATATGGAAGTTTTGTAACTCTAATAATTGAAAAACAACTGGGATATAGCACAGGTCAACAAGTGTGGATATTTCATAACTGTATGAATATCCAGGGAGTTAGAATCACCACTCAATATATAATGAATTAAGTCAATAAACAACAAGATGTGTTTGTGTAATACAAATGCCCCCGTAACAGCATTTTTAAACAAGATCTCTTTGTGAAACACGAATGCCCCCGTTACAGCATTTTTTTAAAGTTTGACCTTGACAGATGACCTTGACCTTGTCACATGACCTTGACGACCTTGACAGATGACCTTGACCTTGTCACATGACCTTGACTTTGGTGTACAGCTTTGTATGTCAAATACTTTTGGAGAAAAGGCAAAGGTTAAGTTTTCTGGTTAAGTTTTCGGACAGACTGACGGACAGACAGACGGACAGACGGACATGTGTAAAACAATATGCCCCCGATCTCTCGATACAGGGGCATAAAAATGTTGACCTTGACAGATGACCTGAAACCTTGTATCATAACCTTGGCCTTGAATGCTATTGATGTAAATCATTGAGATCTTTCATCATGCAAATGATGAGAAATGTATCTAAACTAGGCTTGAATGAACTCAACATTAAAATTTTAATGTTAAGTTGAGTTATTTGACCTTTACAGATGACATTGACCTTGTAACATGACCTTGACCTTAATATCAACAGATTCATATCATTGAGATCTATCATCATACCAAATATGAGGCTTGAATCTTGAAAAGCCTTACAAATATTGGCAATGGTAAGTTTTTTGGTTAAGTTTTTGGGTTACTTCACCTGGACAGATGACCTTGACCTTGTCACATGACCTTGACTTTTGTTTCAGCAGATGCATATCATTGAGATCAATCATCATGCTAAATATGAGGCTTGTACCTTGAATAGGCTTGAAAATATTGGCAATGTTAAGCTTTTTTGTTAAGTTTTGTAGACAGACAGACAGAAAGACCAACAGATGGACAACAGTTAAACAAATTGCATCCATCCAATCATTCGCTGCGGGGGCATAAAAATAGAAATGTCTATCTAAACATAGTCAATCAACATATCACACCTCTTAACCCTTTTCACGCTGAAAAATTATCAGGTAAAATTGCATTAAAACAAAGTGTTCAAAGCAATGGTTGACTTATTGCAATCCTTTGATTATTTGAAAATAAAATCTTTTAATTTTTTTTGTTTAAAAAGGTAATACCATGGTATAGACTTAGATCAGACTGCACATAAGTGTAGGCTGATCTTTGTCTATACCTCCTTCCAAAGCCGAAATATTTCAGAATATTTCCGATTTAAGAGATAATACACCATAGGCATAATGAAAATCATTAGGAAACCTTGGATAACACTGTTATAGATTATTTCTTCTGGAACGTTTCAAAACTGTTACAGGTCCACTACCTTAAAAATATTGAATCTACCTATTAATGAAAAATAGAAGCAGGTACAAATTTTTAATTTCCTCATTTGCTTATAAACTGAAAATTTTACTATTGGTTTCATTTTATATAACAGAATTAAAATGTGGTTTTATTAGCGAGTGTTTCATATACACAAATATTTTTGACTCTCAAAATCAAGAATTTTGATTATTTTTGTATGAGAAAGAAATCAAGAACACAATAAGAATATACAATCACTTTAAAACTTTTTGCACTTGGACCTGATTATATTAAAATCTAGCTTAAAATATGAACTACAGTCAAATCTGTGTGAGCGGCCAACTATGCAAAGCGGCCAATCTGCCGACAGCAGCCACTCGATTTCCTTCTTTAATTGCACTGTAAATAGCGTGATCTCCTGAAATGCGGCCGGCGGTCACCTTAATTGGTCTAATTCCAACTGTATATCACACCTATACAACGGTCATCTGACAAAACACGCGACTTAATTAGTCGTGTTTGAAAAAATCGATAATCACCACTATAGTTAACAGCCGAAGTCGCTTTATCGTAATGTACAAGTTATAAACAACCAATTATCGATTTAATCCTGTGTTGTCGATTAAATGACATGTAATTGGCCATTATTATTTATTTGATCTACTTAAATGATGATAATTAATTAAAGGATATGGAATTTATCAGTTGTCGGGTCTCTTTAAATAAAATGATCTTGAGCATTACAGGTTGTTTACACATTTAGCAAACTGATTTCTATAGGTCTTTAAAATGGACGAAAACCTGCTTTTGATATCAATTCTCGCCATAATGTCGCTCTCTAAACGTAAGTTCCTCTCTCTAGAGGATTGTGTGAAAGTGGTACGCATGCTTGAATCTGGACGTTCTTCCAGGATTATTGCTAATGTGTTCGGTGTAGGGCGAATGCAGGTCCAAACTGTGGCTTAACGCAAACGAGAAAGATATTTTCACTTGTTTTCACAATATTTTTATGTTAAACGGTATAATTCCTTATTCTTTAATGACAAACGCTTAAAATGAAACTTTGGAATTGCTTACAATTTGGAGAAGTCTCAAGTTTTGGGATCTGGTAATGAGCTAAACAAGAGGGCCATAGTGGCCCTTAATCGCTCACCTGAATGAACTGTCTAAAATTTTCAAATGAAGTATGAGAAATAGAATGATGAATGACTGAGCTAAACAAAGCTGTTGCTTCAATACAAATTGAGAATCCTTTTTTACAATTTTAAGGTTGATTTACAAGGATTTTTATAATTGATTTCGTGACCTAGTTTTTGACCTCAGATGACCAGATTTCGAACTTGTCCGAGATTTCATCTAGACAATCAATTAGACCACATTTCACGTTGATTGGCCAAATATGTGGCCTCTAGAGTGCAAACAAGGTTTTTCTTAGATTTGACCCTATGACCTAGTTTTTGACCCCATATGACCTAATTTCAAACTTGTCCCAGATTTCATCAAGACAATCATTCTGGCAAAATTTCAGGTTGATCGAGCAAAGAATGTGGCCTCTAGAGTGCATACAAGGTTTTTCTTAGATTTGACTCTGTGACCTAGTTTTTGACCCCAGTTGACCCAAGTGTGAACTTGTCTGAGATTTCATCAAGACAATCATTCTGACCAAAATTCAGGTTGATCAGGCAAAAAATGTGGCCTCTAGAGTGATAACAAAGTTTTTCTAACATTTGACCCTGTGACCTAGTTTTTGACCCAAATTTGAACTCATTTGAGATTTCATCAAGACATTCATTCTGACCAAATTTCAGGTTGATCGGGCAATAAACGTGGCCTCTAGAGTGCCTACAAGGTTTTTCTTAGATTTGACCCGGTGACCTAGATTTTGACCCCAGTTGACCCAAATTTGAACTTGTCCAAAATTTCATCAAGATAATCATTCTGACCAATTTTCAGGTTGATTGGGCAATAAACATGGCCACTAGAAGGCATACAAGGTTTTTCTTAGATTTGACCCGGTGACCTAGTTTTTGACCTCAGTTGACCCAAATTTGAACTTGTCCCAGATTTCATCAAGATAATCATTCTGACCAATTTTCAGGTTGATTGGGCAATAAACATGGCCACTAGACTGCATACAAGGTTTTTCTTAGATTTGACCCCGTGACCTAGTTTTTGACCCCAGTTGACCCAATTTCAAACTCGTCCGAGATTTCATCAAGACAATCATTCTGACCAAAATTCAGGTTGAAGGGGCAAAATATGTGACCTCTAGAGTGCATACAAGGTTTTTCTAAGATTTGACCCTGTGACCTAGTTTTTGACCCCAGTTGACCCAATTTCGAACTCATCTGAGATTTCATCAAGACAATCATTCTGACAAAAATTCAGGTTGATCGGGCTAAAAATGTGGCCTCTAGAGTGCATACAAGGCAAATGTTGACGACGGACGTCACACAACGCACGACGCACGACGGACATCCACCTAACCACAAAAGCTCACCTTGAGCACTTCGTGCTCAGGTGAGCTAACAAAAGTGGTACGACAAAATGGCCACCCTAAGGATACTGTGAACAGCAGCCAATCTGTGTACAGCAGCCAATTTGGCCCTCTCCCTTGACTGGCTGCTGTACACAGATTCGACTGTATTTACGAGATAAAACACCATAGGTGTATCTAGGATTTTGAAAATAATACACTCTCAGAAGGCTACCAACATAGAATAAATAGGATAAAGGCTAAATATGGACTGTAACAAAAGATGAATGTCATCTCCTCTTTTCTATGATTTGAGCAGTGGTGAATAATCAAAACATCGTATCTACAGCTTGAATAAGCTGTAGTTTCCATGTTGTGATCATTCATCAATGACATTTTACCAAAGAGAATTTATTTCTATTATGCACTTGTGTAATGTGAGTATAGTAGCTACCTTTGCACACTAACACACCTCAATAGTCAGCCAGAAATTATGACAAAAAATCAACATACCCTGTAAGGCCTAGCTCGTTTAGGATCAGTCCATCTCAGGTACAACACACACAAAACCACGCCCATACTCATCATTATAGAGAAGAGGCTTATCAGCTCTATCAGGGTAAATACTCCACCAGAAAACAGCATCAACATGGAATTAAGGCACTGTGAATAAATCAAAGACCAAACTTCATTTTAAGGTAAGTGGACCTGTAATATTTCCACAATTGTATTAAAGTATTGAACTTTAACAGTGTTAACGGAGGTTTCATAATGATTTTCATTAGGAAACCTTGGTCAACATTGTATAAAAAAGATCATGTGTTCCGAAATTATGCCGAACCATTACGAGTCCACTACCTTAAAACACCTTTAATATGAAGACAAATTGGAGAGAGGTAGCAAACAACAATTAAAACAGTGTTGAGATAGTGAACCTGTTATAGATCTGGAACATTTTGGAACTTCATATTTGCCACAATGTTAATCGAGGTTTCCTAATCAAATCATTAGGAATTCAAGGTTAACACCCTTAAAGTTAATGTCTTCTGAAACATTGCGGATCTGTTACGGGTCCACTACCTTAAACCCCTTACCTGCTGAATTTAAATTTTGTTTTAATTTTTTAGACATTATAACTATTTTTGCTCTAGTTTTCCCCTCAATAATAAAGTAGAAAGCAGACGGAGTAAGCTGAGATCAGATCTTATCTTATAACTATACAAATATCCGTGTGATAACATCCCATATGATATTCTTTAAATATCACATGGATATGTTCAGAACAATGACAGAATGCCATTATTTTTAGAAACTTGCATTTCTGTTAGAAACATTGACAAAAACAAAGTAAATAAGTTACAAGGTTATAAGATAGATATAATACATACTTAGTGTATTGAATAAAAAATATCTGACTCAGTTTTGGGATTTGATAATAATATATTGAGACTCGTCAATTATAAATTCCCCCAACCTCATTAGATTTTCTTTTAAACAAAATGCTTAATAAATATTAAACATATACTCTTTAAAGGTCAGAAAAAGAAAACCCAATTAGGTATACATAGAACCTGTTATGAGATTTTTTGAGACAAGCTGATCTTAACCAAGTCTAGAAAAGAAATGTAATTAAGCAAGTGTTGGTGAGCTTTAAATATTCAATTCTAGATGAGGTTTAGATCATTTTGTCTTGAAGAAAATTCAGTAACAGAATCAATTTCTCACATATACAATGTATCTGTATATTTTAATCAACTTATGGTGTGCTTAGATGACAGAAATACCAGAAATACGTGTGTTTGATGACATCATGGTAACACAATTTCAAGAGTGGTCCTACACATTTTTATAATAAGAACATTGTATTTTTAAACTAGTAAATCATTTGAAACATATATTAAAGTTGTAATGAAATATGTCGTTTTGTATCAAGGTTTGAAGGTATACCAAGGGGGTAGGTTACAACTATTATAACTGCTTATATATTCATTGGCAATTACAATAATTTTGCAAGAATCCTTCAATTTTTTTTAACTATAAATCAAAATTTTTATCCACGCATGTTCCTGACTAGAATAAAGAAGGATGGGTAATGAATAATAGAATTATATATGAGCCTGTGCCTGAGTGTTCCAACAATTTAAATATGCACTAAGCAAAGACTCTGGCTAGCCTGTGCATCCGCACAGTCTGATCAGAGTCTTTACTTAGCGTTTGGTAGGTAGATACGATCTCAAAGTATCTGTAAACCATCAGGTAACTTTATATCTACAGTTTGTGGTTGTCTATGCTGCTCCATGTATGCACCTCACGAACATTTCAAATTGTTGGGAATGTCAATCACAGGCTCATATATGCTACGCACTCACCATTGCAAAAACGGCAGGCCATGGAGTGAAAAATTTGATATGAATCATGGACAAAACAACTGGCGCTTGACCATTTCTAGAGGCTGCAAACAACATCCTGACAAAAAAAGAAACATTAAAATGACATTTCACAAGGGCGTAATTCCCATAACGCAGTTTACGCAAGTGCGTAAAAGAAAAAATCATGTGTTGAAACATATCGTTGATGAATTGATCATAGTATTGAAACAGCTTATTCAAGCTGTATTTAGGATGTTTTGATTATTCACCAACGCTCAAATAATGTAAAGGGAGTGGAAGGAGGGCATTCATCTTTTGTTACAGTCCACATATCTCCTTTTTCCTATATATTCTTTGGTTGTTGCCTTCTGGGTGCGTATAAATTTCAAAGTCCTAAATACGCCCATGTTTCATTCTCTCGAAGTTTACTAATTAAAAGTGTTACCAAGTCAAAATCGAAAGACATGAAGGGTTTTAATACAACACCAACTGTCTAGTGAAAGAAAAATCCCCCCACTTGAATTTTTTTCTTATTTTAACCGACATAAATGAACTTGACCTTGTCATATGACCTCTACCTTTGTATCAGCAGATTAATTTAAACGAGACTTATCCTCATAGAGATCTACTAGCTATGAACATTGCATCCTAGAAACACTTTAAGTAATTACAAAATAATTTTCTTCGTTAAGTTTACCAGACATTGGGTTGATAGATGGAAAGAATTACAGGTATAACAATTTGTCACAGATTTTCTAATGCACATGCATAGAAGCAAAAGGATAGAAAAAGAACAATATTTTTGTTCACCTGTCATGGTTAAATTAATCAAGAGACATTTACTAAATATTTATGCCCCCTCTTTAGAGCAGGTAAATGGCATTTTCTTCTCAAAAATATGATATGAGTAGAGTTATGGTATTAATGCTATGAACTTCTCTTGATAAGATCTATCTACCTGTGATGTATCATGATTCTAACCTGCATACTTTTTGAGATATGCTATGGACAAATAAAGGGTTACGGACAGACCAATCGACTGACCCACCAACAAAAGCAACTAAGTACATGTATGGAGAACTAAGAAAATGAAATTTCAAATTTGTAGAGGTTAGTGCAAGACTATCATATGGGCCTATATTAATAGGCACATTGGTGCTAACCCTAAATTTTAAAATTGAAATAATGCCTTAAACCTGGGGGCCATTCCAGGGGCCAGTTTTACTAAAAGATTTACGAAAAAATTTATCATAAGTCAAAATCACAAATCATACCTGGTGTTTTATTCATTTTTAGATTCTGCCTTGCAATATCTCATTGGAATCGTCTTCTTAAGACGATTACAATGTGATGATGCATGGCAGAATTCCATATTTAGTTACTACTGTAGATACAATTTTAATTCTTGACTTTCGCAAAAAATGATTGTAAGAAGTTTAGTAAAATGGGCCCCGGGTTATGGAGAAACTTACCTAGGATGTCCTAAAATACTGGCATTTAAAGCACCAATAGATGTAAGAGCAACAAGAACTGAGATCACAGCTTTAAATGGTGGATAAAATCGGGCAAAAAATAGCTGAAAAAAAAGTTTTTGAGTATTGTAAAATGATAAGGTACTTGATTTTTTTTGAGACAAGATAATAAACACCAATTCTATGAATCCTTTTAAACAACATTTTGCTGAATTCAATTTTAGTTTCAAACAAGTAAGGAATGCACATTACCTTTCAACTTATATGGTGCAAATTTTCCCCTCCATTGTAATAAGTAGAAAGCAGACTATATTTATAATATGACCTACGTTGCAGGAGTGAAATAACCCTGTTGAATATTTTTGATATTGCACAGGTGTTATCACACTAGTGGAATTACTATACAACTGAGCTAAGAACAAATAGCAATGTTATATATTATCATTGTGAAAATGATATCATAATGTATTTGATGACGTCAAATGACCTATGTTGCAGGAGTTGAATAACTGTGTTGAATATTTTTGATGACATCAATTTGCAAAAGGTGATATATGTTTTGCAGAATAACTTGGATCCACAAATTTCTTGAATTTCCTCAATTAATAGCAAAGATTCAGGTCATATTATAAATGGAAGATGAGATTTGTGCTCATAAGAAAGAATAAAACTTGTTTAGAATTTATTCATCTTTCAATATGAAATTCAAAATCAATTTCACTGAATTATCATGGTAAAAACATATTGTGAAGATATGATAATATGAGTAGCCAGCCAAAAACAATTGTAAGTGTCTTTATATATGACCCGTCACGCAAAAAGGGACCATCTGGGATTTTATAAAATGAATATTTGATAAAAAGATTACTTGTAGAATAGGCCAACCAGATGTTCCATTTCAAAATCTTTTTCACGGGAAGGTAGATTGATTATTCTAAATTCAGAAAATAAGTAAAGTTCTAACACTTTCAACTCAAGTCAGTTTGCACAATCTGCGCAGTCTGACAAGGGTCAACACTTTATGCACTTCCCAGATGGTCCCTTTTTGTTTGACGGGACACATATCTAAAGGCACTGACAATATGTTTGTGCTCACCCTAGGATTACCTCAACCTTTTATCACAAAAATGTCCAAGCTCAAATTTTCATAAATTGTGTAAAACTCACCACTGCTACAGTACTGGAGGTCATTATTTCAGATTTTGATAGTACTATGTGATAGGCTAAATTAACCAAACCAAATTGTGTAAAACTCACCACTGCTACAGTACTGGAGGTCATTATTTCAGATTTTGATAGTACTATGTGATAGGCTAAATTGACCAAAACAAAGTGTGTAAAACTCACCACTGCTACAGTGCTGGAGGTCATTATTTCAGATTTTGATAGTACTATGTGATAGGCTAAATTGACCAAAACAAAGTGTGTAAAACTCACCACTGCTACAGTGCTGGAGGTCATTATTTCAGATTTTGATAGTACTATGTGATAGGCTAAATTGACCAAAACAAAGTGTGTAAAACTCACCACTGCTACAGTGCTGGAGGTCATTATTTCAGATTTTGATAGTACTATGTGATAGGCTAAATTGACCAAAACAAATTCCACTGTGATTATGACAAAACTGATGTATACTGCATTTGGTAGGTCTCTGTGAAAAATAGATTACATGAAATTACGCCATTCATTCCTTATATCTAGGAACTGTCTAAAACTACTGAATCTGATTCCAAAAGCAGCTTCAGTTTTGTAAATGCCAATATTTTTTGTAAGTAAGGCACTTGAAAGCCTCACACTGACCCTAAAATTTTATCTTTTAAAATAACTCATATAAAATTGAAGTTATAAACTGTAAATAAATTGCGAAAAACCCATAACACTTTGAAATGTTCATTCAAGTTACTTTAAAACCAAATGTGAAGGAGGCAAAATCAGAAAATATGTAAATTTTTGCTCTTAACACACATTAGTAAGTTTTTTAGTTGAAAGATTCCGACAAAGTATTTGTCCTTTAATATTGAAAATATAATTGATGATAAAGAAATTGCTTGTATCAAACAATTTCGTTATCCAAGGTGTTTCAGAGTCTGTTTATCTGGAGCCTCAAAAAGAGAAAGTATTTAGTAAATTGTTTAATCTGTTGTGCATTTTTTTAGATTAAGACTTGTAAGATTTCTATTTTCTAATCAGGATATCTAATGTGATTAAGTTGAAATTCTTTGAAGGAGCGCAAGATATCCCAATAAAAGTTCTTAAGAAAACTTAACGTAGTGGAACCGTAATAGTTCCCCAACATTTCCGACCAAATGTTCTTTAACAATGTTAACCAAGGTTTTCCAATGAAAATCATTAGAAAACCTGGGTTAACATTGTTAAAGTTCATTACTCCCAAAATATTGCAGAACTATTACGGGTCTACTACCTTAAAATCTTAATTCTATGAAATGCACCTCAGATGAGTGAGGAGCTTCCTGTTCATTATATCTAAACAAACCTGCCTGGATCTTTGACCTCTTCCATCACATTTGTTAAAACTTGCCTGAAATTTAACAAAGGGGTCTGACCATAATTTTAGTAAGACATAAAGCAATAAGGGTCTCAGGGACTCAATAGTTAGTTTACAGAGGGTCCTTGATTTAGGATTTGGAGTCCTTGGTGGGCTAAGTTTACATAATTATGAGCCTCTGTGTGTCATTTCCAACAATTAAAGATTTGCGTGAGGGGCAAACATTGGGACAACCACATAATGTAAATGTAAAGTTACTTGATTGTTTACAGATACTTTGAGACTGTAAACAGGCTAGTCAGAGTTTTAATTTTGCGTTTATTTGAAACTGTTGGAAATCTCACACAGAGGCTCATATTTCTTTTTGTTTTCTACATTAGTGCTGAAATTAAACTAGACTTCACAAAGCAAACTAATTCTCCCCCCCCCCCCCCCCCCCCTCTTTCAATACTAATAAATAAAAATTACTTAAATCTAAAACAGACAATTTCATCAAATAGCCTTAATTTTGTCAAAAGTCAATGGACCATAACCAAAATATGACTTTCGTATATCTTCATGATACTGATTTGTACATATTTGTGAAGAGTTTAAATGAAATCAGTCTGTTAATTGCTGAAAAATTGAGCGGAAATACACCAATCATCCGAAAAGCTACTCCTATGTGCCCCCAAAACATGGTTTTGGCAGGTATATCAAAGACAGTGATCAAGAATTTTCCTGACAGTAGGCAAAATGATACACTTTGAAACTATTGTTCCTTTAACATGATTTTTTTCACACTTTAAATAAGATTGAATTAGGCTTCTTCCATTTTTGAAGCCTTCAAGGATCATTCAAGAATGATACAGGCATATAATTTCCAAATCCTGATATTGAGCTCAGTCAAAGATAATGTGAATTTGTCCTTTTGTGAATAATATAAGAGTTAAAACCTCATACTGATATTCAGAAAAAAATGCAGTGATATAAATGAAAGATTGAATTAAAATGTACAAGTATTAAACTCCATGCAAATAGAAGAATACAACTTACCATCCACCATATGTAAAGACAGAGAAGAAGAAAGCCAGTGAGATTTTTGTTGGACTAGTGATCGTTCCTTCCCAAACATTTTCTAAATTTTCAGCTCCTTGATCTGAAACAGGAGAATCAAATTGGTTGTAAGCAAAACTTCCTTTTCAAACATGAATTAGTTAATTTTTGGAATCATGGCCTTGATGTTTGGTCTTAATAAATATCTTTGTATCAAGCAAATGGTTATTTAACACAAAATGAGATTAAGAAGTCAGTACAAAACTATTGAAATTGCCAATATATTCATAGACACTTTTACACAAACCTATTGATATATGAAAGCTGTGGATAATTTGTGAAGATAATCAAGCAGCTAATCTCAAATAGCAATAAACAAGTATGAGTATCAGTAAAAAACTGCTGAAAAAAGTATCCCCCAGTGTATAGATATTGGGACACAAAAATGTATATATACAGTGTGCCTGCATACATGTACATTTCAAAACTTTTGTAAGTGCTTATAAGTAGAAAGACACTTACACTTGTGCTGACTCCTTGACTTGCCGAAAAGGTGTAATTCTAGGTCAGTTTCGTGTATTTACATGAGGAACCTTAATGCAAAATATGAGGATCGTCACTTGAAAATTGTTGAATTTACAGGAAAATGTTTAGTTTGCAGGATAAGTTTTCACAGACAAACAGGTGAATAAAAGGAAAGAAAAATATTATGCCTCCAATCTATCAATGTAGGGTCATAGAAATACTTTTTGTTCAGGTGCATTTTTTCAATGAGTTAACATTAAGGTAGTGGACCCATAATAGTTCCACAACGTTTGGAAGTAATGAACTTTAACAGTGTTAACCAAGGTTTCCTAATGATTTTCATTAGGAAACCTCAGTCAACATTGTGAAGGACAATGAGTTCCGAAATGTTGTGGACCTATTTAGGTCTAATACCTTAAGAATAATCCACTCACCTTGGATCCATCTTATGGCACCACATACAATGACAACAAACAAAGCTAGCAGTTTCACAAAGGTCAGCAAGGACTGTACTTTAGTCACAAGTTTCACATATACACAGTTAACAGCTGTAAATGTTACTGAAATAGAAATGTGAGACAGCTACTGCTAGATGTTTAACAAACGTCATCAAGGACTGTACTTTAGTCACAAGTTTCACATATACACAGTTAACAGCTGTAAATGTTACTGAAATAGAAATGTGAGACAGCTACTGCTAGATGTATAACAAACGTCATCAAGGACTGTACTTTAGTCACAAGTTTCACATATACACAGTTAACAGCTGTAAATGTTACTGAAATAGAAATGTGAGACAGCTACTGCTAGATGTATAACAAACGTCATCAAGGACTGTACTTTAGTCACAAGTTTCACATATACACAGTTAACAGCTGTAAATGTTACTGAAATAGAAATGTGAGACAGCTACTGCTAGATGTTTAACAAACGTCATCAAGGACTGTACTTTAGTCACAAGTTTCACATATACACAGTTAACAGCTGTAAATGTTACTGAAATAGAAATGTGAGACAGCTACTGCTAGATGTTTAACAAACGTCATCAAGGACTGTACTTTAGTCACAAGTTTCACATATACACAGTTAACAGCTGTAAATGTTACTGAAATAGAAATGTGAGACAGCTACTGCTAGATGTTTAACAAACATCAGCAAGGACTGTACTTTAGTCACAAGTTTCACATATACACAGTTAACAGCTGTAAACGTTACTGAAATAGAAACTGTTATAGCAAAGAGTTTAAGAAAGGTCTGCAAGGACTGTACTTTAGTGACCAGCGGCCTGTTTTACAAATTTAATCGTTAGTCAAAATCACAAACTGCACATGGTGTTTTCATTCATTGCTACATTCTACCTTGCAATATCTCATTGGAATCGCCTTTAGAAGACGATTCCAAAGAGATGATGCATGGCAGAGTACCATGTTTAATTACTTCTGTTGAATCAAATTTTATTTTTGACTTACGCAAAAAGTGATCATAAGATGTTTAATGAAACAGGCCCTAGCTTCACATGATTACACACAGTTAACAGCTATAAATGTCACTGAAACAAAAAATAGAAAAGCTTACAGCCAGAAGTTTAACAATAGTCAGAGAAGACTGTACTTTGGTGGCAACTTCAAATATACACAGTTTACAGCTGTAAATGTTACTGAAATAGGGGAAAAAACTAGGTAAAATAGATTAACGCTCCTAATGCACTAACTGTAAGTCAGTACATACATGTTTTTATTTCGAAGTATGTAATTTTCATTTTTTTCTGACTTTTTAACAAGATGAGTTTGTGAAACACCAATTCCTGCCACTGCCATTCTTCGGATACAGAGGTTTGATACAATACTGTAATCTACAGCAAATGTTAATTCAATATTGTAATCCATTACAATAATAAAGTTAAGGTGAAGTCTAACATTTCCACATATTTGACCTTGAAAAAAAATAGCCTTGATCTTGACAGATGATCTTGAAAGTGGTACCAACAGAAAGGTCTTGTCACAAGCAATATTCTTGTGGAATATGAAGACTCTATCCCCTACTGATCAAAAGTTATGGCCAATGTTAAAGTTTTTTTGGGCGGATAAATGAACAGACAGGTCAAAAACAATATACCCCGGATCTATTGATATGGGAACATAAAAATCTGTGGTATAGACTAAGATCAGACTGCACATTTTTGATGAAGGATCTTTTGTTATACCTCCTGCTGTAGAAATAATTCTGAGCTCATCATGACACGGCTTAAGTGGTTTTTAATGTCTACCACAATACAAGTACAGTACATTCTGGATAAAACAAGGTCATTGGGATATGGCATAATACCTTGTCATATCTGAATCTCGTTGTAAATCAGGGGTAAAATAAAAATCAACTTGTCTTGTTTGCATAATGCATAGATAACCTGTGTGTAAGAACAAATATCATATATGAAAATTGCTCCTGTTTTATATGGTTATATGAACACAAATTCCTCAATTGCCTGCTCGTTAAAATAATATGCCAATTTCTTGGGGGGGGAGGGGGGGGGGGGACTTATTTCAATGTGAATCAAATTTTAACATTCAAGAACCTTACCTAAAATCCACCCAGCAAGCAGTTTAACAGCAAAATCTGGTGGGGCACATTCTCCATATAATGGCTGTATAATGTAGATGGAAGAATTGTAACTCATAAGGGCCCAAAAGGGGCCAGCAATCATAAATGTGTAGCCCCACATTACCATGAAACCCATAAAAGGTCCAAATACATTCATAATATATGCATAAGGTCCACCAGATTTAGGGAACATTGTGGCCATCTCTGTGAAACACAATGCCATTAATAAGTTCATAACAGCTCCAAATGCCCACATGGTCAATGATAAACCAACAGATCCTGTATTTCCTAATATGGCTGTTGGTGCTATGAAAACAGATGCGTGTCCTGTCACAGAACATAGTATAGACACACAGTGGAACAGACCAATAGACTTCTTCATCTGAATCCCATGGTCAATGGAGACAGATGGTCTAGACTGGCCTTCTGGTGTTGTTGTCATGGTTATGTATGAGGTTCTAGTCTATTACTGCATATACTCAAGGTGAACATGTCATGTTCTTTGTCATCTGAAAAGACAAAAGAAAAAGTTAATTATAACATGACCTATGTAATAACCCCTTTTTAAATTTTGATATTATATGGGTGGTATAACACTAGTGTAACAACTATGCAAATAAAAAAAATGTATAGCAGTGTTATATTTTTGTTGTCTTAAAAATGACGTCATAATGCATTTGAAGACGTCACTTTCAAAAAGGTGTTATTTAATTCGCAGAATACCCAGTAACTTGAATAGATCAATTATTGCGGATTTTCCTCAATTCATTACCAAAATTCACAATGTTTGTTGCCCTTCAATTGTACTACAATATTTCATGTCTTTCAAATATGTCAAATATTTTGTGTGAAAAAACTTAGTTTAGACAAGATGTGTTTGTTAAACACCAATACCCCAGCAGCTGCCCAGCATTTTTTCTAACCAGGAGCTTGAAACATAAATATGAAGATCCTATGTCATTTGAATGTCGAAAATATGTGTGTATTTCCGTTTATTTATCGTCGCTACCGTAGCACATGCCCATATGAGCGACGCCCCCAGAAGACGGTTAGTTGTTACGGGGATAGTGCAAGGATACATGACGAAACTACTGCTGAGATCGGCCATGGTTCTTTAAGCTGCTCGGTGTAAAGCACCGTCTCACGGGGCCTCGGTTTAACGTCTCATCCGAAAGACAATTAGTTTTTATTAGTGTACCAGCCCGGGAATCGAACCCACGCTGCCGAACTCCAATGGTTTTGAAGTCCGGTGCTCTACCAACTGAGCTAATAGGGCTGGTATGTCTAAAATGCTGATTTATACTGCTTTTAAGCAGTTAGTGTGGTTACCAATCAAATTTTAAAGCAAACTGTCATGAATGAGTGACTCACAAAAAGACTGTTACCCTGGCTGATGACCTTGTCATTTCTATGAATGTGAAGGTCTTGCCACAAGCAATGTACATGTGAAATTTATAGGCTCTATGACTTATCAAGTTTTTAATTTTACGAAAATATTACCTTGAATGATGAATGTGTAATATGATGGCCCTCAAAAACTATGGCCTTAATTTTTTCACTAATTTGACCTTGAAAAATGAACTTAACCTTGATTGATGACCTTGAACTTGGTATTAACAGAAAGGTCTTATCCAAAGCAACCATCATGTGAAATATGAATGCATTACTGACCATTCAAAAGTAATTGCCAATGTTAAAAAGAGGATAATCGTTTGTTTCAGTGTAAGATCGATTTATATTTCATTGAGTGAACAACAAACGCTATATTTTCACGAGTGGCGGAGCCACAAGTGAAAATATAGCTTTTGTTGTTCACGAAATGAAAAATTTATCGATCTTACACGAAAAACAAACGATTATTCTATTTCTTTAATGCAAAAATGAGACAAAATGTGAAATTTCTAGGACAATTTATCATAAAGCGCGTCATTTTGTACGTGATTGCTATGCAACGTTCATTGTGACGTCACTTATTTCGCCCCGCGTAGATGACGTCAGATAGGATTAAATGCACAAAAGCAGGGTATAAAATTTTGATAATTTCACTGCTTTTGCGGTGAGATTATCAAGTGATAATCTACCGTTATTTCTTGATAAACCACCGAAAAGCATTAAAGAAGGCTTTAATATTTACACTTATTTGACCTTGAAAAATGACCTTGACTGATGACCTTGAACTTTGAACCAACAGAAATGCTTGTCCAGAGCAATTACCATGTGAAATATGAAGGCTCTATCACTTACCATTCAAAAGTTATGGCCAATGTTAAGTTTTTTCAGACGCACAAACAGATAAAGTAACAGACAAACAGAGAGGGCAAAAACAACATGCCCAAAATCCTGATATATCAATGCGGAGGAATTAAAAAAATATATACATTTATGTGACTTTTATGGGACTGTCCAAAGATCATTTAAGATAGGAATTGGAATATATTGTCTAGAGATGTAAACACCAAGAAGGTTGAATTGACCACAAAGGCATGTACTGTTTCTCCTCAAAGTTATTTTTTTGGTGTGAGTGCATGTGATATCACAGAGCAGCTTTTTTTTTTTTAAATATAACACGACACTGATGTAATATGAGACATATATATGACTGATATATATTAATTGAATTGTTTACCTTTCTGATGAAATCTGACAGCTGATTGATTAAAATTCGCAGCATCTTAGACATTGTTTACAAACAGCCAGTTCTTAAAATAGAATGCCAAAGCATTTATCATCTCCTTATCATCTGAGCTGTGGTAGAGTTAAATGCATTCAATTTACTGCAAGACATTGGAATACAGTACCACAAGTTAAAAAAAATAACAACGAGAGGAGGTGCCTGCATTTTCCCAGGGCCAACTTATTTCTCACCCGGGCGGGGCCCGATTTGGTTGTTTTTCAGCCGGGCCACAATTTGAAACCCGGCCACGTGTTCCGGTTGACAAGATGCTACAAACCGTTTTCTAATTATACCCCGCTTTGCGCGTGCACATGCTTGCAAAAACGGGTACAATTTGAAAACAGTTTGTAGCATCTTGTCAGCCGGAACACAGGGCCGGGTTTCAAATTGTGGCCCGGCTGAAAACATCAAAATCGGGCCCCGCCCGGGGGAGAAATAAGTTGGCCCCCAGTAATTTCTTTGACAGGTTCTTGTTTTTGACCCAGTGGGACCAGCGATTTCGAGCTCCAAGTTGAATACATCTGCAGAGCGCGGGTACCAGCTTGATCATGTGATCTAAAATGGGGGACGCTGACACAACTTTGGAAACAAACCCAGATCCAAATAGGTAATAACAACCGATAGACATCAAGGGTCAACTGATATTGTCATTTTTTAGAACACGAATATTTTAAGCAGAGAGTTTGGGAAATTTTTCGGTTGATCTAAAATGGCATCGAAAGATATTGTGAAAAGTAACAAAAATAGGAATGATTCCTCAAGCAGGTAGATTTTGATAAAACATTCTCTTAAATAATGCTTACTGTAGCTTACTGTACTGGAGCCAATTAGTGCGGTGCCTTATGTAATCCCGTAGGATTTTCGTGCTGAAATTGATTTTTTGGCTTTAATTGATTGTTTTTGGGTCAAGCAAACGGAAACTATGCGGGTCCAAATTTTTCGGGTCTGTTCCCCGATTTTATGGGCTCTCAAAGGAGCCCATATGGGCAAAATGGGTATTTTCCTAATACTTGGTTCAGGAAAGGTGTTTTTTTGTTCTTCTTAAATGTTTTCTTTAGGATACCAATGTTTTTAGTGTTAGAACATTTTAGAAAATAAAATAACCCATATTTCAAAAGCTTTTCCACTATTTTTGGGCTCTCACAGAGCCCAAAATAGCAGTTTTGGCTGTTTCCTTTTAATGGGTTTGGGAAAAACATTTTTTTTGTTTAGAGATGATTTTTTAAGCTCTGTTTGGTATAAAGTGTTGGTTGGAATTGAAATACTTGCAGGTCCATGTTCTCTATAACCATTTCAGGATTTTACCGGATCTCCGGTATAATAGCCCATGCGAACTGATTTGGGTGCTTTTTTTAATAAGGGTTACTTTCATTGTGGTTGAACCGTTCTCCAATTACTTTCAGCACGTTATCGTATTTAATATAGCTTTGGTATATTAAACAATAAGCCCATATTTAAAGTCTTATAGTCCTTTTGATTGGCTTGCAAAGGATCCGGATAATGAGATTCCGAAGTTGGGTTTAGAGAACACCGGCACTTCTTATGGTGTTCACGGGTACCAAAATTGATGCAAATGATTCTTTAATGGTTGAAACAAAATGTCGATCGAAATTCTCTTAACCAACAACGAGATGTATGAATCTTTATTAGTCCATATGAACCAAAACGGATACTATGCCTAATAATGGGTGGGAGAAAATCAATTTCTTGTCTTAAATATTTCTCGAGCCTCATTAAATGAAGTAGGGTTATGATAAGGGTAGAATAAAAAAATCAAATATCCAAAGCCCCCACATGATTATCGGCGCTGGTATTTGTGAAGCCAATATGTGAAGGTTTGAATATCCTCCAAATAAATGAAGGAACGACTCTATTTTTGAAGCTTTCTTACACAAGTCGAAAACCATTGTAGTCGAAAAACCTTAAATATGTAACCCCGGTCGACTGTATCAAACTTGCTATATTAATTAAAGCTGCTCTATCACAGATTGGGAAATGTCCTTTTAGATCTTTTTTTTTTTAAATTTATCGGAAATTATGACTTTATCGTGTAAAAAAAACTCTACAATAAAACGATTTGATCTTGTAAGGCAAAAAAACCGGATATTCCTGAATTTAGCGGAATTCCATTCTGAAAAAAATAAAGCAACTACTAACGCCTAAAAAAAATCTTAAATTTTGAGTCAACTATTTATGCATGCAATTCATTCTGTTTGTCCCATTCGTTCAAATGTCAAGGTCGAAGTATTAGTCAATTGGGGAACTTCATATCGATGCATGCGAAAAATGAAACATTATACATGAAAATTAACAATTTCAAAATTTATAGACTGGATATAAAAAGACTGGTTCGTCAATGACCTTGCCGATTCGAACATTCAAGCTTCATTTTTTTTAAATGAGTTGATGTTAGTGCCATACCCATGTGCGATTCTGAGACATCGAAAAATGTATAAATTTCCGAACCTAAGAACCAGATTTGTAATTGTTCTAGATGGAGAACTGTGAAAGAGTAGCTTTAAGCACACAGCCATGGTCACCACGCCCTTTTTACTGATAGATTTGACTTTACTGTAAGATACAGAATTGAAGAGAGGTGTAATGTCAAGAAGGAGAAGTAATCTATTTTTGTCGAATGAGAAACACAATTTCTTGACAATTTTACTGATGGAGACAATCGCTCGATCTGTAATGAGGTGATTATGAGTGTTCTGATCTTCACGATCACTTTACTATATCTTCTTTTCATTTGCCACAGTTACTGTCTTTATTGTTTCAAACTGAAATAGTCAAGAGACTCGGTGCAAGGAATGATATTATTTTTCGATGATCACAGAAGCTGTCTCCATGACTTAGAAAGTTTCATTAAAAAATCGAATTTTAAAGTTTTAGAGGTTATCGAGCTGTTCTTGTGGGTGTTATTTTAAAATGACTGGAAAAACCAATCATTATTATTCTGTCTTGGCTTAAAGAAATTTCCCTTGTCACTGTGCATGTTTCACACGTCTTCCAAACTAAAACAACATGCTTATCGTTGGTGATTTCTTAAAAGCATTTACCTCTTAGCTTATATATAGTGTATTTTTTATTTCTTTGAAGACATATCTACCATAGAAAAACTTTCCAAGTATTTCCTTCAACTATGTGAATCAAGCAATACTAGAGCAGTCTCGCTTTGCCTAAGTCCGATATTTTCTCCGTGGTATTAAAGTAAATACCGGTATTCATTGTCTTGATATGTATCACCTTTTTAGTATATAAATATGGTCAGCAAGAAAGTCCCTCCTTTAGCCATAAAGAAACGTCAATACCTATAGCATCCATTGGATAGGGATATTTTTCAAGGGCTTTCGTTTGCACTAGGTAGGTTGCAAAATTAAAACAAGAATCAGATGACCATGCCCAATGATGTTCTTTAGCAAACATGCATTTTCCGAGGCAGCAAGATATAATTCAAATCTGCAAGATTACATGTACACAGATTACTGTTAAGTTGATGCAATTTAACAGACATCCAATATCGTGCATTTCATTAAAATGACGGGTTCCTATGATTTGGTCTAGTCCATGATGTTTCTTATATAGACATAAATGCACCTGTTTAGAGATTATAACATGTCAAAACGAGTTGAAATGATAAAGTTGTTGTAAATGATATGAATTTTCGGTAACTGATTTCTATGAAAAATTAAACACAATAGATTAAAGATAATTTAACTATATATGTTACAAGAATTTGTTTTTAATAAGCGTTGCAAACCATATACATGCGTCTCAGTATCATCTCTTTTACTTGGTTTTAGGAAGATTCAATATTTGTTTAACGAATGCAGCAAATTTTATCAGAACAGATGCGATACTAATAGACATTTCCATAAGAGTGTCTGTAAGTAGGGACATGTAGTTAACTGATACAGGCGTTTTGCCTGAGAATGTTTGAGAATGTTTACAAGAATGGCAATTCGTAAGGACTCAATAATCTGTTAGTGTAAACCTTGTATCAATAGCAATAGTGTGTCTTTGATAGAAATTTCAAAGGAAGAGAGCTGATGCACACGTCTATAACTCTTACTCTCAATTGATGAACTTGTTGTTTGATACAGTTCTAAACTTATACGCATAAGCGAACTATGCATTATATATATGTATACTTTACTCAAGACGTTAAAGGGCAGTAACAATAATTTGAAAAACAGTAAGGGGACAAACTAGCAAAAATATGACGACGTGATTTTTATTCGTGAGAACTAATAAATGTCAAAGCAAATATACAACATTGAATAAAAACATATTTATACATCGTATATTTACAGAATGCCGAAAAATGCTCTTATTGGCTTCATTAAGCGCCAATAAAAATAGGTATAGGATTTGAAAAATTGATTCACATATGTTTTACCGAGACCCGCACCCATTAACTCATAAGGCTTCAGAAATACCATTCTTCAGAAATCTTTTCTTGAACCAAATTGTTTGCAAAGTAACCATGTTGACTCATATGGGCTTATTAAGGGTCCATATAATCGATAAAAGTAGCGTAATTGGCTAGGAAATTCAAACAGAATATTTCCGACCCAAAGAGATCATTGATACCATTTGTGGTAAGAGCGATCATCATTAAAAACAAACATATTTTACGAAATATGTCGTTTATTATTTCAATCTGTCGTATATTTGCATTTTGCAAAACACACATACACATCCGCACGCGCACACACATACACACACCCTTCTCTTATGGGCTTCATTTAGCGCCAAAGCACCAAGTACAATTAAGAAAATCGTAATATTGAAAGATATTCCTGACAAAATCATTCTAAATCATTTCATTTAACGATCCATTCATTCATTCTCAAAACATTTAAAAGGAGGTAATGGATATTTTGAACGCAATGAGCGATTCCATGTTATCTCCCTTAAAAGTCATTCAAAACTCGCTCCTCCTACTCATTCAAATTCATTCCGATATAATTCCACAATCATTCACTATGTCAATTTCACTATGTTTTAACTGTATGGGTTTTGAAAATTTGATTCATTTACTTTTGTACTATTTGTGGTACAAGTAGACATCATAAGGAGGGCTATATTTTTTTCAAAAATCGCGAGTTTGGAAAACTCCTAAATCTGTTCATATGGTCTCATTTTAAAGCCAATCAAAAAGCATATCAGAAGTTGAAAATTTAAAAATGATATACATCAACACTAACCAACGCTAGGTATTGAACGTAATTTGAAAAGAAAGGTCAAAGGAATGTCATTTTTTGTGAATATTATTTAAGGAAAACACTCCATTCGGCCCATATGGGTTATTATGAGAACCTACACAAATTCCAAAATGACCCTAGAGAACATGGACATGCAAGTATTCCACGCCAACCCATACTTCATACCAAACGGAGCGTAAGAAATCACCAATGTTGTTTCCGTTAGCCCACTAATATAAAAACATCAAAATGGTTATTTTTGGGCTCTTTGGGAGCCCATAAGATGATGAAATAAGCTTTTAAAACATAGATATTTGTATATTTTTCTCTCCAATCCACACTAGATACACAGCCAAACCAAAGAAATCATTTTAGGAAAAAATTCACATCTCATGAGCCCTCTTTTAGGAAAATATCAATTTTGGTCATATGGGCTCCTTTGAGAGCCAATAAAATCAGGAAATGGGCTCTGAAAATTTGGACCCGCATAGTTTGCGATTACTTGACCCCTAAATAATCAATTAAAACCAAAAAATCAATTTCAGCACGAAAATCCTACGGGAGCCCTTTTTCGTACATAAGGAACCGCACTAAATAGTCAGCTGCTGGCTGTTTGGGGCTCTTCTGGTTGCGTTCGTCTCTCTTCACTGGTGTAACAATTTGCTTTAAATTTCAGAGGAATAATCCTACGTAAATAAATCCCTAACAGTTTCAAGACTCAAAGTTTTGAAATATTTTTATTGTTAAATTTAGCTATTCATAGGTCTTTTTGGTTATTTTGCACTTGATCTCTGCTGGGGTGAATTACACAACTCAAAATCTTTTTTGTTATGAAATCAAAAGGTAACAACTTCTTCTATCCAGAAAATAATTATTGTTAAATAATATTGCGTCTGCTCTGTGAATATGGTCAGTTGGTGAGATTTGGTATGCGGCGAGAATTGCTCTCCAACCTGTACCAGTCACTCAGCCCAACGAATAACTCTGCCTGGTCAACTCTGGTCAACTCCTCCCCAATATATAGGCTATAGTAACATGTTTTTTTTTTATCATAAAATATGTACAAGTTTTGCACAAGCGATGCTATTGTACCTAACTGAGTTTATCTTTATTATTGTAAAAATGTATATTTTGTACATGGTAATAATATTTGATCTAATTATTGTTTGATTATGTATGAATTTAAGAATGGTCCTTAAATGTAAATTTAACTTTTTAATTTTCTGATGCATATGTAAATTTCCTTAAAATGGAACGAGGACTTTTGTATTTGTAATAACAAGATGTGTTTGTGAAACACGAATGCCCCCGTAACAGCATTTTTTTTCAAAGTTTGACCTTGACAGATGACCTTGTCACATGACCTTGACTTTGGTACCAGTGGATGCGGATCATTGAGATCTATCATCATGCCAAATATTAGCTTTGTATCTTGAATAGGCTTGAAGATATTGGCAAGGTTAAGTTTTCGGGTTAAGTTTTCGGACATTTGACCTTGACAGATGACCTTGACCTTGTCACATGACCTTAACTTTGGTACCAGCGGATGCGGATCATTGAGATCTATCATCATGCCAAATATTAGCTTTGTATCTTGAATAGGCTTGAAGATATTGGCAAGGTTAAGTTTTCGGACAGACGGACGGACGGACAGACAGACAGACAGACGGACATGAGTAAAACAATATGCCCCCGATCTATCGATTCGGGGGGCATAAAAATACTGAATAAATAATCTCTGAAACTACAGTGCTGTCAGCGAATCCTGCGCACTTAATGGAAAGTCAAGTAAAAAATTCATGTATAGTTATCTCATGTTTAAGAAAAAAAAATACATGACTGGACTCATTTACTGTTTTGGTAATTCCAAAGAGGATTTATCTTGAACAAAAGTCACTAAAAAAACAATCTGATGAGGCCCCATCCTGTTTTATCGACATAATTTTTGTCAACTTAACCTGTACATTTCTCTGAAGAATGTAACTTTAATGCCTGTGAAACTGTAAAATTTAAAAGAATAGCACTTAGTAGAGAAGTACGGATTTTATCTTCATTAACATTCACACACTAGCTTAAGGTCTAACATGACTGAATGATCAAATTTTCAAGATGAAAAACAGGTTGATTTGCCCTTTGGATTATTGACCATTTGCTTGTTTTATATGATATTGTGTGGCTGTGCAGCTTCAGATGACACACAGGATTACCAAATATGAGTGTACTGGGCAGAATTAAACCAAATTTCACAGGAAAGATCATTGAGACATGTTCTTTCAGATTTCTTTGTTAATAGTAAAGGGCTGATAACATATGTCCTATGGGCTGTTTGGTTACCGAAAAATGTTCCCATATGATGAAATACAGAGAAATCCGCTTAATACAGAGGAATCCGCTTAATAGCAACACCTATTTGTAAGAAGAAAAGTTGCTATTAAGTGGAGGTTTCTATTATCCGATAATCACGTTTCAGTCAGTATCCCAATCTCAGAAGTGTACGGGTACATCGTCGGCATTAGAATCAAGGCATACATGTATAAATACATATACATTTGGCCAGTTCTGATCGATTGCTTATTTTTGTGTCCCCTTTTAATGGTATGAAAATTGGAAAAAGGTAGTCTTTTCAATCAATCATCCAGAGGTCCGACGGCTTTCAAATTTTAAAGTGGCTGGTCGGTAAGAATTAAAAGTTCCGAGATGAATAATGTTTAAGAAAACAAATAATCTCTTTAAAGCTATATGTTTAAATCCAATATAATATGCCATTTAACAAGGCTGCTGAGTTCCAATGAGAGAAAAGCGTGTCGTTGTGAAAACACAGACAACCTCCAACGTGCCAGGTGTTTTGTGGCGCATTTTAAGTCTGGTCATTCCCAGAGAAATTTATAGAGGGACGTCATATTGAAAATGGATTAGAAAAGAAAGCTAATGATTTGCTCACGTCTTTATCACTCGGATAATTTGATAATGATTATAATTTTAAGTAAGTAATTTTCGCTATGAAATGACTTCATGACATTTTTCTAACAATAGTTGCAGGTTATTCACTTATATCCAAAAGATTAAAAAATGGAAAAAGAAGAAAGGTGCGATGAAATCGTTCATCTGATTAACTTCGGCAACACTTGAAAATAAAAGAAAATGCAAAGCAGAGCATTTGTTCAAAAACTTAATCAACACAATCAAATAACAATTAGGAATCAGGTAAAGGTGCGATCAACAACTTGACATGTTGACGCGTCTATGCGTACTTTGTGAATCCCGGCGATGCCAGGAATTAAAATCAAACTTGTTTATTTGGATGTTAATGATAATAAAAGGTCCTGGTGCAAAAAATTGTTTATATTATCCGGGAGATTCTATTATCAGAGTTCCGATTATTCGACAAATATTACATAGGCTAAAGAACAAATGGTTCTGTGCTGGAGAAAAAAGTTGCTCATTACCGAAAATCCCTATTATCCTAGTTGCTAATAGAGGGATTCTACTGTATAATGTTCTTCTCTGAAGCTACTAATCAGAATTCAGCCAAATTTCACAGAAATGGTGATCAGGACATATTCTTTCAGATTTCTTCATTAAATTCTAGTCCAGATGATAACATGGGCTCTGTTTGTCTTGTCACTGAAAAATGGTCCAATATGATGTAAAATAAAATGATCCTCTTCTCTGAAACTACTTATTAGATTTCAACCAACTTCACAAGAATGATGCTTAGTACCTGCTCTTTCAGATATCGTCGGTAATTCTGATCAGGGTGATGACATGGGCTCTATGGACTGTCGCTTCACCTAAAATGGTCTTATATAGTGAAATATAAAAAATCTTCTCTGAAAATACTGATCAGAATTCAACCAAACTTCACAGGAATGATACGAAAGGCAAGCTCTTACAGATTTGTTTGTTAAATTCTGATTGGCTTAATAATATTGGCTCAAAAAAAATCTTCTCTGAAACTAATTTTAAGAATGCAACTTCAGAAAATGATCTGTTTTCTTTTTTTGGAGATATGATGCTGTGTCATGGAAAAGGGGGCCTTTGTGATGCAAATTTTCTTTTCATCACAACATGTACATTTACATGTATTGACAAATTTTTGTGAAATACCATGGTTCTTATCATGTGAATATGGGCATTAAAAAGTGCTTGAAAATATTCCATATTTCATGGAAGAAAGGGTCTTCTTGTAAAATTGACGATTTTCTGCTCACAAATGGATTGTATCTTAGCTTAGTACTTTTAACGCAATTTAGTGCAGTCAGTGGAGTCCATGGTCTTAAAGTAGAGCGTCAGCCTCTTGACCCAAAGGTCCTGAGTTCATTTCCTGGTTGCGGCTATCGATCTTGGTTCTTTCATTGGCCCACACAATGGGCTCGAGTTCTGGTGAATTTTTGAGGAAGCAGAATCAAGAGGGATTAATCTAAGTTGTAAGAACTTGTTTCCAAATCGATGTAAAATAAATAGGTTTAAAATAATGCAATTTAGTGTTGAACTTTCTGAATTCCGAAGGTATTTGAAAATGCTAGTGGTGTGGTACTGACACCCTTGGGCCTTTTGATTTAATTTAGTTATTTTTGAAGATAGACAAGTATATTTCTGTTACCTTAATGTTGTAATCAATTATGGGTAGTTGCCTACAAGTAAAAATAAATATCATGACCTCTCTAGTAAAGGCATTAGTTTAAAATTTTGAATATACGTGTACATGTACTGGTTTATGCACTTACAGTCCGCAAAAAGAGCTTCAACAACCTGTGAGGAATAACTATAAAATGTATTTTCGTACCAATTACACCTTCTTTGGTTTTGATCTTTAATCTGTTGATGGTTGAGTTTTAGTCACCCACTTGGGGAGCTATTGTTTGTCCTTTTAATTCACAATCCTGACTTTTTAATCCATTGGCAAGTAGAAAATCTTCCAATCATTTGTAGAGGTCTGCTTTGTGAACTCATCAAACTGATCAGACAGGCAATGGCTGATTAGCAGTTAGCTATTTCCTTTTTCATCTACTCCAAAAGGTTATTTCTGAACTACAGTCGATATTGCTTGAGCGACCATGTCTATATAGCATCCACCTCTATTAAGCGACTATCATAAAAAGTCCCGTCACCCTTAGCAAAATATCTGAAAAAAAACAACAACAGACATTCTCAACGAAAAATGTTATGTTGTTAAAATGTTTGTGTTACAATAGTCTCAAGAGGTTTAATATTTGAACATCATAAAATTGTATAAATTTATGCGAAAATCTATATGTAAAATGACTAGTCATATTTATGAAATATTGTATTAAGCAACCATTCCCTTAAGCAACTGCTTTTTGGTGCTCCCCTGAGAGGTTGCTGAACACATGTTTTAATCCCTGTATAATGAATTCCTTACCTTCACTAAAAGTTATATCAGCATCCAGTTGTCAACATTTAACCAGCATATCATTGTTGGTTTTTGTCGATAGAGCAATTTGATGGCTCAGCGTGAAACAGTTGTAACTCCCTATAAACATATTGGGAGATATAACTGTTTTGCGCTGAGCCATCAAATTGGTGCCATTGTCATGGCAAAGTGTCTGTCATATTTGCAACATCCCTTGGGCATTTGCTGTGTGTAATCATTGACTTTCACTTTAAAAATCATCTCTTCATAAATTTAGAACTGGATGAATTTGAAATTTCACTAGATCAAGGCACAGCCTTGTTTTTATCTGTTTTTAGCTCCACTGGCTGAAAGCCACTGGGGCTATTGTCATGGTGTTGTGTCCGTCGTGCGTCCGTCCGTGCGTCCGTGCGTCTGTGCGCCCGTGCGTCCGGTCGTAAACTTTTTCTTTAAAAATCTTCTCCTCAGAAACTACTGGATGAATTTCAACCAAACTTCACAGGAATGATCCTTGGGTGACCCTCTTTCAAAGTTGTTCAAGAAATTTTGATCCAATGAAAAACATGGATTTAATGGGCGTGGCTAATTTCCAAATATGGTAAAAAGTGAGTTTTCTCAGATTCTAATAGATGGATACCAATGAAATTTTACATGAATGATCCTAGGGTGACCCATCATCAGTCTACAAAAGATTATTGAGATCGGATGAAAAATATGCATTTTATGGGCGGAGGTCATTTCTCTATATGTTTTATAGTGGAAACTTTCAAAATCATTTTCTCAGAAAGTAAGTGATGGATATCAACCAAATTTCACTGGAATGATCCTTGAGTGACCCTTTATCAGTCTACCAAAAATTATAGTGATCGGATGAAAAATGTGTATTTTATGGGCGGAGGTCATTTCTCTATATGTTATATAGTGGAAACTTTGGAAATCACTTTCTCAGAATCTAACCAATTGATATCAACCAAATTTTACTGTAATAATCCTTGAGTGACCCTTTATGAGTCTACCAAAATTTATTTTGATCAGATGAAAAATATGTATTTTATGGGCGGAGGTCATTTCTCTATATGTTATAAAGTGGAAACTTTGAAAATCATTTTCTCAGAATCTAACTGATAGATATCAACCAATTTTTACATGAATGAATCTTGGGTGACCCTATATCTGTCTTCCTAAAATTATTGTGATCGGATGAAAAATATGTATTTTATGGGCGGAGGTCATTTCTCTATATGTTATATAGTGGAAACTTTGAAAATCATTTATCTCAGAATGTAACTTATGGGTTCAATCAAACTTCATAAGTATGATCCTTAGGTGACCCATTATCATACAGCCCAAAATTATTGTCATTGGATGAAAAATATGTCTTTCATGAGTGGATGTCATTTCTCTATATGTTATAATAGTGGAAACTTTGAAAATCATTTCAACATCAGTAGAACCCAAAATATCTAAAAATCTAGTCAAAACTTAGATTTGCTATTACAAGAAATTCAAGCCTGTGGAGCAACACAAGCCATTCATGGCTTTCTAGTTAGATGACTTGTTTAATGAATTCGGTATTCAATGACCACTCATTTTCTTATCCACTATATATATTTTTTCTTTTATTACAGTCTTGAAGAATCATCAGGCTGGTTTCGTTGGGTTCCCACATCCATGAGTTCCTTAATCAAGTTCGAGTCTCGTATCTTAAGTGGTAAATTTGACTATCTTATCCTTTATCCTGCTCATGAAATGCTGGTAGTTTATAAAATAAATGCATGTGCGTGACATTTCCAACAATTTCAATTGTGCCCAAAACTAGATTATGGCCAATCTGTGCATCTGCATAGTCTAAACTGAATCTTCACTTAGCAATTTATTGAAAGCTAAGGTTTCAAAGTGTCTTTCAGGCATTAAGGCAATCTTTTAATTGCACTAGGTGAGTGTCTATGCTGCTCAAAGGTTGTGCCTTTTGCTCTTCAAATTAAATGTCACACACAGGCTCATATCATCTTAATATTTACCTTGTTGATTTTTGTTGTTGATGCATAATTTATGACTCTTATTGTTCTTTTATGAGCAGGCAAAGGCTATTGATTTTCTATGAGCCTCTGATAAACAATTGCCTTGAAATGAAGTTTTGATAATTGATAAATTTTAATTGGCTTCTCCTTTTTTCAGCTTACCTGAGCACGAAGTGCTCAAGGTGAGCTATTGTGATCACTCACCGTCCGTCCGTCCGTCCATCCGTCTGTCCGTCCGTCCATCAACAATTTCTTTAAACATCTTCTCCTCCTAAACTACTGGGCTAATCAAGCTGAAACTTTGCAGGGATGTTCCTTGGGTGAAGCTCTTTAAAAGTTGTGAAAAGAATTTAATTTCCTCAAAAACTCTGGTTGCCATGGTTACATATAGGCCCAAAATGGCCGAAAATCTTAGAAAAAATTCATCTCCTCCTAAACCACTTGGCCAATCAGGCTGAAACTTGGTAGGGATGTTCCTTGGGTGAAGCTCTTCAAAAGTTGTTAAAAAAATTTAATTTCATTAAAAACTCTGGTTTCCATGGTAACAGAAAGTCTGAAAAATGGCCGAAAATGGCTGAAAATCTTAAAAAAAATTCTTCTCCTCCCAAACCACTAGGCTAATCAAGCTGAAACTTGGCAGAGATGGTCTTTGGGTGAAGCTCTTCAAAAGTTGTTAAAAAATTTAATTTAATTAAAAACTCTGGTTTCCATGATAACGGAATGTCTGTAAAATGGCTGAATCGGCTGAAAATCTAAGAAAAAATTCTTCTCGCCCAAAGACACTAGGCATATCAAGCTGAAACTTGGCAGGGATGATCCTTGGGTGAAACTCTTCAAAAGTTGTTAAAAGAATTTAATTTCATTAAAAACTCTGGTTTCCATGGTAACGGAATGTCTAAAAATTGCTGAAAACAGCTGAAAATCTAAGAAAAAAATTTTCTCGCCCCTAGACACTAGGCCAATCAAGCTGAAACTCTTGTTTCCATGGTAAAGGAAAGGCTAAAAATGGCATAAATTACCAAAAATCTTAGAACAAATTCTTTCTTCCGTAACCATGAGGCCAATCAATTTTAAATTTAGCATTGATGTTCTTAACGTGTAGGTCTACTAAATTTTTTTAAAGAACTTGCCATGGTTAAGAGAAAAGTTGAAAATTTATGAAAATCTAAAAAAAATCAAATTGCAGTAGGACAAAACTTAACCACCCTAAATTCTGGTATTCATGACATGGTTGACAAGTTATGAGTGACTTATTCAGGTGAGCGATATAGGACCATCATGGTCCTCTTGTTTCAAATTAAGTGTAGCTTAACACCTTCTCATACCACAGAAAATGTTAAAGAAAAAGAAGAAATTTTGGCTTGAAACCATTGACATGACTTGACAGGTATGAAATGAATAATAAATAAATGAATGCATTTATCATTGAGGATAGTCACAAGCTTTCAAAAATCATCATAGATCCTCAGAGTATTTGGGTTTAAAGAAATCTTTGAATAACATAGTAGTACAGCTGTACCATATAAACTGTGTGGTAGAGAAGTCTGGTCCTCTAACTCCTGTTACAGAGATCCTGAGTTCAAATCAGCTCTCCTCTCATTTATTTAGCTTTGCTGTTTTTGGTGAAAACTTTGATCTACTGAAGGCATTCACTTTAAACCTGGCACACATGCTCACCATCAAAAGAGCAACCTATACTATCAAGAGGAATAATTCTAGATACATTTTGTGCAAATTATGCCCTTTTTCGATATAGATTTGTTTTTCACCATCCAGCACTCAACAGCTGAGCATAGGCACCCATAGGCGGTGCTCTTCTTTATGCTTCTGCTAATCACAAATAAAATTCAATGAATATTTGAACATGTTTTTCTTGTGCCTGAATAGAATAAGTTGTTTGCACACTAATGTGTATTGGCCTTCAATCTCCTCAGCTGAAATATTGAAGTAAATATCATCTCAGAAGGGCTAGCAGGCAAAAAAAATCTATTTATAACTTTTCGAATAGTCTTTTTGAAAATGTTAAACTTTATTTCAATAGACAAAACTAAAACAAAATACATGAATATTGAAATGAGACAAAAAATAGATTTCATTACTGTGATTTGAACACTGTCTTTAACTTCATAAGACTGACACTTTTCACATTCAATGACAAGTGTCTACTCTTTATGGTTTCGTTAAAAATCATATATTTTAAAACTTTATTCACAAAGTTAAAGGTGACATAACAGATGTACCATGTGACAACCTGTCAAGCATGTTTTGTTTGCTAATAGAGGTTACCCTACATCATGTCAATATGGCACCTTGTTACATGCTGCTGAAGGTAGATGTATATTAATATCATCTTTTCCATAATTCTGTCCAACCAGATGTCCATACATTCATAGATTGTGAATAAAGCTCCTACAATTATGGGCGGATTTAGATGAAATTTTCTCAGGAAGATCATTGACACTTGACATATTGTCAGGATTTGGTGATTTTCTGCCAGGTAATTATTTGGCTGTGTAGTTTGTGGCTAGCATTCTTATTGAATGTTCTCTGTAACCTCTTTCTATAAATATATTTTCATTTCAAGAGATCAGTGTAATTCTATTGTAAGTGTCTATAAATATATAGGCACTTACAATAGTAATACACTGACCTCCTCGATTTGGAGATATCGGATGTTAAGTATTTCTTTTGTTTTTTAAAAAACAAGACAGCATATTGATTGGCCAGCACAAAACAGTTGTAACTGCCTATATGTTTATAGGCAGTTACAACTTTTTTGCGCTGAGCTATTATTATGTACTTTGCAGAATTATATTTTTGATGTGAAATGTTCCTCTTCTCTTACTTTCAGCCTTAAAAAGTTCTCTGGAAAAGAAATTTGTTATACTACCTCAAAGTCAACACAGAATATGGACAGTTGTAGCAAACAAAGACAAACCAAACATCCCAGTAGTCATGGTACACGGGATGGGCGGTGGTGTGGGGCTTTGGGCTCTAAATCTTGACTCTCTTGCTCAGAAGAGACCTGTTTATACCTTTGACCTTCTTGGATTTGGGCGGAGTTCAAGACCAAAATTTGGATCAAGTGCTCAATTAGTGGAAATGGAGTATGTTGAGTCAATAGAGGAATGGAGACAGGAAATGAAAATCGATAAAATGGTGTTGCTTGGACACAGTCTTGGAGCGTACCTAGCTAGTTCTTATGCACTGAAATATTCAAAACACATACAACATCTATTTTTGGTGGACCCTTGGGGGTTTCCTGATAAACCTTTTGAAAATAATGATCGGACTAGACGAATACCGTTATGGATAACTGCTATTGCTACAATGCTATCTCCCTTCAACCCGCTGGCAGCTTTAAGAGTCTCAGGACCTTGGGGTAATTTTCAACCTATTAAATATTCAAGACCAGAGATAATAATTTCAGACTGTTTCAATTTGAAATAGTTAACTGGTAGTAAATTTTTTATTAGACTGAATAATTTACTTTACTATAAAGGTAGAAAAATGTATTAGAAATTAAGTTATTACATGTCACAACAAAGTAACACCAATATAGACAGAATTTTAGTCTAAGAAAACGATTCAAATTAAATCTGTTACAAATTTGTTAATTTTTGATGCCAGAAATATATTATTTGAGCCTGAGCATGACATTTCTAACAATTTCACACACGCGTGAGGCACACACATGTTGCAGCCCAGACAGTTAATGGTATAATATGAAGATTGACTAATTGTCTACCTGTACTTTGAGACTTCATTTATCTATAAAATTTTAAGTGAAGACTCTGGTCAGACTGTGCGGATGCACAGATTGACCAGAGTCTTTGCTTTTCACACATTTGAAATTGTTGGAATTATCACACACCGGCTCATTTCATAGGAGCTTAAGATGTAATTAAAATGAGTAATTGTTCCAAAGTTTAACCCTTATAATTACATTTTTCTGATTTATACAAAGCTTTGGCAGACAATATTGAATAAAATCAGCCTGCACAGATGTGCAGTCTGATTTTAGCCTGTACTGTCTGACTGCTTTCTACTTGATAATTATAGAGAAAATATTTACTATTTTAAATGTCTAAAAAATTGTCCAGGGATCATTTTTGGGTGTGATAATGAGAGATTCTCTCATTTTTCTGCCAGAAAATCTCATTGAAATAGGCTTAATGAGAGAAAAATCTCAAAGCAAAATGTAATGTAGTGAAGGATTTTGTTGGCTCAGCGGAAATCAGCTGAAACTGCCTATAATCATATAGACAATTACAACTGTTTAGAGCTGAGCCATTGATTTGTTAAAATTTCTCATCAGAAATTCTTAATTTCTCATTAGATCCAGCTAAATGAGATATTTTTGCACATGAGAATTATCCTTGATTGTCAGATTGTTTGAAACAAAATAGATCCTGTGCGTGAGATTTCCAAGAATTTCAAATATGCGCAAAGCAGACTCTGATCAGCCATGTGCATTTGCACAGTTTGACCAGAGTCTTCACTATGCGCTAAGTATGTAGATAGATAAGGTCTTAAAGTATCTTTAGATCATCAGGAAACTTTATATTAACTGTTTATGGCTGTCTCTGCCACTCAGTGTTTGCACCTCACAGACATTTCAAATTGTTGGAAATGTCACGCACAGGCTCAATTTATAGTCAGCAGGATAAGTGTTGAAATTGAGTAATTCTCTGATGGTTAAATATTATTGGATTTTATAATTACAGGTCCTGGGCTTGTAAAAAGATTTCGCCCTGATTTACAAGAAAAGTTTTCTCCCTTGTTTGAAGATAACACAATCCTGGATTATATCTACCATTGTAATGCACAAACACCAAGGTGGGTATTGTATTGTCAAGTCTTTTTAAACAAAATATATTACAATACCAAAAATGGTAATTTGCGTTGTTTGCTGTCATGTGTAAAAATGGGAAAATACATAAGGAAATGACCAAATTGCTCTGTTACCCTCTGTCCAATTAACTAGAAACTTGGCAGTGATGTTTATGGAGTGCGGTGCTTTGCGGTTTTTCCTAGCTTAATTTTGTAGGTATTTCCCATTTGTAATTATTTTTCATTCTTGGACATCCAGCTGTGTAACAGGCATATCTTGTGACAATTTGTCAACTTGCTTCATAGTATTTTCTACCCTAAAGGGATGGTTTAAGGTAGTAGACCCGTAACAGTTCCTCAACATTTCAGAAAAAATGATCTTTCACAATGTCAACTGAGGTTTCCTAATGAAAATCATTAGGAAACCTTGTTTAACACTGTTAAAATTCATTACTTCTGAAATGTTGTGGAACAATTACGTGTCTACTACCTTAAATTTAAATTGCATCCACTTTTCATTGTTGTCTGTGACTGCATTTCATTTGGATCAATCTAAAAGTTCTTAGAAAAATAAAAATGATTGACTATTTTTGAAGTGGTGAGACAGCATTTCGCACATTGTCAATGAAGCTTGGATGGGCAAAACGTCCAATGATACAGAGGATAGCGGACATTGATAAAGACCTACCAATTACATTTATTTATGGTTCTCGAACGTGGATGGACAAGGAGTGTGGGTACCAGGCAAAGTTCCTTAGAAATGACTGTCATGTTGATGTAGAGGTACTGTATATCTCTTTACCATTGTCCTGAGTAAAAAGTTTTATAAAATTTCACTAAAATCAAAGTGCTGAAAACACTGGATGCCCTTATTGTAAGTCAGAATTCATTTTGGATTTTTCACTTTTTAGCTCACCAGAGCACGTCAGTCGTGTGGCGTCCGTCGTCCACAATTTCTTTAAACATCTTCTCCTCCTAAAGCATTGGGCCAATCTTGATGAAACTTGGCAGGGATGTTCCTTGGGTCAAGCTCTACCAATGTTGTTCAAATAAATGAAATCCACCGTCAACTTTCCCTTTACCCTTAACAAAAAGGGTGAAAATATTAAAGTCTTTAAAAATCTTCTTCTCTGAAACCAGAAGGCAGACAGCTTTCATATTTGGTATGTAGCATCATCTAATGGACCTCTACCAAGTTTGTTCATATCAAGACCCTGGGGTCAGATTTGGGCTTTGCCCGGGCCAAACCCTTTTTAGCTCCACTGGCTGAAAGCCACTGGGGCTATTGTCATGGCGTTGTGTCCGTCGTGCGTCCGTCCGTCCGTGTGTGCGGTCGTAAACTTTTTCTTTAAAAATCTTCTCCTCAGAAACTACTGGATGAATTTCAACCAAACTTCACAGGATTGATCCTTGGGTGACCCTCTTTCAAAGTTGTTCAAGAAATTTTGATCCAATGAAAAACATGGATTTAATGGGCGTGGCTAATTTCCAAATATGGTAAAAAGTGAGTTTTTTCTCAGATTCTAATTGATAGATACCAATTAAATTTTACATGAATCATCCTTGGGTGACCCTTTATTAGTCTACCAAAAATTATTGTGATCGGATGAAAAATATGCATTTTATGGGCGGAGGTCATTTCTCTATATGTTATATAGTGGAAACTTCGAAAATCATTTTCTCAGAATGTAATAGATGGATATAAACAAAATTTCACTGGAATGATCCTTGGGTAACTTTTTATCAGTCTACCAAAAATTATTGTGATCGGATGAAAAATATGCATTTTATGGGCGGAGGTCATTTCTCTGTATGTTATATAGTGGAAACTTTGAAAATCATTTTCTCAGAATGTAATTGATGGATATCAACCAAATTTCACTGGAATAATCCTTGGGTGACTCTTTATTAGTCTACCAAAAATTATTGTGATCGGATGAAAAATATGCATTTTATGGGCGGAGGTCATTTCTCTGTATGTTATATGATGGAAACTTTGAAAATCATTTTCTCAGAATGTAATCGATGGATATCAACCAAATTTCACTGGAATGATCCTTGGGTGACTCTTTATCAGTCTACCAAAAATTATTGTGATCAGATGAAAAGTATGTATTTTATGGGCGGAGGTTATTTCACTATATGTTATATAGTTGCATTTTTGAAAATCATTTCAACATCAGTAGAACCCAAAATATCTAAAAATCTAGTCAAACCTTAGATTTGCTATTTCAAGAATTTCAAGCCTGTGGAGCGACTCAAGCCATTCATGGCTTTCTAGTTACAAAGAATCATAGAGCGAAAATCTTTAAAAATCTTCTTCTTTAAACCAGATGGCAGACAGCTTTCATATTTGGTATGTAGCATCACCTAGTTGGCCTCTACAAAGTTTGTTTATATCAAGACCTTTGGGTCATATTGGGGCTTTGCACGGGTGCATCCCTTTATCTCTTATGAGCTCAAAGGGTAAAAAAATGAAAATCTTCAAAAATCTTCTTCTATGAAATAAGAAGGCAGACAGCTTCCATATTTGGTGTGTATAATGGAGCATCATCTAGTGGACCTCTACCAAGTTTGTTCATATCAAGACCCTAGGATCATATTTGGGCTCCACCCTGGCGCAACCCTTTTTACATAGAATCAAAGAGCAAAAATCTTCAAAAGTCTTCTCTAATCGAAACCAAAGGGCACACTGCTTTCATTTTTGGTATGTAGCATCATCTAGTGGGTCCCTACAAAGTTTGTTCATATCAAGACCCTTGGGTCATATTTGGGCTCCATCCGGGCCCATCCCTTTCAGCTCATCTGAGCACACTGGGTGAAAATAGGAAAACCTTCAAAAATCGTCTTCTCTGAAACCAGAAGGCAGACAGCTTTCATATTTAGAATATAGCATCATCTTATAGACCTCTTCCAAGTTTGTTCAGATCAAGACCCTGGGGTCACATTTAGGGTCCACCCGGTTGCATCCTTTTTTACATAGAATCAAAGAGCAAAAAGGCATATCTATCTTGCTGTTCGCTGAAAATGTTCCATGGTATTGATCTTAGGCAATTATCTTCTTTTGACATCTGCCTATCTAATTAATGTGTTGTCCCAGGGGTCAAAGAGACTCAGGTGAGCAATCTAGGACCATCTTGGTCCTCTTGTTTAAACTTTGCCTATATAGGAATAGGAAAACAGAGCTACAGATAAAGGAAATATTTCCGATTTCAAATTGAAATATTTCATTATTCCTAACTAAAATCCTTTGTTGTTGGTACTCATTTGAAACATCTCATAGAGACAGTTCTGATGAGTACCCACAACATAGGGTTTTCATGAGAAATAAAGATTTTAGACTGGCTTTACCCCCTCTTATCTGTACCCCTGAAAAATAAAGTGGTTTAGACTAGGATCAGACTGCTTATAGGTGCAGGCTGATCTTTGTTTCTACCTCCTGCCAAAGCAGGAATATTCCAGGTTCAACATGACAAGGGATAATTTTCATCCAGCTGATTTTTTATCCAACCATTAGATATTGCAACCATTCTGACTCAATTTTTCCCCACAATAGTTTTAAAAGAGGAATATGCTAAGATCAGACTGCATGTCTGTGCTGACTGATCTACAGGTACTGTAGGTCTCTAAATAATTGCAACCTGTCAGGTATAAAGGGACCATCTGGTAAGTGTGAAAAGTCTGGACCATAGTCAGACTCTGTAGACTGCCCTGGCTTACTGGGGTCATAACTTTTTGCACTTGACTGATTTTCTGAACCTTGAACCATTATTATACACATTATGAAATGTATCCTCTTGTGGATTTTCTGTGAAACCAGTAAAATTTTCTCATATTAATACTACTGGGTTCCTAGATGTTCCTTTTATCCTGTAATGGGTCACAACATATTCAATATAAGTCCTTCCTTTGCCTCGAAAGATAACACAAAATTACTTTACTAGTTCAATGTACATTGTTTGGTTTACTGTTTAATAAAAAAAATCAACCCTTGTCATGCTGAACCGTCATGCTGAACCTGGAATACAATTGTTTTGGCAGGTGTAATAGACTAAGATCGGCCTGCACATCATGTGTAGTCTGGTCTTAAGCAACACCTCACGAATTCCCTTTTAAACCAGAGATTTTAGAAGTCGTATTTTCAAAATGAATATTGGCTGACAATAAGCGCATCTAGAAATATCAGCGCTTTAATTATAATTCAATTTTTGCCAAGGTTTTCTAATGAAATTTTTCTAAATACTTAAACTTAGTAAAAATTAACAGTAAACTACCTTCAGAAAAACTGTTGATGGAAGGAGTATTAAATAATCCGTGGTTTTTCTCATTTACCATTCATGATGCTTAATTCACAATTTCACCTCATGTTCTATTATTTCCACAGATAATAAAGGGTGCTGGTCACCATGTTTATGCTGACAGATCTGAGGACTTCAACAAACTGATGAGCAAATATCTGGACTCTATAGACAAACATACAGACAACCTTAAAACAGACAATGTCACCATGATCAGAAGTGAAACCAAATCAGAGTTAGAAAACTTCCCTCTGACTCAAATATAAACAGCCATCTTCTGTTGACCACACAGCCTCAGATAAAACCTATTCATTGACATTTAATTACCAATCAGTATTGGTATGGACAAGTTAGATTTTGTTTCCACGACTGACTGTTTTCTTTACTTGGCAAAATATTGTGGAAAAAGAAGAAATGGTGACAAGCATTTTCTCCTTTTCCCAAACTATTTTCTACCACATTTAAAAATCTTAATCCTATATAACTGCTTAAAATTGTTAAGTTTTGAAAATGTTTTGTCTTTAAATTCTCAATTCTCAATTTGACTCTTAAACACAAAAATCTAAAAAAAACCCAAAAACATGCATCCATTGAAGTACTAGGTTTTCTTACACTGTTTCCACCAAACAAAATGCATGATTTTGTTACATACCCATCCACCTTACATACATCCTAGGTTTACGGAAATGGCTGAGGATAATAATAAGGATAATGTAATAAGTACCAGTCTAAAATTTCAAGGAATGGGAGAGGTTAAGTGGAATTCTCCACCCATTCATCCGTCATAAATTGTTTAGTGCCAATTAAAGCAAAAGGACATTGCTGTCTGAATTATGTTAAGACTGGAAAGTGCAAAAGTGAAATTATGGACTAAATGTTTATCTGATGAATTAAATGCATTTATGTGATCCATTAAGACAGATATGTGAAAGATATAAAAGAATTGAACTTTAAGGCAATCTAGCTCTGCAATCAGGATGAAAAAAATGGTGCAAACTGTTTGAAAATTTTACCCTGCCTTGCATGCAAATGCACATGCAAAGTAGGGTACAATTTGCAAACAATTTGCACTGTCTTGACATCTTGAATGCAGGACAGGTTTCACATTTATGAAATGATTTAAAATTAAGGTGAAATGAATATTTAAAATTCTGAAAATTTGTCTCAAAACTTTTGTACTGATCAAGATAAGCAGTCTGACTTAAGTTAATAAGCATGTACAGTCAAACTTGCTTAAGTGACCACGTCTATTTAGCAACCAAGTTTGTTAAGTGACCGAGTCCAAAATCCCCTTCTTTGAATTAAAATATCGTAAAATGAATATTCTCCTTAATAATGAATCCTGTGTTGTTTAAATTCATTAGAATTGTCTCAATGAGACAATTCTTTCTAGTTATAACTGTATGGGATTACTAAGAAATTTGCAATAATATAGAAATACAAAAAAATATGATTTGTAAACAAAAGATATGTACTAAGTGACAATTCTCTTTAACACCCACTTTTTATTGGTCCTGTAAGTGGTCGTTTAAAACATGATTTACTGTATTACTATTTACATTATTGAAATATTTGATCTTGCTGGATTGGTTTTAATAGTAGAATAAAATGAACAAAAGTTTAGCTAAATGTTGATAAACAGTGGATTTTACCTTTTAGGGAGTCATTGCAAAGTTATGTAATACATTTAAATTTATATGTTCAGTGCTTAGGAAAGTTCTACATTTACCCCTTGATATAATCATCTCTCTTAGTTGCTCATGAAAAAACTATTGATTATATATCCACCATGAAATGTCTGAAAATTAAGTTATCATCATTTGATAATCCGCTGTCTAAAGTGCATCATTTTGCAAGTGATTACTAGGCAACATCATCATGATGTCATTAAGATTTGTTTATTGAACACCGCTCAGATAACGTCATTAAGTAAAATGAATATAAGGGTATAATTTTGTGATAATTTCACTGCTGGTTGGGCGATGAGATTATCAAGTGATAATCTATCTTTTTATTTCTCAATAAAAGCATTAAAGTAATCATGGTAATAAGTATTGTTTATTCATTTCCAACTTTTATAGACTGAAAGTATTAATGCATGTATGAAATGGGTTTCAATATACTTTATCTTTTTCCCTGAAAGATTTATTAAAACTGTGAAAATTGTAATACCTACTTTAGTAACTTTTCCAGACAAAGCCACCAAAAGCTTACATTTTAATGGCTTTAGGCAAAATACTTGTAACTGCCTATAAATATATAGGCAGTTACAACTGTTTTGGATTGAGCAATTGATTTGCAGTTTCATTTTAGTATAAGGAGTCAATTATTTCTTTTTTTCTCTATTGATCAAATATCAGATTGCTTCTGGCACAGTATTGTGTATTTTCGTGTTTCTGTATGTTTCTTCACCTTTACTGTAGTGTATGCAGGCAAGATGATCTTTTATCATGGCATTGGGTCTATTGTACTTGCATCTGTCTGGTGAATCCAACCACCTGTACATGTACAATTTCCTGTAAAAAATTTCATAAATTAATCGATAGATTTGAACCAAATTTACTGGAATGTATTAATTGGTTTATCTATATTCAAAGTTTTTGAAGAGATATTGAACATTGAAAATTGACACTTATTGGCAGGGCATATTTTTTATTTTTTTCTATTATACCCCCAAAACTATGTGTGTGTGTGGGGGGGGGTATAAAGGAGTCAGTTTATTGGTCTGTGACTGTCAGTCTGTCTGTTGGTTGACTTTTGACAGAGTTGTGGCTTTTTAATGGAGAAAAACTTTTCATTATTGACAAGCAATTGTAGGGGGGTATAGGTCTGGATAGTCTAGTTATATAAGGTATTACTTAAAGGCATTCACTTGAAACTTGGTAAATATTCTTACTATTAGAAAAAAACATTGTTTTCTCAAGGAAGGTAATTGACAATATTTTTATCTCAACTAGCGAAAGGCCACTAGGCTATTATTGTTTTGGTGTTAAGTATGTTGTTAACTTTTACTTTTAAAGTTTCTCTTCAGAAACAACTGGATGTATTTCATATAAATTTCACAGGGATGATCCTGATTCTTATTTGGTACAATGTATTCAAAACTGCTGACTGTGTAACTTTCTTGAATACTAGTTTCTATGCATCCCTTGTTTGGTAAAAGAAGACTTAACTCTATATTGAGGGGTCAGCACAATCCTATTGTAAGTGCCTATAGATATAAAGGCACTTACAATAGTATTGCGCTGAACCCTTGGATATTTACAGAACTGATTTTCTTATGAAATGTTGTCTGTGTTGTTTAAGAAAACGGCCAACAATTCTCTCCTGGATTTGAACAGTTGATTCATGCTTTTGGAGCATATAGGCTTTTAAGGGCCACTACCTGCGGTATCATTATTTACCCAGAAACCAAAGTGTTAGGCACACATGGTGGTGCTCTTTTTCTTCATATTAACTATGTTTGCTTTAGTTAATAGGGATTTGTTTTTATAAACATATTTATTTGTTATTGTACAATAAAATTAGATTTATAAATATTTTCAAAATTAGTTCTCTATCATTTACGATTACTCTGTATGATGCCCATAATATTTACAAGCAACAAAAATTGCCCAATATTGTAATTTTGACAATTTGGAATTCATTTCTATACAATCATACATATACTAGTATTGGGAAGGAATTTCTGTTGAAAATAATGTGGTTAAATGTTTCTTAAGGCAAGCAATTTTTCTATTTGCAACAATCTTTTCTACCATATCATGTACCTACTTTTCAACATAACCCAATTTAATTTGCATCTGCAACCTCTTTCATTGTAGACGAATCATAATATTGGTCATTAGGAAATAGGTGAAGGTAGTGGAGTTCTGCAATATTTCGAAACTCATAATCTTTCACAATGTTGACTGAGGATTCCTAATGAAATGATTAGGAGCCCTCGATAAGAAGTATGTGAGTGTATATTGGTTTCACATTGTCTGTCTCCATCCATCCATAGTCATCATTGAACTTTGTCTGAGAAGTCTTTCTGCACATTAATTTAAAAATCATGCGTCCTAGAATTATGAAACTTATACAATTGTTGCCATTTGATGAAAGAAGTCCTATTCTTTGCGATTCAAACAGGTCAAGGGTAAGTTACAATTGAACTTTGTAGCAATTACATGTACTGTAACAATGAAACTTTATATCCATGTTGTCTAAGACCCCGGGAAATGTCCTATTGTTGTTGGTAACACTAGTCAAAGACCAGGGTCACAATTCAAATGTTTGAAGGTCACTATTGAACTTTGTCTGAAAACTTCTTCCATGCTCTAATTTGAGAAACAAGTGACCAAGAACCATGAAACTTTCTGTGATTTTTGCTCATGGCCCTATTGTTTTGGTGTCTTGTAGGTCAAAGGTTTTAGGATAAGATTTGTCAAGGTAACAATTCACATTTCTTTGAAGGTCACCAATGAACTTAGTTTGAAAAGTGTAATGTGTTTCTGCCATTTAATTTGTGAACCAAGTGACCTAAAATCATAAAACTTAATACATTTGTTTCCCATGACCAAAATAAGTGTCCTATTCTTTGTAACACAGGTCAGAGGTCAGAGTCCCAATACAATTTTCTTCGCTGGAATTGGAGAACAATCTGACCTCAGAACCTTGAAACTATTATTAATTCATGACCAATGACCTAAGGAGGTGCCCATTGAACTTTCTTAGTAAATAGTTTTCTTTAACCCTTTGCTGTTTAATCCCTGCTTTTTATGTGCCTGTGATTTTATGATTGAGAAAACATTGTGAAAAAAGAAGAAATTGCTTCTGAAAGCAATTTCTTCTTTTTCCACACCATTTTCTACCCTACTGAATGGTTATTTTTCAAATTAAATCCAATTTAAATTTTCGTCTGCAAAACCTTTGAATTTGGACAGGTCCAAAATTTGGTAAAACGGGAAAGTGTTAATCTTCCTTTGAAGGCAGATGATATAGGGCTTTGAATTATATACAAATGTTGTACATGTTGCAATGTTTTTGGTTACATGTGTCTGTTTAGGGTTAAACCTATGTACTAATTATACATTGATAGGAAAACAATCTCTAACTTGGAGAAATCCTTTTCGATTCTGCTTCAAGAGAATTCATCAGTACAAACCACATTAACACATATGATAAGTGCAGGTGATGAATTATATTTTTATTGCAAACACAGCATTTCTACAGTGACAACGCACTCAAGTGTTAGTGTGTATTCAAGACAATTCTAGAATTGAGCCTGTGTGTGACATTTCCAACTATTCAAAATGTTAGTGAGGTGTAAACATATGGTAGCGAAAACAGCCACAAACTTTAAAGTATAAAGTGACATGATGGTCTTAAGATGCTTTGAGACCTTATCTATCTACAAAACGCATAGTGAAGACTCTGGTCAGACTGTGCGGAAGCACAGGCTGGTAAGAGTTTTTGCTTTGTGCATTTTTCAAATTGTTTGAAAGCCCACGCACAGGCTCAATTACTGGTTTAACTTGCCATATTACACAACTACATGTATACATTTTACAGTGGTAGAATATATAGATTTGTGAAATGAGATTTTTCAAGCCTGAATTTTTAATGCACTATCTCACATTTTTTCCAATACATATGCCATTGAAATAGTCATTTGCATTTTCTTAAATGGATAAACCTTAACTTTGTCATAGCTAATGGTTTTTAGCTCCACTGGCCAAAGGCCACTGGGGCTATTGTCATGGTGTTGTGTCTGTCGTCTGTCCCTCTGCCCATCTGTGCATGCGTCCGGTTGTAAACTTTTTCTTTAAAAATCTTCTCCTCAGAAACTGCTGGATGAATTTCAACCAAACTTCACAGGAATGATCCTTGGGTGACCCTCTTTTAAAGTTGTTCAAGAAATTTTGATACAATGAAAAACATGGATCTAATGGGGGTGGCTAATTTCCAAATACGTTAAAAATTTAGTTTTCTCAGATTCTAATGGATATCAACCAAATTTCACTTGAATGATCCTTCAGTGACCCTTTATCAGTCTACCAAAAATTGTTGTGATCAGATGAAAAATCTGTATTTTATGGGTGGAGGTCATATTTCTATATGTTATATAGTGGAAACTTAGAAAATCATTTTCTCAGAATGTAACTGATGGGCATCAACCAAATTTCACTGGAATAATACTTGATTGACCCTTTATCAGTCTACCAAAATTATTGTGATCAGATGAAAAATCTGTATTTTGTGGGCGGAGGTCATTTCTCAATATGTGTTATAGTTGAAACTTTGAAAATCATTTTCTCAAAATATAATTGATGGATATCAACCAAATTTCACTGCAATGATCCTTGAGTGACCCTTTACTAGTCTACCACAAATTATTGTGACCTATGAAAAATATGTTTTTATTGGGAGGAGGTCAATTCTCTATATGTTATATAGAGGAAACTTTGATAAACATTTTCAACATCAGCAGAACCCAAAATATCTAAAAATCTAGTCAAAACTTTAATTTGCTATTACAAGAATTTCAAGCCTGTGGGGCGACTCAAGCCATTCATGGCTTTCTAGTATAAGATTTAATATTCTTTAGCTCTTTTCCTTTGGCTAGATAAAAAGTCGTGAGTCTGTTATTTTTCCAAAAGTTTCTAACAATTATCAGATTAGTCTAATTGTGCAGGTTGTTGGTACCAGTGACTCGCAATGTACCGTATTAGAATAGTCATGATTGACGCAGTAAGGGGCGATTATTAGAGATATCCTGTTGGGGAATAACTCAAAGTTCTTATGTACGGGCCTACAATGTCCCTAAAAAGTGACAATATCTGATACGTACCTGGTAAGTACAAAATAAATTTACATAAATGAGGAACAAAAAATGCATAATAATGACACTACTCAGACCTTACCGGTTGATCATTATCACCTTTTTTTCAATGAATAGTGTGATACGCTGCTTTACATAACCTCGCTATGATTTAAAGGGACTCTCGCGAATGTATTTATTTTCTACTATAAATCAATTTCTGAAATTAATTGTAAGTTAATTTATCATTATATAACTAAACGATTATCTTTCTGATACGGTGACCAAAAACAAAACAAAAAAAAAAACTGTCGATTTCGGCAAGTAATGACGCCGACGATCTTGCTGTTTGGTTTGATTTCTAGTTCTATGCAATAGAGCAAGAAACTTATGCCAGACGATCGCATTTCAATGTCAATTACTTTACTCCACCTTATTTTTTCCGGACTGTCTAAAAGATGTTCTGGGCGAAGAAGACAGAAATTACCTGATTAATGCTTGTTTGAAGTGTTCAATACTCGAGTTTCAGAAAAGTGCATTATTCTTCGTTTTCTCTGATTAAAAAATACCACATATCGCAATGACGCGACTTAACTAAATCAGACCAAAGCTGATGCAAGCATTAATTTTAATTCAAAATTCGCATTTCAATTGTAACTGATTGTTTGCTCCTCGTATATTCAAGAATTCGCGAAACGACAAGAAATAAATTAAGCCGTAAACGGAAATTATGTGCAGTTGTATCGTATATCTATTGCTAAAATAAAATCATAGTAAGAGCTCCGTTTTCCTCCGTAACTAGCTGCAAAGAGAGGGCTAAATAATAATTTTAAAAGGGTTTGACGTTTCCCGGGGCAAGCGTTAGGCGCGTGCAAGCTCTGGAAACACTTCCCAGCGATCTGCGTCTTTGATCATCTGTTCACCCTCGGCGCGAAATGAACTGTACCGCGTCCTTTGCCTCGATGCGAGACAAAATATATAATTTATTTTGCCTTAATTGACCATATAGCTACTCAGATTTCATTTGGGATAAATGAAACACACACACACAAAAAAAAAATTGAATATCGGCAAAATCTTTCTATTCAGTTGTTTCTCAATTATATCGTAATTTTGGGTATAAGATAGTAACCATGTTTCAGACAATAAAATATTCATTTTCCCGTCATTGGGAGCTGAAAACATCTGTATACAACAGACCTGAAATCATGCACGCGTTCTTTCTTTGATATCCGATTTAGAAAATATTTTGATAACCAGAGTTTAAGTTAAAACAAAGAACAGCTAAGTTATTAAAATCTGAGTAAATTATGCAGTCACGACCACTGCTTACATAAAAAGGACCCTAACATTTCCCGATCTTCAGTATATCTCGTAAATGAATCCCAGTTCATATTAATCATCGAATGACCGTAATTTTTGTTATTTGTAGAAAATGTTGCGATTATTAGAGTCACCAACTTTTTCCGAAAACCGGTCTTAAAATTGCCGTTTTTGAGCAGTGCTTTCGGGGATGGGCGATTATTAGAAGGTGGGTGATTATAAGAATAAATACGGTACATATTTAAAGCTTTTGAGAATATTGAAGTGTTCAAAACATTACAAATAATTTATTTTTGCTAGAAGGGGGCGGATGGGTGAAAAGGGAAAAAATTAGGACCACTTATTTATTTTGGTGAAGGAAATCAAAGACATATATATTCAGTATCTTAGGCAAAAAAAGATGTTAAGCAGTTAATTGCTGTTTATTTTGATAAATGAAGATGAAGTCACGGTCATTTCTGAATGATAGTTTTTGAAAAAAAAAAGGTTAAGACATGTTTGTCCAGAAACTACTTTCACCCCTTTAATTATTTTTTTTAAATTCGTCTATTTGATATGGGATTGATTCACGTTTTTGAGGGCGTTAATATTTGCAGAGACCCGAAATGGTTTAAAGAATTTTGAGGGTCTCTGCAAATGCTAACGCCCGAAAAAATGTGAATTGACGCTATCATTGCATAAAAAGATAGATTAAAGTATAAATTCAAACAGAAATTGCGAAATAATTTCATAGAAACAGATATCAAACTCGAGAATATGGCGGAATAATAAGGTTAGGCATTAAACCGTCCATTTTGTTTATACCGACATGGCCCGATAATTTTATGGTGTCACACAATATAACGCGGGAATTCGAGCAACGTTAGGTGTGCCACTGTGTGCTCTTTGATGATAATATTGGACATGAATAATTTTCATGCATTTTACTTATCAATGCGTACAGTTTTCTAATCGTATTTTTTGTATGTATTTTGAACAGAATGCATAAAAAAAGCTTTAAGGACAAGTTTATATTGCAGAAAAAATAAGAATCATTGAAATTGATTAAACTGAATGAGCTCAAATCGCGAATATTATCGATAAAGTAAAAAAAAAGGCCGGGCGATAACGGCACGTGAATTTACTGATTAATCCACGTTTCGTCAACGCCCGGTTTTTTCCGTTAACGTATGCCTTTAACGACCCGAAAACGTACCTTTTATGCAATAATTGAAATTATTTTGCAACCGGTCCGATTAAGGAGCGAAAATTGTTCGGGGCGAATCATGTATTGTGCTATTCTTAACTCCAAAGGTGAAGAGCAAAGGAATGTTCCATTTGTGTTCGAGGGGCCTGTGTAGTTTTGTTTGAATTGATCCTCCGATTTCAAGATAAACTATTCAATTCTCGAATATTGAGTTTATTTAAACATTATTGAATGCAATATAAATGATTTCTGCATTAACATCTTTAGAGGGTGTTATATTAGATATTAAAATTTTGTAAAAATTAACCTTTGGCAGTAAATGCGTTGAACCGCGTCTTTATTTACATCTGGAAGCCGGCTCAACCAAAATTAAAGAGTCAATAAAAGCACCAAATCGTTTAAAATGTCGTTAGATAAAAAAGATGAATTCATTCTATACTATTTTCCGACTTCATTTTCATCACAGAAGGTGAGCAAGCAAGATTAAGTCAAACAAGCGAGAAGATCGATGGAATTTTTGTTATGACCTTCATCCTCAATGCTCCATCAGTGGTCTCCTCCACCAGCCCGATAGCTCAATTACAGTGCCGCGGTCCTGATCCGTGGGATTAAGATTCGAGCCATACTGGAGGCGAGTCGGGTCAAAATGGTCCAGAGTCAAAACGGCCCGTAATTTTGTCGAAACTGCCCAAAGCAGTTTTTCCATTAGGTCAAAACGGCTCAACTACAGCATTTTTTCTCCTTCTTTGACTGGTACCACAAAGAGGACCTGTTCCTAATCCTACATCTATAACGATATGTATCAGTTGAAAAGACTAGTGAGGGCCCAGTAGCCCATGACGTCGAGATTTTGCGCTGGACTTCCAAACTTTAGGCAAAATGCCTATCTTCTTCACCTCAATTATCGTGCATGTAAGCCATTTAACTCTCTCTGTACTCAGAGAGTAAGGTTTTCATACCATTTAGAATTAATTTTCTATCAATCAATATTTCATTGACCTGTCTACAAAATTTAGTTCAATTCAGTTGATAATATCATCATGTAAATCACGTAAAATAACTGCTAGTTGCGCTTTCAAAAAATTTGGATTGCCTCCTCAGTTATCATGCATCTGAAAGAAAACTCCTTAGCAACAAATAAGAAGCAAAATTACAATTTTATCTTTTGGGGTCACAAACCCCAAACAGCTTAACCTCTCTTGATGATACTAAGCTTTTCATGCCAATCAGCCAACACAATGACGGAATTCTACTCCAGGACACCATATTCAGTGCATGTGATTGGGCAACAAAGTGGGACATGAAGTTCAACACATCAAAATGCAAAGCCCTACATTTAGGGAAAGATGCAGAAGGTCAAGGTCAATACTTTATGAGGGATGACGAAGGCAAAGTAGTTGAAATCCAAAATGTAGAACAAGAAAAGGACCTCGGCATTATCTTTGACACAAAACTTTCCTTTCATAATCACATCAGTAGTAAGGTAAATATGGCTAACAGAAATCTGGGAATCATACACAAATACTTTACATTTATGGATAAAAAAATGTTTTTACAATTATACAAGGCAATGGTTCGTCCGCATCTTGAGTACAGCTCTGTTATATGGAGCCCAAAATTAAAAAAAGATTCAATTCTACTAGAGAATGTTCAAAGACGAGCTACCAGAATGCTAAAGGAACTAAAAAACAAGTCCTACACCGAAAGACTCAAATCACTTGGCCTACCCTCATTGGAATATAGAAGAGAAAGAGCTGATTTGCTCCAGATCTACAGACTTATAAACAAAATAGACAAAACAGACAAGCATATTATTGCATTAAGAGAGGATAGTGTAACCAGGGGTAACAGCCTAAAGCTGTTCCAACCAAGGCCCAGGACTGAATGTAGAAAGAACTGTTTCAGTATTAGAGCTATAAAAAATTGGAATAACCTACCAAATGAAGTAGTCTTAGCACCATCTCTTAACACGTTTAAATCTAGACTTTAACAAGCAATGGAAAACAAGCATAAAATTTGAACCATGGTGCTACAAGAGTAACTGAACTCTGAAAAAACATATATATTCAATACGAAAACAAGTTCTTCTATACTTCAAAACCTTAATATGTAAACTGGATGGGACAGGAAAGTGATGGACTGCCATATTTCTTGTCCTTGCCATATAACCATAGAAAACAGTAGAGTAACAATAACAAGTATGAGTGTACAAGTAATATACAAATAGAAAAAGAAGTAAACAGCAATAAATTATGTTGACCGAATTAATAGTAGAAATAATAATTGATAAAAAAAAAGACAAACAAAAAAACAAGGAATATACTAATAGAAAAAGAAGTAAACAGTATTGAGTAATAAATTATGTTGACCGAATTATCAGTGGAAATGATAATTAATTAATAAAAAAAAAAACAAGGATATAAAATGATAGAAAAAAACCCAACAAAAAACCAACAAAAAAACTCTCGAACACAAATACTGTCTGCACTACAGAGTAGGGTGATATTCAATGGTATTGAGACAAATTGATTCTTCTCTAGAAACTCAGCAAGAAAAATAGAATAAAAATGGTTTATAATTAAAGCAAAAAAAAAAGACAAAAACAAACTACAATAAATATACACACCAAAAAGTAAATTAAAACATATACAAGAAATATAAAGTACCAACCAAAGAAATATTTGGTAATTAAGAACACTGGAATAGGACAAGACAGTGATGGACTGCCATATGTCTTGTCCTAATCAGACCTGTCCTACAAATAAAAATTCTAGTGATCCAGTGATAACTAGTAAACAGTAAGAATAGGTATAAATAGGTATAAATTGGATAAGGATCTTTAACTATGAACATATTTTTATTATGGACATATTTTTATTGTAAATACCACAATGAATTTTTTTTTTTAATATTTAAAAAAAAAAATCAAGTGAAGTAGAGCTTGAATTTAAGAAAAAAAATTTTTTTTTTTTTATTGTAAATGGAAATAACACACAGTAACATAATTGTAAAGAATTGTGATTAATGATTAGAGTAATCAGTGTGTTAGCAGTCAAAACCATTTTTTAATAATAATAATACAAATGTGTAAATGAAATCCATTAACCAAAGTCATACAACGACACTTGTGAAGTGAAAATATACGTGATCCGTGAAAATAGTGAATTTTGTGTAAATATTATTGTGAAAAACCAGAAGTCCAAAAACAGAAATGGACAACCAACCATTAAACTGGGAAAACAGATCGACAATGGGCCTAAGAAGCAAATAATGCTTATGGGATCTACTCCAGTGGATCTCAATCGGCCTCTACATCTGTATGAACTTAAATCTGATTATTCCATATTTTTATCTGAGGAAAATCTAGTTCTGAATTTTCTTATACAAGGCTTAAACTATCCCATGCATAGAAACTTTGAAAAAATAGTTCCATATCCAAAATGTTGCAGTTTGTTCGATTTTAGACAATGTGTGCTATATGGTGACCCTTTATTATTTTCTGGTAAAGAGTAAACATTAGACAAAAATGCACTGTTATGTGAATTTTTCAAAACTATCAAATATGCCTGTCCTCTTCTCAGCTGAATTTTTTTCTTTCTGAAGTCTTCTTTAGGTATTTTCATGATTTCTGTGAATCCATTAAAAATTGTTTACAAAAGTCCATAAAAAAGTCAAGAAATAACAAATGAGCAATATTATTGCTATCTTGATTTTTATGCATTCTGTAAAATTTTTTGTAAGTGAAGATTTCACAATCAACAATTTGGTAAAATTTAAACAGAATCAGCCAGGTTACAATGCAAATGCTCAAAAATCAGGGTCTCAAATTCAGGTACGTATCGAAAACAGGTTGACTTACGATAAATATTGAATTTTTGGCAGTCTGAGTCCCTAGAGTAAAATTGTAAGTCTCTGTCCCTGTATATTTACCAGTATTCATGTATATTTTTCAGGTAATTTTTGCCTTTTATGAAAAAGATATCCCGTTCAAGCCAAAACTTGTGAGCTTATTCTCTGGCCAGCACAATGAACCATGGTATGTGAAGCTGAACCCTGATGGAAACCATATTCCTGTGTTAAAGAACGGAGACAAAATAGTTGTTGAACCACAGAAGATCATTGACTATATCAGTGGTGTAGCAGAAGCAGGAGGTAATGGTTTAACACTATATTTTGTGAAAAAAATGTAACCTTAAGGTAGTGGACCTGTAATAGTTCCGCAACGTTTCAGAAGTAATGAACTTAAACAGTGTTAATGGAGGTTTCCTAATCATAATCTGCAATCAATATTGCTTGAGGGTTCACCTTTATTAGGTAACAACCTTTATTGAACAGCTCTTTTACATACTAAATCTAATAAATGTATGTTTTTGCTCTGAAATTTTTGATGCTGAATGCTATGATATTTGAAGCTTAGAAATGTCTAAATGTGTTCAAACATCACTGGTTTAGTTGATAATTGATTATATATTCTAAAAAACAGAATCTAAATTTATCTTTCTCACATTGCAAGAGACATTCTGCTGAACTTGTTTTCCCCCAAATCTTATAAAGGATGTTAAAAAAAATCTTGGTTTGTAATACATGCTTTCGACTGTATTTGCCTGGTGACTAGAATTATGATACCGTAAATAACATTTCTTCTGCAAACTTGTAAGTACATATATACATCTGATACATACATTGTTTATTTATTAGGAGGCCATCCTTTGGTTCCAAGCTTAGATTCAGAGCTTGGACAGAATGTGAAAGCATTACGAGAGAAGTTAGACAGTATTCCAGTTGATATACTAACCTATGGGGTAATCTACCACCCTCATCTCTCACCAACTGGCTGTTTGATACCCTGGGCTGTCCAACGTAGTATGAAAGGTTAGTGGTATTTTAATGCCCCTGCATTAACCCTTTCCTGTTTTACAAAATTTTGGACCTGTCCAAATTCAAAGGTTTTGCAGACGAAAATTCAAAGTGGATTTAATTTGAAAAATAACCATTGAGTAGGGTAGAAAATAGTGTGGAAAAAGAAGAAATTGCTTGTCGGAAGCAATTTCTTCTTTTTTCACAATGTTTTCGCAATCATAAAATCACAGGCACATAAAAAGCAGGGATTAAACAGCAAAGGGTTAATCCATCAGGGCATTATTGTTTTACCATGTCTGCAAAAACTTGACCTGCAAACTAGATATTTACCTGTAACTTCAAAACTAATCAAGATAAAATGCTTTTATTTGGCTTAAAGGTTTCTCCCATTAATCCGCATTGAGGTCAAGGTCATTTGACAAGGTCAATAATCAAGGTAAAAATTCTATGAAAAATAATCATATTGTGGGCATTAGTATTTTACGAACACATGCTGTTTACTCATAAAACACAAACAAACTGGAAATTTCCTGCTTTGATTCTCTTAAATTTCTTACAGGATGTCATTTGACCCCTAAATGAATCTTATGAATATCATAATTTTTATTATACGCCTCCGGAGGCGGACGTATATTGGCGTCATCTTCTCCCTCTGTCCGTCCATCCATCCGTCCGTCGGTTCATCCGTCCGTCCACTTGTCAACGCAACTCCTCCTAAACTTCTGGCTGGATCTCCTTGAAAATTGGTCAATGTTATCACCTCAATTGGTAGATGTGCATGAAGGAAGGATTTTACGGTTCGTTGATTTTTGCCTGAGTTATGCCCCTTGATAACTTAGTCTCTGGGTCCACTTTTCTTGTCAACGCAACTCCTCCTAAGTTTCTGGCTGGATCTTCTTGAAACTTGGTCAATGTAATCACCTCAATTGGTAGATGTGCATGAAGGAAGGATTTTACGGTTCGTTGATTTTTGCCTGAGTTATGCCCCTTGATAACTTAGTCTCTGGGTCCACTTTTCTTGTCAACGCAACTCCTCCTAAGTTTCTGGCTGGATCTTCTTGAAACTTGGTCAATGTTATCACCTCAATTGGTAGATGTGCATGAAGGAATGATTTTATGGTGTGTTGATTTTTGCCTGAGTTATGCCCCTTAAAAACTTAGTCTCTGGGGCTTATTGCCTCAGTTATGCCCCCTTAAAATTTAGTCTCTGGGGCTTATTGAAATTGCAGCCTTGTGAATGCAACTCTTCCTAAGTTTCTGGCTGGATCTAAATGAAACTTGGTGGATGTTATAACCAAAATTGGTAGATGAGCATGAAGTAAGGATTTTATGGTTCATTAATTTTACCCTAAATTATGCTCCCTTTAAACTTAGTAGCTAGGGCTTATTGAAATTGCAGCCTTTTGAACACAACTCCTCCTTACTTTTTTTGTCTTTATTTAAATGAAACTTGGTCAATGTCATCACCATAATTTGTAGATGTACATGGATCAAGGATTTTATGGCTCATTTATTTCCCTGAATTATGCCCCCTTAAAACTTATTGTCTTGGGCTTATTGAAATTGCAGCCTTGTGAAGGCAATTCCTCCAAACTTTTTGTCTTGATTTAAATAAAACTTGGTCATTTTCAATTTGGTTCTGTCGAAATAAGTAGTGTCTACAATTATTTTCGTGAAACAGCAGCAAAGTGGCGGCGTATTTTGTGACGATGGCACTCTTGTTTAAATTAAATCTCTCCTACTGTATCATTGTAAGAGGTTCCTGTTACATATGTATTGCCTACAAAGACAAGCATACAATTGTCAAGTTCAAATAACATCACATGTACCAAGAAAGGAAGAGATGTATTTGCACTTTAACTTCCATGAACTGAACCATGATTTATTCATATCTACATACTGTAAACGGCTTTATATTGGCGGTGTCCACATTTGGCGGTTTTTCGATTACGATTTATTGGCGGTGATTTATTTTGGCGCATCTTACTTAAACGCCAAATTAAAGCTTTATCTACATTTTACCTTTTTCGTCGTTTAAAACAACGTAAGTAAAAAAAAGGCAATTTCTAGAGTAATGTCAACTTTCTACAAACTTAGCAATAGTTTGTTTTCACACCTTTTGTTATAGTTATAACGCGTGTATAAGTTTTTCACACTTTTCGCCGTGATTTTAATTACAATGTATCAACCAACTTGGATCTGGAATCTTGAAATTTAGGGATTGGTGCAATACTTTTGTAAGTGCCTATAATATAGGCACTTACAATAGTATTGCGCTGATCCGTCGAAATGTCAACGATGTCAGCATAACAATAAGTATGGTCTGCATATCTTTGATATTAATTTTATTAACATTGACTTAAAATGTATAGATTTCATATCTATCATAATAAAGAAATTTCTTATTTAGTATTGACAAATATTGGCGGTGGATTAATTTTGGCGCATTTCAGCTTGACCGCCAATATAGCCAAAATAAAACCACCGCCAAAATTACCCCGTTTACAGTAATATGTTAATGTTAGTCTTGTAAACTTTTATCTAAATCTAGTAATTAATTGAGAAGAGAAATTTAGATATGAAAATAAATAAATATGAGCTTTCATACTAGTCTCACCATGTAATGAATAATTATTAGATGATTAATTATTTGAATAAGCCTTTCATATCATTATTTTACATGCTTCCTCAAATTTTTGTTTTAATTTCTTTCTTTGTTATTTACAGTAGCTTATTTCAATCATTATAAGATTATTTTACAGGGTTTGTGTGTGAACAACCATTAATAACATTTCAGAAAATTTTGCCAAGAGACTGAGTTTACTAACAGAGCTTGCTACCAAACATCCAGATTTGAGAGACGGTTACCTTGCCAAAAGTCAAACAGCAGCAAACAGTTTTGACAATATCTCAGATGAAACACAAGTCAGATCACACCTGGAGGATCTGTCTACACTCTTTACTAGTATTGAAGAGCAACTGAGAAAAATAAGAGAAGGTAAACTGGACTCTTCTTTACAAACTCTTTGCGTCGAGCGAGACATGTTTGTCGCTTTGATAAGTCAGTGTTTGTGCGGTAGCTGTCAAAATTATCCAGAGAATTGCTTCTACCTCTATGGATGGATTTCAGAATAGTTCAAACAATTGTTCCCGACAAATAATAGATGCACCATTTGAGGATTTTTTTCTGTATTTTAAAGCTCATTTTGTTGTTCAGAGTATAACTTCTACCTTTAAAGGTGGACTTCAAAATCAAATGGCCCAGCTACGCCTGTTAATGTGTAGAAGTGCCTTTTTAACTAGTCATGGCTTTCGGTCATGTTTCAAGGTCAGACTCTCGGGTCAGAATTTTATTCAAATCAAAGGGATAAGGACTCTGGAATATGATTTTACCCATTACCAGACCACAAAAGTCTAGCCTTGGCCAATTTCAAAGTGGTTTTCGATTTAAAACCCTGAGCCTACCTCAAGTTTCTTATATTTTCAGTTGGGAGCGATATATCTGACGAGCTGTGGTTATTCGGTCCAATGTTTACGGCTGCTGATATTAGTTTATCCGTATTACTGAATAGACTTGCCCTTCTTGGACTGGACAAAAAGTTCTTTCCCATCGACAAATGCCCTTGTATATGCCAGTATTATGAACAGGTGAAAAAACGCAGTGCTTTCATCAAAATAGAAAAACAGATTGCCAACTTGAGAATGACTCTGATATGGGAAAATGTTAAGAACTATTCACCTTACATCGCTGGAGGTGTTGGAGTTGGAATATTGGTTGGTGCAGGTGTTTATGCATATCTGAAAGTCAAGAATAGTTGATGTGTAACAGTTATTTAGGGTATATAGGTTGAATTTTCTTGAAAAAGATCTTTAGAACACATGAGATTTGTCGCATGAATAAGGACCATCTGGGAACTTTGTAAAACAAATATTTAGACAAGAGATTTGATTCGGTAATGGTCAATTAGACAATCATTTAAAAGATGAAGAGAGTTTTTTTTTTTTTCATTGAGGTAAGAAACTAAAAAAAACTAATCACACGGTATGAATACCCAAAGCATTTTCTTACATGAGTGTGATAAAGATTTTTGTTTATTTACTCTGTAAAATAGTAAAATAAAAGATAATATTCTTCATATTTTATGATTTAATATGAAGCTATCAGATATCTTTCAGGACTGCTTTGTGCGCAAGCTTACAAAATAGATACATACTCAAATTGATTTGAATGGTAATGAAATCAATATTTCTGGCAATCAGAATGCACAAATCTTGATGGATACAATTATGATTAAATTGTGACCCCTCATGCAAAAGGGCACCATCTGTAAACTGCATAAAATAATTGTTTAAAATAAATGTTTGAAAAAAAGATGGGTTCTAGTACGATCAACCAAGGGTCACATTTTAACTTTTCTTTCACAGAAAGGTTGATTGATTATTCTAGATTCAGAAAATTAGTAAAATGCAAAAATTGTCAACTTTATTCAGTCTGCGCAGTCTGACTGTGATCAACACTTTACACACTACCCAGATGTTCCCTTTTAGAGTGACGGGTCACAAATAAATAGGAATGTAGCATGGTCATTCTAGATACAGGATAAAACAATAAATGAAAAAATCTTACCATAGTCAGTCTGCACTATCCACACTCTCCGACAAGGGTAAACACTTTTTGTACTAAACTTGATGCTCCCTTTTTAGCTCACCTGAGCACGAAGTGCTCAAGGTGAGCTTTTGTGGTCGAGTGATGTCCGTCGTCCGTCGTGTGTCGTGTGTCATCCGTTGTCAACATTTACCTTGTAGACACTCTGGAAGCCATATTTTTTGTCCAATCAACCTTCAATTTGGTCAGAATGATTGTCTTGATGAAATCTCGGACAAGTTTGAAATTGGGTCAAGTGGGGTCAAAAATTAGGTCACGGGGTCAAATTTTAGAAAAACCTTGTAGGCACTATGGAAGCCATATATATTGTCCAATCAACCTGAAATTTGGCCAGAATGATTGTCTTGATGAAATCTCGGACAAGTTCGAAATTGGGTCAATTGGGGTCAAAAATGAGGTCACAGGGTAAAATCTTAGAAAAACCTTGTAGACACTCTGCAAGCCATATTTTTTGCCCAATCAACCTGGAATTTGGTCAGAATGATTGTCTTGATCAAATCTCAGACAAGTTCGAAATTGGGTCAAGTGGGGTCAAAAATGGGGTCAGGGGGGTCAAATTTTAGAAAAACCTTGTAGACACTCTAGAAGCCATATTTTTTGTCCAATCAACCTGAAATTTGGTCAGAATGATTGTCTTGATCAAATCTCAGACAAGTTCGAAATTGGGTCAAGTGGGGTCAAAACTGAGGTCACGGGGGCAAATCTTAGAAAAACCTTGTAGACACTATAGAAGCCATATTTTTTGTCAAATCAACCTGAAATTTGGTCAGAATGATTTTCTTGATGAAATCTTGGACAGATTCGAAATTGGGTCAAGTGGGGTAAAAATTGAGGTCACGAGGTCAAATTTTAGAAAAACCTTTCAGACACTCTGGAAGCCATATTTATTGCCCAATCAACCTGAAATTTGATCAGAATGATTGTCTTGATGAAATCTCGGACAAGTGTGGAATTGGGTCAAGTGGGGTCAAAAATGGGGTCACGGGGTCAAATTTTAGAAAAACCTTGTAGACACTCTAGAAGCCATATTTTTTGTCCAATGAACCTGAAATTTGGTCAGAATGATTGTCTTGGTGAAATCTCGGACAAGTTTGAAATTGGGTCAAGTAAGGTCAAAAATGAGGTCACAGGTCAAATCTTAGAAAAACTTTGTAGACACTATAGGAGCCAAATTTTTTGCCCAATCAATCTGAAATTTGGTCAGAATGATTGTCTTGATGAAATCTCAGAAAAGTTCAAAATTGGGAAAAACCTTGTAAGCAGTGTAGAGGCATCATTTTCTGCTCAATCGACCTGAAATTTGGTCAGAATTCTTCATCCTTTCTAAACCACTGTAAACAATTTTTGACAGTTCATTCAGGTGAGCAATTTAGGGCCACTATGGCCCTCTTGTTGTCTGTCAGGTCACAAATATGTGATCTGTCACACTTAAAAAAACTATCTGGGTACTGTGTCAAGCCAGACGCTCTTTTTTCAAATATCTATTTTACAGAGTTCCCTGATGGTTCCTTATCATGTGATGATCAAGTTCAATAAGTCGTACTTAGTTCCAGCTGCAGCTATAAGGTTTTAGAAAAAAGTCATGTTCAGCTTTTTTTGGATTAGAAAATTGAAAGAGATTTTTAACTAGAATGTTAGCTATGACCTAGACATATTATATTATCTATTGGTTGTTTCACATTTTTTTTTAATCTTTGAAGTTCTTTCACAGACTTATGCTAATTATCTTTTAAAATTGCCATTATCAAATGAATCTGCCAAATAAAAAAGAGTTTTATTTTACTTTATTTGGTGCTATATTTTCAGCTTGAAATTGCATTTTTGTTTTGTACTGAATCTAAATGACTGAAACTGCATTTAAACTTTATCATTGTGATTAATAGCTAAAGCTGCGGCCAGTTTGAATCTCAGTCTTGTAGATATAAATGCATTTAAATTTAAAGTTGTTCTTTTGACACTTGTTAGACTTTCCACTTGCAACTAAATTTGAGATTCTTTTTTAAAGTTTTAAAATTCAAAGTACATTGTTTGTCAATCTTTTTTTAAAAAAGTCAAGGTATTGTGATTGCCCAATTTTGAGGTGTAAGCCATTCAATAACTTAAACATTGGTCATTGAAGATGTCTATTTGAAACTTGGCACATCTTTTGATTATTGAAGGAGCACACCATTTCATCAAATGAAATGTTGCGGTTGTACTGGTGTTATAACCTTGGTATAATTCTTGTTGTCAGTGGTATTGATATCACAGAAGATAACTTGTGGGTATTTTTAGACTTTCACAATGATAAGAAATACTATACTTAGCAAAAAAAGAAACTTTACATACTTGTTGGTCTGTTTTGAATGATTTACAGTGGCTATAGGCCAACTTTATTTACATGTGTTAGTTGGACTAGCTACTTAGACTACACAGACGCAGGAATTTGCGCAATTGAAGCGAGTCTGAGCTAATGCGTCTGTAACTTCTGGTTTTGGTCACATACTTGTGTTGAGCTACCCAAAGTTCATTTTGAGTGATTTTTGTTACACAGTCACACTCATTCCTTAGCATCATCACGAAAAAACAATTGTTTGTACATTTTTATTGAAACAGGTATGTAACAACAATCGAATAAAGGCAGAAATCAGACTACAGGTATACATAGAGCTTGAATGTCTGTTTATAACACCACTCTTAAGTTTGGCTACTCAGGACAGGCAATTCCTATTTTAACATCTCGGTTTAGAACTGCCGCGCCCGGTAAGGACAATCGGTTACGCGTCTGGTTTTCATTCATCGGGTTGTGGGTTTGACCTCTGGCTTGGCCATCTTTCATCCCATATTTGACAAAAAGCATTGTGATAAGTGTCATTTCTCTCCCACACAATTGGCAAGTGAAACACATAGGAGAGAATGGCGACTGGTGCCTCAGATGAAAGCTCTAGCTGTACTGTGAGAAACGACAAGAAACTATGGATAGGTGCACCAGCGGTCGAATTTAAATGTAAAACTATCGAAAGTGAGCTTTAAACCCATATTAATTAACAAAAAAAAATCAGTTACAACCAGATGAAGTGTCGGCAGAGATGAGATAGGCCACTTTTGACGTCATGTAGAGGCCCTGTTACCATTGCATATTTTTCAATTCATTACATCAAAGGAAGGATAACTGCAAGACAAGTATGCGTATTTAGCTCAGACGTTAGTCTATCATGATATTGGAATGACTCTAATCACGAAAACGTAAAGGACCTATACTCAAAACATCACTGACAATCTTGATTTCATTTCTGTGATTTTTGAAATCGACCCCTTTGTCCTTTGACCACCAATAAAAACCTCAATTTATAAACATCCGATACTGACCCTTCCATAAACCGACGGATATTGCCTTGAAGTTTCATGTAATTGTAACATGTTACATCTGTATTCTTTATGGTTTCATAGCGATACTACAGCCCTCAGTAGGTCATGTAAAGTTTCTTTTTTTGCTAAGTATATAAAGGAGGATAACTCTAGAAACATTTCTTTTAATATTTTTCCTTAGCTGACTTAGAATATTTCATTTTCTATCACTTTTAAGCAAGCCACCTTAATTTTCCATCATTTTGGTCAAACTAATGTTTTCAAATAAATCAGAAAAATACTGAACAAAGCGTGGTGTCACACCAGACTATAGTAAGTGTCTATAAAATATATAGAAACTTAGTACATTCTAGTATTGATCCATTGAAGTATAAGCCTTATCCTGATATTATTATAATACAATCAAGAGCTTTGATTGGTTTAAATCGCGTCACATGGGGAAATTCATTGCACATTATTTCTGTATAAAATGCAATAGGTATTTAGGGGAAACCTCCAACCGTCCAGTGCTGTAGGAACTGGAAAATCCCTTGTTTCCTTTTCATAACCCTTAATTGCTATTTGATCAGTTAAGACTTGGAGTATTTGCAAAAGAGTTTTTTTATAACAAGCATACAGTTCTGATTCTGAGCCGTCGTTTACAATGAGCCAACAAAGATCATCAATCAATCCTATCAACCTCACTCAATCACGCCTATTTTGTTTTAGATTGAAACAACAATGGACAGAAATAATGTTCTGATCAAAAATACCTCTAGAAATGGCGAAGTTGTCATCTATTTGTGACCCATTTGTAAAATTTCATACCAGCAACTTCAATAGTGAGATAATAATATGCGATCTAAAAATATATTTTGTGTATTGATCTATATATGCACAGAAAGTAGACTTGAACCTTTAATTATTTTGCCAAGTATTTTAATTGTTTTTTTACATGTAGATCTAAAGGATTGCAATTATAAAGGCCGAGTGTATTTTTCACTGCCTATATTGGAGTATAAAGTGCAATTGCCTTAGCACAAGGCAAATTAAACACTCATTCCTATAGAATTCTTTGTTTAGCTCGACTATTCGAAGAATAGGGGGGGCTATTCCAGTCACGTCGGCGTCGGCGTAATGCTTTGGTTAAGTTTTTACATGCAAGTGTTTAAAATCTCTGTTTCTATTGAAGCTATTGCTTTGAAACTTTGCACATGCTTCTGTGATCGTAATATAAGCATCTAGACAAATATTCATCACTCTGATATTGAATTACGTGGAATTTTAACCCTTTTCGGACTTAGAAATCTTTGTTAAGTTTTTACGTGCAAATGTTGTTTATCTGTAATATTTCTGTTTCTATGAAAGCAATTGCTTTGAAACTTTACACATGCTTCTGTGGCCATAATACCAGCCTCTAGACAAAGATTCATTAATCTGATATTGAATTAAGTGGAATTTTAACCTTTTTCAGACTCAGAAAATCTTGGTTAAGTTTTTACGTGCAAATGTTGTACATCAGTTATATCTCTAATTCTATGAAAGCTATTGCTTTCAAACTTTGCACATGCTTCAATGATCATAACAACAGCCTCTTGATAAAGATTCAATTCTCTGGTATAGAATTTAGTGGATTTTTAACCCTTTTTTGGACTTAGAAATTCTTGGTTAAGTTTTTAAGTGCAAATGTTGTATTTCTGTAATATCTCTATTTCTACTATAGCTGTTGCTTGGAAACTTTACACATGCTTCCTTGATCAAATATTAGCCCACAGAAAAAGATTCATTACTCTGATATTTAATTTAGTGGAATTTTTACCCTTTTCCGCCTTAGAAATCTTGGTTAAGTTTTTACGTGCAAATGTTGTATATCAGTTATAACTCTATTTCTACCTAGGCTTTTGCTTGAAAACTCTACACATGCTTCTGTTACCATGATATCAGCCTCTTGACAAAGATTTTTAACTCTGATATTGAATTAAGTGGAATTTTAACCTTTTTCAGACTCAGAAATTCTTGGTTAAGTTTTTACGTGCAAATGTTGTACATCAGTTATATCTCTAATTCTATGAAAGCTATTGCTTTCAAACTTTGCACATGCTTCAATGATCATAACAACAGCCTTTTGATAAAGATTCAATTCTCTGGTATAGAATTTAGTGGATTTTTAACCCTTTTTTGGACTTAGAAATTCTTGGTTAAGTTTTTAAGTGCAAATGTTGTATTTCTGTAATATCTCTATTTCTACTATAGCTGTTGCTTGGAAACTTTACACATGCTTCCTTGATCATAATATTAGCCCACAGAAAAAGATTCATTACTCTGATATTTAATTTAGTGGAATTTTTACCCTTTTCCGCCTTAAAAATCTTGGTTGTGTTTTTATGTGCAACTATTTTATGTTACTTGTATCTCTGTTCTTGCTAAAGCTATTTCTTTACAATTTTTCTACTGTGACCATAATATCAGCCTCTAGACAAAGATTCTTTTCTCTTGACTTAAATTTTCTTGAATTTCAAATGTCGATATTGATTTGCTGTTACTATCCAGCACTAGGAATAGTCGAGCTTCGCTGTCCTCCGACAGCTCTTGTTACATTACTATTTTCTTTTAATATTTTGACTAGTCTGGCTCAAACTTTCCCACAACAATTAAGAAGTTGGTGTAGGCTAAGATCAGACTGTGTGTCTGTGATGGCTGATCTAAGTTTGTACTATCTACCAAAACTTTGTGTACCCAAGATTATGCTGGAAACATCTTGAGATGAGATGGGCCAAGATGACTGTTTTAAAGGTTAAATTCCCATGCCAAACTGTTTGAAGAGGTTGTTATACTTAGCTCACCTGAGCACAAAGTGCTCATGATCAGCTTTTGTGATCTAGATGTGTATGTAGAGCAAAATGCATTGTCCGTTGTGTGTTAACATCTTGTATGCACGCTAGAGACCACTTATTTGGCTTCAATGTTTTTGAAACTTTAGTCAGAATGTTTGTCTGCATGATAATTCGGACAAATTTGATTTTGAGATGAGTTGAGTAAATAAAAAATTACTTGTCAAGAGGTCAAATCTTAGAAAAACCAGAAGGCTCAAATGTCTTGGTCAGAGTGTTTGTCCCCATTTAATCTGGGTCAATTTTTAAAAATGGATCAAGTTGGGTAAAAAGTGGGGTCAAATCTCTTGGACATTGGATCAATTCTCAAATTTGGGGTATAAATACTAATATTTGATTGCTTATATAAAATTTATGATTAGTGGCATTTTGCAACTTTAGTAAACTATACCTCAGATGAGTGCTTTAGGGCCAATGGCCCTCTTGTTTTAGTGTATGTATAACTTTGGATTGCTTTATTACCTTTAGGGTTCAGAATTTTTTCCTTCAGAACAAGCGTATTAGAATGCATTTAAATTTTATTTGTTAACAATTCAAATAAGTACCCAAAACATAAGGTGTTGTTAAGAAATAATATTTTTAGAACAGTGGCACCTCCCCATATTACCTCAACCTCTGTTTGTTAGACATGTTGGATATTGGTTAACTGTTCACCGTTTACTGAGTTTTTGACATGCAGGAATTCCAGGGGTAAGCAGAGAGTACAGTTAAAAATCTAACAATTCTGCATGTATGTGATAGAAATAATTAATATAAACAGCTACATTGTATTTCCACTATTTCTACATTTCATGCAGAACCCAGAATATTCCTGCTTTTGCAGGAGCTATAGACAAACATCAGCCTGCACATAAGTGCAGTCTGATGTTAGTCTACACCACCTGTTCCTCACTTTCAAACCAGAATTGTCAATAGATTTAGTTTTTCAAATGAAAATTGACCTTGTGTTGGGACTTTCAGAGCTTTTTGCCCTTTGATTTTGATGCAAATTTTAAGCCAAAATTTATTCAGCATGACAAGGGTTAGCACTCAGAATATGCTACAATTCTTTGAAGTCTGCAGCCTCTTTCAATTTAGACCAGTCAAGAATTTTTATCATTCAATAATACGGTAACCAAGTTTTGGGTTGTATTTGCTTAAAGTAATGGACCCATAATAGTTCTGCAAGGTTTTGGAAGTAATAAACTTTGACAGTGTTTACTGAGGTTTCCTAACCATTTTATTAAGACCCCTTGATTGACATTGTGAAAGATAATGAGTTCCGAAATATTGCGGAACTATTATGGGTCCCTACCTTGAAGAGACTTCATCATAAATGAAAAGTATTTGCTTGCCATTCATAATGTTTTAAAAGGCAATAGTTTTATTGTATCTTGTGCAATTAGTCTTTCATGTATTTTTAGTCATGTAAACATTTTTGTTGTGATGATATTAATTGCTGTGTTCTCATTTTAATGTATTAATGTATTTATATATGTAGCTTATTTCTTTTACTTTTAAAGTCAATGGAATTAACAGTTATTGGTTTAATATTAAAGATTACAAATCATATTTCTTTCCAACTCTGTTATCATTTCACCTATGACCAGAGCTAAAGATAGAGGAGCATTTTGGATCTTAGATCAAAGAATTGTAATAGTTATGTCCCCCTTTGAAGAAGAGGGGGTATATTGCTTTGCACTTGTCAGTCGGTCTGCCTGTAGACCGTTTTGGTTGGGAGCATATCTCAAAAAGTATGCAAGCTAGAATCATGAAACTTCATAGGTGGATAGATCTCATTAAGAAGTGCAGTACACAAGAACCATAACTCTACTCATTATATTTTGTGAGTTATTGCCCTTTGTTAATTAACAAAAATTGGCCATTGGCCTGCTTTTATGGGGGGGGGGGGCATAAATGTTTTACAAACATTTTATGTAAAAGCATAAAAAAACCTATGTTGTTTTTACTCATTGAAATTGTCTCTTCGAAGTCAGATTCTTTGACTTTTCAAATAATCTCGGTCTTTGGCATGCACCTATCTAGAAAGGGGATTTAAGTGTCATGGCTAACCTTAATTTTGGCAAATATACCGGTACATATTCATTAGATTAGATAAGTCACAAAATTAAAGATGGTCCTTATTCTTGCTTGGGCTATCAGATTTCAGACTTCATGATCTTTCACATTGTGAACCAAGGTTTCCTCATAAAATCACTAGATAACCTGTGTTTACACCGTTAAAGTTCATGACTTCCTAAACATTGTGGAGCTATATGGATCCACTACCTTTAACAACCATCAACAGTAACCCCTTTACAAAAGGAATAATTGAGCCTGAGCATGGTCTCATTGGCTCGACATATTTTGGACATGTATCTATCAATAGGGTCTATAATGAAAACAGATCAGATGGTGCAAATTTTCAAGCGCATCTGAGTTCCCTTGGCACACAATTTGAAATTGCTGAAATACCACCAAAGGCTCAAGTGTTTTGGAGGGTTTCTTTGGGTAAACGTAGAAATTATTTAGCACAAATGCAACCCTGGACCTTTTTGCTTGGCTATTTTTGGAGACAACCCAAGATATTGATATAGCTTTGGTATTGTCATTGTTGTGGTATCTGCTTTTTATCAAGGCATTCACTTGAAATTTGGCATATGTTTAAGTATTAAGGGAGAATTACTCTTAATGCATTTATTTGCAAGTTTTTTCCCCTTTTCTAAATCCATTTATGTATCCACTATTTAGCAACCTACAGCTGAGCATAAGCACTTGCGGGTGGGGGCCCAGGTTACTAGTGTTAACATCAATTCTTGGGTCTTCCAGCTATTTATGGATTAGCTGTGTCCAACATTTTTCTATACATTTATTATTTATTAATCTTAATTGAAAAACAAATTATTTTTAAATCTATCTAATGCAAAAATGTGTCAAAATGTGATTTTTTTTGACAAAAATTTCATAAAGTGCATCATTCAGCACATGATTGTAACGCATGTTTATGATGATGTTACTTATTGGGTTCCAATGAAAAAATGTCAGATGGTGGAATAGAACAAAGGGGGGGGGGGTAAAAGTTTTTGATAATTTCACTGGTTAGGATATGAGTTTATCAAACACTGATCTACTGCTATTTATCAAAATTCCAACAAAAAGCATTAAAGAAGTAGCATTGTTTTTTTCTAGTTCATCATTTGGCATGTATATTATGTTTTCTTTTTCTTTCATTAAAAAAATCACAGATACTTATTATCTTTTTAAAACTTAATGTTTATTATAAAATAGTACTTTGATCAACAGTTAAAACAGATATGTTTGACAGTAAATAAATGATCAGTTACACAAGGATTTCAGAGCAGAATAGCTTCATCAAAAAGAGAAAACAATTACATGTGCACCATATAACCATAGTTTAACTCTTGTTAATTTAACCCTTTCCTGTTTTACAAAATTTTGGACCTGTCCAAATTCAAAGGTTTGCAGACGAAAATTTAAAGTGGATTAAATTTGAAAAATAACCATTCAGTAAGGTAGAAAATAGTGTGGAAAAAGAAGAAATTGCTTGTCAAAAGCAATTTCTTCTTTTTTCACAATGTTTTCTCAATCATAAAATCAAAGACACGTAAAAAGCAGGGATTAAACAGCAAAGGGTTAACTCTTGTTAATTTAACAAATTTTGAGTCTGTTCTAAAGTTAAGGAGATGTGAGCCACAATGAGAAGTGTTAGCACTTCAGGCTAAAAATAATTTGGGAAAAGGAGAAAACACTTGTTCAAAGCAATTTCTTCTTTTTATGCCCCCGATAGGGAGGCATCATGACTTGTCCGTCCGTCCGTCCGTCCGTCCGTCATTCCGTCCAAAAACTTTAACATTGGCCATAACTTCCTTATTACTTAACATATTCGCATCATACTTTACCACAACATTCCTTGGTACATTACCTTTCTGTAAGCACATACTTTGGTGACCTTGACCCCTGGATGACCTTGACCTTCAACATAGATTGGCCATAATTTAAAATCAAAGCGGTGTCGGGGGCATTGTCATCTTACAGTGACAGCTCTTGTTCCACAATATTTTCTGAAGTATCAAAATACATGGATGTAAAATCGTATAACTGTACCTGAAGTAAACAAGAACAAATCAAGCTTTAGACAAGATGGCCATTGGCCATAAAGCCCTCACCAGAGGCATTGTTAATAAACATGGCAAAATCATTATTATCAAATCTATGACTGGTTGGACCAAGTTTCGAACAAGTCCTTGATATTATGAAGACAAACATTCTGATTTCTTTGCCAGCCATTTGAGCAAAAAATGTGGCCTCTATAGCACTCATTGAAATTTCATGTAGACAAACCTTCTTACAAAGTTTCAAGATGTTTGAGTCAAAGATGTTACATCCAGAATGTACACAGAATGTACACAAGTTTTTCTTCAGCTCACCTGAGCACAACATAATCAAAGTGAGCTTTTGTGATCCTTGAAAGTCTGTTGTGTGTTGTCTGTCATTTGTCACCAGACATTAACATTTCAAGCGTTTACACTCTATATGCAACAGTTATGGTCCAATCTTTATGAACCTTGATCAGAATGTTTGTCAGGTCACAAGGATGAACCCTATTTAAAATGGATGAAATCCATAAGATATCACTGAAAAAGGGGCCTTAAAGACATTTTGGTCAGAATATTTGTCAGGTAAAAAGGATGGACCCTTTTGAAAATTGGAAGGATCCATGCTATATCATGAGAAAAGGGGCCTTTATGACAATTGTACTGTTTACAATCTAGAGTCCCAAAATATGGCTCAATCTTCATGAAACTTAGTCAGAATATTTGTTAGATCACAAGGATGAGCCCTATTGAAAATCAGGACGATTCAACTAAATCACAGGTAAAGGGGCCTTAATGACAATTTCCTTGTTTACAATCTAAAGGCTACGAAATGACCAAATTTTCCTCAAACTTGGTCAGAATGTTTTAATAAGATGATAGTAATGATCCATTTGAAATCATGCTTTAATGACAACCCCCTGCATATACTCTGGAAGGCACCATTTTATTTCAATCTTCATAAAAATGATTAGGCTGCCTGTATACTCACAGTTCCATGCAAAGATTATCAGACCATTATAAGACTACAATAATGACTGAAAATTTGATTTTTAGTGGATATAATATGATCTTTATACGCATTTCAATTTGGGGGAGGAGATAAAAAAACAAAGTTGAGCAATTAATGACCATCATGGTTCTCTTGTTCTAAAATTTGACCCCTTCACCCAAATTGGCCAATTTCAAACTCATCTGACATAACATAAAGCTAAACAAGACATTTTGAAAAAAAAGTGGCATCTAAAGTGCACACATGGTATTTTTAAAATTGACCCCTTTTCACAAAAAAAAGGGCTTTTATATAAAATTTTTCTGATGGCAAAATATATTGTGATGATGGAACTGTTTAAAAAAGATTTGGTGATTTCCCTTTTTGTTCCCTTATATAATGTTCAGTAACAACTTTCAGACTAGAGTTGAGTCATTTGGAACACAATTTTGTATTGAACTAGAGTTTATGAACAGGTTGAGTTCGTATCACCCCTTCTTGAGACACTGACATAGCAAGGGTACCGTCCATCTTCCATACTCTTCCTGTACACAGAGCCTTTCCATGACCTGAAATCAAATATTAACACATAAAATGAGTCTGTGCGTGACATTTCCAACAATTTGAAATGTATGTGAGGTGCAAACATTAGGTAGCATAGACAGCAACAAACTGTAAATATAAAGTTACCTGATGGTCTACAGATTCTTTGAGACCTTATCTAGCTACTTAACACAAAGTGAAGACTATCTCACGCACATGCTCAAACATTCACACATAATGTAACATAAAATCTTTTAATAAGGTCTTTAAGGTAGTCGACCCGTAATAGTCCCACAACCTTTGGGAAGTCATGAGTTTTAACAGTGTTAACCGAGGTTTCCTCACATTTTTCATTAGAAAACCTCAGAAATGTTGCGGAACTATTATAGGTCCACTACCTTTAACTAAGATATGAAGAGGGAATTTGTTGATTTCATAGAGCTATGAAACTAAAAACATTATCACATGGTATGATTAGTGTGCTTTGGCTTTTAGTTTTGTACCTCAATGAAGGCAACAAATACTCTCTTCATATCTTATAATTCCATATCATGAAGCAAATATATAAAGATTAGTCTGCAATGAAACAACTTTTTGCAGAAGCTTTCAAAAATAACTGTGTCCTCAAAATTTATTTTATTGAGAAATAATTGAGATTCAGATAATGAAATTGAGATAAAACCATTTTTTCATCCAATTGGAATACATCAAAATTGATAGAATCAAATATAAATAGAAATTATAGAGAAGCAAAAATGAATGATACCATAACCACTTTGAATTAAGATTTTAGAAACAGAAAACTGAGATGAATATTTTGGATCAGGGATGTGAAATTCCCATGCCCGACTTGTCTGACGCAGGTTTTTTACCTGTACTTTTTTTCTATGCCACTTGTTTATGGATAAGTAAATACCAGGACAAATAGAATGGTACTAAACTAAAGCTATTGATAATCATAATGTTAATATCAAAGGGTAGCAAACACTGTTTTAATGAAAAAATGCTGGAGTCCAGCCTTTTCTTCTATAAAAACACTGTTTTCTCAAAAATAATTGATTTTCTTCTTTGATGACATGTTATCTTTGATTCAGGACAAGTAGAAAATCATCTTTGACTTGTCCAGGGACAAGTAGAGAAATTCTGTACTCCCACAACACTCTGGCATTATATGAACATGCAATAGTAAAGATGAAACTTCAAAAAAAAAAAAAATTTTTTTTGCTTGTTTCACATACTGATCAAAATTTCTTGGCACCACAATTTTAAGTCTGGATTTCTTGGCACCACAATTTTAAGTCTGGATATTGATCATTTCAGGCATGATTAATTGATGACTTCAATCAATCAAAATCTTTATTGAATAAGATGACAATCATCAGCAACACTTAAAACAATTTGGTAATCAACAGCAGGGCAAGGTTTGACCCTTAGACCAGGATTTTGCCTCCAAAAAATCCCATTTTGACCCTCAAAAATGCCAGCAGGGGTCATTTTGACCTACTGAATTTCCAGTGGTGCAATATTTGAAATATAAAAATTAATATAGATCAATTGTTTTCTTAATACTATTACAAATGATCTATATAAAATGAAACAGCATAAAAAATAAAATGTGTCAACACTTTATTGTTAAAGCTGCTCTTTCACAGATCGGTAAAATGTGCTTTTTGATTTTTTTTTGTAAAATTAATTGGAAGTAATTACCTCATCATGTTGAAGCCTTGAAAATAATAAGTTTCAATCTGGTAGTGCATTGAAAGAAAGACTGGGATTCCTGAATTTAGCGAAAATCATTCTGAAAAAATAAAGCAACTACTAACGCCTTAAAAATTATTTTTCAATTTCGAGCAAACTATTTATGCATGTGAATTCTGCATGTTTGTTTTGTTCAATCAAAGAAAAAGGTAAAAGTATTTGACAGCTGGAGACTTCATATCATTACAAGCAAAAATGAAAGATTATTCACGGAAAGTAACGATTTTGTAATTTATAGACTCGAAATAAATAGACTGGATCCCTTACTGTTCTTGCCGCTTCGAAAAAAATAGTTACAAAATAACTGAAATATGTTGGTTTTAGTGCCAATGCCTTTGGACCATTCTTAAGCGTAAAAAACCCACACATTTCCAAATCTAAGAACAAGTTTTATATTTTTCTATGACAATCTGTGAAAGAGCAGCTTTAAAGTTGTTTCAGTTATTACTTTAATGACTGTTAAGTTCTCATGTTTTGCTCTTTTTTTACCCTACAAAAACAGCTTTGACCCCTAGAATTTCATCTTCAAGTGGTCAATGACAAAATTTAAAAGCTAGCACAAGCCCTGAAACAGCAAACCTAACTACAATTCTATAATAAACAGCACATCAAAGTTCAATGTGAGACTTTCAACATACTGGACCTTAACCCTTTGCTGTTTATTCCCTGTTTTTTATGTGCCTGTGTTTTTATGATTGAGAAAACATTGAAAAAAAAAAGAAGAAATTGCTTCTAACAAGCAATTTCTTCTTTTTCCACACTATTTTCTACCCTACTGAATAGTTATTTTTCAAATTAATCCACTTTAATTTTGACTGGTCTAAAAGTTTGTAAAACAGGATAGGGTTAAAAAAAACCTTGACCTTGACTCATGACATTAAAGTTGGTTCCAACAAACAATACAGGTGATTATGAAGACTGTATCACTAACAAACATTGTAACAACTTTGATATTGAGAATACCTACCACTAGTGATAGACAGATTACCGTATTTCATCCATAAATTACACAATAAAATAATTATTTTATTTCGTCTCTGAATTCATGGATAATTAATAAAGCCCCCGTCCTAATACATAAATACATAAATAAATTATCGATGTCAGGGAGGGGGGGTGTGACTAATTGCCGATTTCGGCAAGTAAAATCCCCGACGCTGGATACCGTTTTGATAAGTGTTTGAGTTCCCAAGCTTTTGCCAGACAATCGTATTTAAGGTAACTGCGGACAGATAACATAGTCGAATTTTCGACTTTCTTAAAATTTCACAAAAAATTCTGAGATTTGTATTTGAAGTGCGAGAATTAGCGAATGCCCAATGAAAAGGGTCTGGAGCTCGTTCATTTGACGTCGTAATGTCATTAAGGGGCCAACCCCTTTCCAACCTGCCAAAATCAATATTTGCAAATATTTTCTGAATTCATCGGCCGATTTTCACGAAAAAAGTTTCATTTTGAAAGTCCAAGAACGCCCGAGCTATACGTTTAATTTCTGTGCACATTCAATTAGAAAAATAGGCCCGAAACGGTAACTTTTTCACAAATTTAAGATTTGACATTCCTTTTTTCATTTCATTTTTTTGTAAATAAGTAGAAATTTCTCAAGATTTCGTCCGGTGACCTATGCTGATTTTTTGTTATTTTGTAGCAAAAAGAATATGTTTTGCATTAATCAAATAAAAATGATATGTCTTCGGGTTAGATTTTTTATTAAATTCGATTTTGTGAAGGTGTTGGAACGATTTTCGTCGGATTCGACGTCGCACTAAAACCATCTGCACTATGCTTATTTGGCGCCAATCTCCGTGCAATAACTTATTCTAAAATATTTGAAATTTAGGTTTATCGTAAAATATAGGATCCAAAAGTATTAAATCTGAATATGATCTTAAGAAATAAAAAAAAATCACTTAAGTTTTATCCATTTAAAAAGACAGCTTTTGTAAACATTTGACGCGACGTTGAAGAATCCATTGATTTGCGTTATCTTCGCGGAATCGAATTTTACAAAAAATCTAACCCGAAGACACATGGTTTTTATTTCAAAAATCTTCAGCGGAATGGTTTGGTAGCAACATATCTAAATTTCAGCATAGGTCACCGGACAAATTTTCGAGAGAAAAGGTAATATTTCCAGTGACTGTACTCGAAAATAGCAACGAAGAAGGCATTAACATTTAATATGTTACACTTCATTGTATTTCTTAAACTTATATCCTCATATCAATAGAACATAAGACCCGGCGTCTTTAAACGAAGCAAATGGCGTTTTCGGGATGAAAATCGGTTCATTATTTCCGAAAAAATGGACAGTTACTGATTTTGGCCCCTCAAAAAGGGGTCGGCCCCTTGATGACGTCATGACGTCAATTCTACGCTATGAAATTTCTTTTTATGACCAAAATATGAAAGTGGGTACTTCAAAGTATAGTTTTATCGCATTGGGCATGATTTGCAGACAATTTAAAATTTGGGCCTAAAATGGCCCTCTATGTGTCCGCAGTTACCTTAAATGTCAATTATTTGTTTATATTTATTCTTTTTCAGATTGCTGATCATGGATTTTTGGGTGAAAAAAGCTCAATTTATTATATTAATAATTGCTCAATAAATGATTGCCGATTTTGGGAATGTTGTTTTATTCTACATTTTCAAAGATTCTAAAGTCCTGCATATAGCTGCTCTGTCACCAAAAGATCATAAACACATCCAATCAAGCTCTCAATTATAATCGATAATCAGTTGGTTTGGGCTTCCAATTGTGATAATGGACTTAGAAATTTCATAATCAATTAATCTGTTCCTATTGTCATAAATAAAAGCCATTTTATTTTTTTCCGAAACCAACATCAGTTTGATGGCGCAGTGTGACCTGCTTATATTTTTATAGGTAGTTACAACTGTTTCATGCCATGAAGTTGGTAGAAAAATCTGCAGAAAGAAGCTTCAGGTCATGAGTTTTAATTTAACTTAACTTTCATATTCTTTTCTTCAAAGAATGATACTGGGAGTGTTGTATTAATATCTAAGAAAAAGATTGTTTTACTCTTCCAACTAAAAACCGATTATTGATTGTAATTTGAAACCAATTACCCAACACTACCTACCACAAATGGGACTAAATGACTCGTACAGCATCCACTCATCAGCCCGGAATGTATTATGAAACCATATTGTGTGATCTAATGATGTCATAAATTTGATCTCGTACTTGTTACCACCTGGCTGTAAGGCCGTACCCAGTAATGCAAAATCAGACAAATAAGCTGCCACACACTGGTGAAGTTTGTTATCATCCCCTGAAAATGATAATCATAGTACATGATGAAACTTAAACCTATGGTTTTAAATCTCATTAGAACTGTATCAATGAGATAATTCAAATGAATAAGAACATCACAGAATTATGTGGAGGATAATTGTTCCAGTGTGAAATTGATTTATCTTTGATTGAGTGAATTTCAAAAGTGGCTTCAACATGAGTGACAACATAGCTTTTGTTGTTCACAAATTAAAAGATTGATTGATATTACATTAAAAGCAATTAATAATTCTTTATCTTAAATTCTAAAATGAGACAAAATGAGAAATTTTTTGGACAAATTTTACTAAAGCACAATTTTTTGTGTGTGATTACTAAGTAACATCATCATGCCATTTCAGCTGACTAGCTCTGATTAGATAACAGCAAATAGGGTAGAATGAATGAAACAGGGTATAAATTGAGCCTGTGTGTGAGAATTCAAATATGTGCAAAGTTATTATTTGTTTTAGATGACTCGTTTAATAAATTCTGTATTTTATGAGCGCAAATTTTATTTTCTTTTTATAATATGACCCGAAATTTAGCGAAAAATCGTCAAAATTCTTGAAATTCAACATTTCAATTGCTTAACTTCAGTTTTAAATCAATTTAGTCAAACCACAAAGGAAAAAAAACTTAGGTAATGAAGAAATTTCTTGTGACAGAAATTTCTTCATCCCCAAAATGTTTCTTTCACTTTTATTGCAAGAAATTTCTTTATTTTCCCAAAATTTATTCTTCAGTTCTTTTAAGTTACAATACTTTCAAATAACTTAACACACATTTAACCATAACTCAATTTAAGAAGTCTTCATTCCCAAAATGCTTCAATTGACTTTTATAAAAAAATGTAATTTCTTCATTTTCTGCAATGTTTTTCTTCAGTATTTTGAAATGAATTAGTTCCGCATACCTATTTGTCCATCAGCCTTTATCCACTGCATTCTGACAGGGTCGCCAGGTTTCAGCCTATAATATCTCTCAGGGTCGAGGGGTCGTATGAGTACAGGAATGTCTTCAGATATCATTCTTTCTATGAAGTCTCTTTCTCGGTCTGATATTTCTTCATCTCTGAAATTACAAGCAGAAAGTGCTGATTACAGGATCACATGATGATGCAAAATATGTTACTAAATAATCGAGCCTGTGCGTGACATTTCCAACAATTTCAAATATGCCCAAAGCAAAGACTCTGACCATCCTGTGCATCCCCACAGTCTGACCAGAGTCTTCACTGAGCACTTAGTATATAGAATAGGTCTAAAAGTATCTGTAGACCATCAGGTAGCTTTATATTTACAGTTTGTTGCCATGAACATTTCAAATTGTTGGAAATGTCATACACATTTAATATAATAATTATGGGATATACACCATAAGCTTTAGTCTAAAGATGTTTTTGTGTGTGTGTTAGACTAATAAGTTTGCTAGAAATTTCATATTGATACATCAATGCTGTGATAATTAAGCACCAAGATATTGGGGGTATATTGTTTTTGGTGTGTGTTTGTCAGTTTGTCTTGTGAAAACTATATTTATGTTGGCTATATCTTTTGAATGCGAGTGGCATAATGTCCATATTGCACATGATTATTGCTTTTGTCAAGACCTTTCTGTTTGTATGAACTTCAAGGTCATCAGACAATGTCAAGGTCACTTTCAAGGTAAAATTTGTGTAAAAATGAAACTAGAACATTACATCATCCATAGGCTCTAAAGTATGTAACACAATCCATGTTTCTTGTGTGTTTTTTTTCAAATGGGGCCGTTTACAAGCCCCTTCCCCTTAGAAGTTTTTTCCCTTATAACCTTTTCTCCTTTTTAAATCAATTTTGCCAACTGCAACAAGGTCATGTCTAGGAAAATGTATTTTTTTGCTTAATATTGATCAACTTTTTTCTTTTTTCTTGGATACATTTCAGTGGTTAAATTCTAAGATTTCGTAACTGTAGCTTTAAGCTGTTAGAATTAAAAATGATGATTTGGATTTTAGTTTCTGTTCCTAAAATAATCACTATTTGTCAAATTTAGAACCTTATTCACAAAAATATAAAATAGTTAACTTTCCACAACTGATGTTTTTCCCCCAAAATCTATCTATATATACAGGCCCATTCCCCATTCGGAACATCACTCGGCCAATCTCACGATCAACATCGGATGTACTCATTCGGAACACCACTCGGCCAATCTCACAATCAACCTTGGATGTACATACACAGACTATTTTTAAAAATTACGGGAAAACCCTGGAAAAACTCGATGACGTCAGTTAAAATGGTGTTAGCCCTCAAACTGTGAGTGAAAACATTCAACGTCGCCAACGCTACTCGTTTAAGTCACTGACGTGAAACCATCGAATTCTAATAAATATATCTTTAGAATCTTAAATAACGGCTGAAAAAATCTTAATTTTTGAGAATGATTCGTCATTCTCAAAAATTGAGATTTTTCAGCCGTTATTTACAGTTATCTACAGTGCTAGTTTTTCTTACACTGTTTCCGCCTAACAAAATGCACAATTTTGTTACATACCCATCCGCCTTAAATACATCCAAGGTCTGTTGCAGTTTACGGAAATGGCCGAGTGATGTTGCGAATGGCCCATTCCCCTGACCTTTAAAAAAAGCCTGGCAACCTTACTGTAATCTTATTCGTAACAACTCATCTCTACTCAGGAAGTGTTCTGGTCCTTTGACCTTTGGCATCTCCATCTGGAATGAGTAACCCTGTGGTTCATCAGTTTTAAAGGAAGCCTGCATGGTGAAAATAGCCTTTCCCTCCTGCGTGGCCTTCACAGATCTACTGGTGTAGGTCTCTCCATCACGTGTTCTGTCTACATGGTATAGTATTGGCCAATTTACATTACCTAGGGATGAAGGAAGAGGTTATTTTTCTAATATTAAAGGGTCAGTGCAACACTATTGTAAGTGCCTATATATTTATAGGCACTTACAGTGGTATTGCACTGACCCCTCAATATTGACTACTGAAATGAATTTTAAATTAGCTTGTCACTGCATACACTTAAATTTGTTTCTAGAAGTTTCAATGACATAATTCTTTAAATTACATGATATCACATGGCTTGGAATAGAAAATACCCTGTACTAGTGGGAGAAGTGATAGGAAGTCATGGTTAAATGTACAAACTGTTCTACATAACTGAAAAAAAGTATTGGAGCTTATCAAAAGAAAGAAAGCAAATATTAATTAATTACATTATATGTTTATCTATTTTTTTCCTATCAAGATATTATGCCTTGACAGAACTTCTATTCCTTTGAAGTGCACATCTATTTGATACATGTAAATGCAAAAATAAACTCTTTGCACAGATCTTTTTTATTTTCTTAAGGGGAACTACCAAAAATAAACACATTTTATAATGTTTTCAGTAGACAAGCAAAAAGCCATAACTACAGTCCCAAATAAAACTAGAATAAAGCTGTAGTTATGACTCTTTGCTTGTTTATTGACCATTTAAAAAATTTGATTTAAGTATTTCCTGACCATATGATACAATTTCTTTTTGCCAAAATTCCACATCCATTTCTCTAAAATTAGCATAATAATTGGAGGTCAAGTTGATACTTATTTGTAAAATTACCTCTTCAGGGTTCGACACTAAGGGGAGTCCGGGAGTATGAGACTCCTTGTTTACCAGTTGGGACTCCTTCCATTTGCAAGTAAGGAGTCCGATGGACTCCAGGGAGCATATGAGAATATTTTAAACAAGAGGACCATGATGGTCCTACATCGCTCACCTGAGTAAGTCAACTCATAACTTGTCAACAATGTTAAACAAAAACAGAAATTGTCTGATGTACATTTAGGGTGGATTTAAAAGAAACAGACTTTAATTTCCTCCTACTGCAATTTGATTTTCTTTTTAATTGCAAACAAAGTTATTGATGGAATTGAATTCAATTTTAGTAGACCTAAACCTTAAGAATATCCCTGCCATGTTTAAGATATGCCAAATAGTTAAGGCGAAGATTAACCTTCTCTGATATTTTTGGCAATATTTTGACATTTCTAATACCATGTTAACCAGAGATTTTGATTGAATGAAATTATCTTTACAATTTTGGTTGAGCTTCACCCAAAGAACATCCCTAACATGTTTCAGCTTAATTAGCCCATTGGTTTAGGAAGAGAAGAAGTTTTTCTAAGATTTTCAGCCATTTTCGGCCATTTTTCAACCTTTCTGTAACCATGGAAACCAGAGTTTTTTATGAAATTAAATTCTTTTAAAAACTTTTGAAGAGCTTCACCCAAGAAATATCTCTGCCAAGTTTCACCTTGATTGGCCTTGTGGTTTAGGAGCAAAAGATTTTTTTCTAAGATTTTCAGCCATTTTCGGCTGTTTTTCAACCTTTCCGTTACCATGGAAACCAGAGTTTTTGATGAAATTGAATTCTTTTCACAACTTTTGAAGAGCTTTACCCGAGGAATATCTCTGCCAAGTTTCACCTTGATTGGCCTTGTGGTTTAGGAAGAGAAGAAGTTTTCTCTAAGATTTTCAGCCATTTTCGGCCATTTTTCAACCTTTCTGTTACCATGGAAACCACAGTTTTTGATGAAATTAAATTTTTTTAACAACTTATGAAGAGCTTCATCCAAGGAACATCTCTGCCAAGTTTCAGCTTAATTGGCCTTGTGGTTTAGGAGGAGAAGAATTTTTTCTTAGATTTTCGTGATTTTCAGCCTTACTGTTGCCATGGCAACCAGAGTTATTTATAGAATTAAAGTCTTTTAACAACTTTTGAAGAGCTTCACCTAAGAAACATCCCTGCCAAGTTTCAGCTTGATTGGCCCAGTGGCTTAAGAGGAGAAGATGTTTAAAGAAATTGTTGACGGACGGACAGACGGACGGACGGACGATGGACAGTGAGTGATCACAATAGCTCACCTTGAGCACTTTGTGCTCAGGTGAGCTAAAAACAAATGCACAGAGCAGAATAATTTCTAACATTTGTCAAAACTGTAGATATTTTCACTACAAAAGTTGTTGAAGAAAACATTAGCTTGCGTTATCTTTAGAGAAATAAACTAGAAAGCCATGAATGGCTTGAGTCGCTCCACAGGCTTGAAATTCTTGTAAAAGCAAATAAATGTTTTTGACTAGATTTTTAGATATTTGGGGTTCTACTGATAGATGTTGAAAATGATTTTCGAAGTTTCAACTATATAACATATAGAGAAATGACCTACGCTATTAAAATCAAAATAATTTTTTGCTGCATGATAATGGGTCACCCAAAGATCATACCAAACATGTTTGATTGATATCCATCAGTAACATTCTGAGAAAATGATTTTCATAGTTTCCACTATTTAACATATTGAGAAATGACCTCCACCCATAAAATGCATTTTTTTCATCCAATCAAAATAAGTTTTGGTACACTGATAAAGGGTCACTCAGGGATCATTCCAGTGAAATTTGGTTGATATCCAAAAATTAGATTCTGAGAAAATAATTTTTCAAATTTTCCACTATATAACATATAGAGAAATGACCTCTGCTAATAAAATGCATATTTTTCATCCAATCAAAATAATTTTTGTAACACTGATAAAGGGTCACTCAAGGATCATGCCAGTAAAATTTGGTTGATATTCGAACATTAAATTCTGAGAAAATGATTAACAAAGTTTCCACTATATAACATATAGAGAAATGACCTCCGCCCATAAAATGCATATTTTTCATCCAATCACAATGATTTTTTGTAGACTGATAAAGGGTCACTCCAGGATCATTCCAGTGAAATTTGGTTGATATCCATCTGTTACATTCTGAGAAAATGGTTTTCAAAGTTTCCACTATATAACATATAGAGAAATGACCTCTGCCCATAAAATGCATATTTTCCATCCGATCACAATGATTTTTTGTAGACTGATAAAGGGTCACCCAAGGATCATTCATGTAAAATTTAATTGGTATCCATTGATTAGAATCTGAGAAAACTCACTTTTTACCATATTTGGAAATTAGCCACGCCCATAAAATCCATGTTTTTCATTGGATCAAAATTTTTTGAACAACTTTGAAAGAGGGTCACCCAAGGATCATTCCTGTGAAGTTTGGTTGAAATCCATCCAGTAGTTTCTGAGGAGAAGATTTTTAAAGAAAAGTTTACGACCGGACGCACGCACGCACGGACAGACGGACGGACGGACGGACGCACGACGGACACAACGCCATGACAATAGCCCCAGTGGCTTTCAGCCAGTGGAGCTAAAAACAATTCTAAAGAAGAACATTTTGGAAAGAAGAAATTGCTTATAACAAGCAATTTCGTCTTTTCCACAATGTTCTCTAATTATGAAAATTGGGACTCCATACTATGAGCTTTGACTCCTTGATTTCATGTGTTAGGAGTCCAATTGACTCCTTAATCTAAGGAGTCAGTGGCAAACCCTGCTCTTCAAAGCCCCTGTTCTAGCAATCTACCTACCTCCCCTTAGAAAATAACAGTGTAGACTATGTACATGATGATCAGCTGAGACTGTATTACACGCAGCGACTAGAGCCTGTCCAACTACTTGTCCTCCAAATATAAACCGACTTGTCTTAGGTCTCCATAAATATTCTTTAGGGGCTCTGTTACGGAAAAAATATTATAAATCAGCAAACAAAAGGCCACAGAGGTCCTGTATCGCCCCACTGGCTTTAACATCTCAAATATTGAAAAAATACTCATGTTAGGATAAAAAAAACCCAAGCCATACCTACCTCCCTCGAGAAAATAGCAATGTTGACCAAGGGCATAAGTACCATTATGCAAGTGCATAATCAGAATAAATCCTCTGTCAAAAAATATCATTGATGAATGATCATAACATCGAAACTACAGCAAAATAAGCTGTAGTTTCGTTGTCATGATCATCCATCAACGAAATTTGCTTTTACACTGTTTTCCAATGGATCCACCTATTTTCACAAGGAACCTTGAATTCCTTATGATTCTACAATAACCCTTAGAAATTTCAAAGTAACTCTGTTAATATTGGACTTTTATTGTGTCAATAAGAATATCTTGATCTAAAATCCAGTGTTTGATGACTTACCATCCCCATTTTTGCGCGTAACTTTCCTTAAAATATATTATGGACTTTATCAAAATAAATCTGATATTTGTGGAAGCAAGAATATTTTGAATGAGCATCCTCTTTTCCAGTGTTTTTTTTTTAAACAGTTTCTCCCTGTTTTCAAAAGGAACTTTATTTTCCCTAAGACCCTTCAATAACCCTATAAAAAATTAAAGATTTTTTTTTCATATAATTTATAAAACGATAATTGTTTATCGACAGACTGACAGACAGACAGTCAGATTGAAACAACACCATCACCTTTTATTAGTAGAGCTAAAACAAAAAAACAACTACAAAAACACTTTTTTCAATGTCTTATGCAACCTTTAGGAATATGGATAGGGTTCATTGATTTTTTTGTCCTCTAGTCTTTTGCCCTCTGTCCTTTGCCGATGATAGTCTCATGATGTGGGAGAAGTCCTTGTCATCGGCCAATCAGACAGAAAGAGGGGTACATAATTGCAACTGTATCTATCTATATATACTGCCTAACTCTCCTTTTGGGTATTACTGACAGGTGCGCATCTGTGTTGGAATAAAAACTGTTAGTCATTTGTTAGGGTACCAAATTTTAAAAGTATTGTGAGTGTTAGATTAAAAGATCTGATAAAACAATTTTGGTTATTCAGGGACGGCTCACTATCTGAAAAGAATCAAGATTCTTCTTGAACACGGCAATGTCAGGTTGCTGTTCGATTGTTTCTGGTAGGATATTCCAAAGTATCACTGTGTAGGGAAAAACAGAATATTTAAAGTAGGAAGCATTTGTGTGGATCCGTCTAAATGATACAAATACAAATTTTATTTACAGTCGGTATCTATATAACAACATTACACTAGCGATGTAGGTATACAGACGTTTCGTACCATAACCATTTTGTACCATAAAATATATTACCATTTTGTACCATACGATGACCATTTCGTACCATAGGCGAAGACGTTTCGTACCATATGTTAACCATTTCTACCAAACATTGACCATTTCGTACCAAAATGGAAATATTGACTAATTGATTTCCAAAATGTTTATTTCTTAAATAACTGAACTTTTTCCATGTAAAATTGCACGAAAAGAGTTGCATTTGCTTGTGCTGCGAGCCTATAAAGTATATAGCCATTATACCACTTAAAGGAGTAGGCCAAATTGTGAATAGGTTGATTGGCTGGTATGTTGACTCTTGTTTGCTAAAAGATTGGTAATAACAATTTGCGGACAATTAATTGTTTGGTGTTTGCCTTCAATTGTTAATTGTCAACTGGTTAGCAATAAGCCTTGTTGGTTAATTGATAAATAACGATATGCTCTTGAGAGTGTATAAGATTGGTGATATGTTTTTTTGAGACTACAAGAGAATGATGGATTTTATATTCAATGTTCTGAAGCAACTGCAACACGTCGTCAAGTAGTTAATACATAACCAGGAAAAAGGAATATGAACATGTTCAATTCGAACTATCTATATATTAAGAATATATAATTTTAGATTTTAAAGAAAAATATAGCAATTTTGGCAATTGAAAAAATAATTTCCAGTAAGATTAAGTTATAGTTACATCGTTTTGTTTCGTAACTTATGATTTTTCGGGTATAGATGCTAACAAGTTTACGAAATTCAGGCGCCTTTCAAATTCAAGCTTCAACAATAAGAAAAATAAAAAGAAATAAATAGAAAAATATTTTCACCATCCTTCCACTTTTTTGTGTATATTTATTTGTTTTGTATATTCTATACTTTAGAGAAGTATGTATCATGTATCTTTTTATAAATTGATAAAATATCAAAAGAATATTATTTAATAAATTTTTACTTTTTTCTGTCATCCCAAACCCACACATGAAATGGTAATTTCATGGTACGGAACGACTTTTCCTCTGGTACGAAACGTCTTCGCCTATGGTACGAAACGTCTTCGCCTATGGTACGAAACGTCTTCGCCTATGGTACGAAACATCTGGTACGAAATGGTTATGGTACGAAACGTCCATAATTCAGCGATGTATCGCTATTTACCGACATACATACAAACATACATGAGACAATTACAAGTAAACAAAGTACAAATGATTCTGTAGGGCGGCTTGTCCTAATTTCTGAACTTTTATTTGAGTAGCAAACCCTGATGAATGTACTTACTGGAATATATTTGGATCTAATGGTTGAAGATCTAGAAAAGATCGTATAAGTTCGGGTTGTATATCGTCAGGTTTTGAGGTTGCCACGGTTGACATTTTTTGACAGAAATTCAAAATGAAAGTAGCGTGATTCTCACGTTATTTGTAAACATTATATCGGTTTCGTTGGAATAAGTATATCATCGGTTACACTGAAATACGAAAAGACCCGATCTTTGGCGAAAAGACACGAAAAGGACCGAAAAGACGCGAAAAGACCTTTTTTCTTGCGAAAAGACCATCTTTTACCTTATTCTTTGTGTAAGATCAATATTTTAGGCAAAATTGTTATTGTAAGTGGGTATTTTTTCATCAAATTAATTCATTTCCAATGTTTTTAAGAGCACTCTAAACCCGTCAACAGGCGATGAAATCTTTGAACATACTGAACTTAAAAGTTTAGCTGGCAAAAAGTAAATATCGAAAGATTCTCAGAATACTGTATTGTGACTCCAAAATTTGATTATGGAGCCCTTTAACAGACGATAAAAATGATACACAGACTTCAGAAGATAACAAACCTAACCGATGATCAAACCGTGAGTTAAACATTATTATTGATCGTCAAAAAACACAGAAAACAACACACGAAAAGACCATTTCTCATGCGAAAAGACCGTTTCAAATCAACTTTTATCAGAAAATGAATGTATTTTATTTTTGTTATTTTTTTTTCAAAATAAGCGTTTTCAAAAACCTTTCAATTAGATCTGCCATTTGAACTGTCGGTATATCGTATTTCAAAAAATAAATTGTTGCTTTATATCCGGCGTAACAGGACGACGTAACAGAACGACGGAATCCTCATTATTCTGAAAAGGCTACATTGTTTAAAGTTGTTAGATTAACTGAGATGCATTTCCAAAAATCTTTAGTTTAGCCCTTTATCAAACGTTAGGGTTGTAGATTATTTCGAATTTTAAAAGAGGCAAATAGGCAATTATAATACACGTATAACAAAATATCATAAAAATGAAATATATCACAGGGAAAAATGACACGATAAGACCATTCATTCATTCATTCGTTCATTCGTTCGTTCGTACGTTCGTTCGTTCGTTCATTCATTCATTCATTCATTCATTCATTCATTCATTCATTCATTCATTCATTCATTCATTCATTCATTCATTCATTTCATTTCATTTCATTTCATTTCATTCATTCATTCATTTCATTCATTCATTCATTCATTCATTCATTCATTCATTCATTCATTCATTCATTCATTCATTCATCCTTATTAATGGACAAGTATGTTTGTATTTCAAAGTTTAATCACCTTTCACATACATGTTTCATGTTCGCACTTTCCGAAACAAAACATCAGTATAACATTACTATAATATGAGCCTGCGCGTGAGATTTCCAATAATTTCATAAATGCGCAAAGCAAAGACTCTGACCAGCCTGTGCATCTGCACAGTCTGACCAGTCTTCACTATGCACTTTGTAGATAGATAAGGTCTCAAAGTATCTGTAGACAATCAGGTAACTGTATATTTACAGTTTTGGCTGTCTAAGCCTCACAATGTTTACACGTCACGTACATTTCAATTTGTTGGAAATGTTACGCATAGGCTCATATTATAGTCTTATAGTCACCTGTTTTAACTAACAAATAAATTTGTATAAGGGCTTGTTATCATCAACGCACATGCTATATTGTTTTCTGCATCTATTAATTATCCAATTATGGTAATGCGGGTGACTGGTTAGTAAGCCAATTACACGACACCAACATGTTAATTAGGCATAATAAATCACAAGTACGCTTGAGGAACTGTAATGCTGTATTGTCTTCCTAGGTCCGCTTGTAAAATGCACGCCACTTTCATCGGATTGAAATAGCATCACTTTTTTTAAAAAAAATTGTGAATTGTCACAATTAAGGGGATCGGGTAGAATTTCCGTACATTTAATGTCGATTATTATTGAACGATTTGAGCTTTGGTGAATAACCTGTTGTTTCGATGTTATGATCATTCATCAACGATATTTTTCAAGAGAGGATTATTTCGTTTACGCACTTGCGTAAATTACGCGATGGGAGATACGCCCTTGAAGAGGGTTTGCTCTCCTTGTGTAACAGTTTTGACTGAAATTCTGCATGAAAATGAAATAATTAGGCCGCTGAGAGGGATTTGTGTGAACCTTCCGAACCTCCTTAATATACGCCACTGTGAATACGCGATATTGACGACGTTTTGGTCGCCCATCTGCTTTATGTTTAAATTTAGATATTAGATTTTAAGGAGTGCATATTGATCTGGTCGGCCCTGCGTTCAGAAAGAAAGCGTTCGCGAAATATTTTTGAAAAAATGTCCCGCAAAGCACCTTTAAGAAAAGCGGGTTATCAGTTGCAAACGTTTCGTCATCCTGAACACAAGGACGAACAGACTGTTGATTCCAGCCTTACCTTCGTAGACATATTTCATTTACCTTTAAATTCTCTTTGAATAAATCGTCAATGGGGTACACAGGGAGTTGTTATTTAGTCCCTGTGATGAAGCGTTGACCATAACTACTCACTACCAATGGTTTCCTGTCGTTTCTCACTTTACTAATTTGGGGACGCGTTCGTTATACCACGTTTGTAAACCATATATTCCTCAAAAAAACGAGGGACGGGCGGGCCATGGTTGGAGAGCCTCCTCGTGGTGTGGTTCTTTTATAGTATTTCGGCAAAAATTTAATTCAAAAGTGTATGCTGTATTTGAATTTAAGCATGAATTAATTATATTCTATACCTACTTTGTTAAAAAGGCCTCTTAACGACCCATCATTCTGTGGTTACGAGGTCTCAAAGTAACAGATAAAAAAATCACATGCAACTGAGATCTTAAACTAATAAAAGTCTTAAATTGATTATTTCAGTTCAGACGCAACATAATGATTTTATTATTTATCGATCTGTAACTTAACACTCCAAACTAAGTCTCGCAATATCCAAAGCCCTTTTCGTACGAGCGATAATTTAAGGCAAAAATTCTCCAAAAACTTCGGGGGAAAGTGTTTTTTTTTACTAATGACGATCGTTTAGAATGGTGTTTTCGTGGAATAATGATCTTTATGCATTTTTTCTGTGCTTTATGAATACAGTACATCATATTTACTTTATTTCTTGTATTAAATTTTATTGTCTGTAAACATTTAAAATCGAAATAAAATCTATATTCCTATTGTCTGAAATAGAGCTAAATCATAGAATTTTGGAAATGGCCTCATGTTGACTTAAAAGTTTTGATAAGCGTAACTAGGATTTTGAAATTTATACGCTTTCAGAAGGCGGTCAACATTATGATATATAGGATATAGGCAAAGTGTGGGCTGTGGCAAAAGATGATTTTCTTCTGTCCGCTTCCTATTCTATGATTTGAGCGTATAAGCTGTAGCTTCGATGTTATAACATCGTAACTACAGCTTGGATAAGCTGTAGTTTTGATGTTACGCCTTTGTGTTATCTTGTACTTATGATTCTTCATTAAAAACGGTCTTTTTGCGAGAAAACTGGTCTTTTCGTGTGTTTTTTTCTGTGCTGAATTTAAGTACGGTCTAATGTTTTGCTTAATTGATTTAATTGTATTTTGAATTCGATTGAATGTACAATTTATCATCAGTTAATGGACTTTATTCTATAATTTTTAATCAGACTCCATAATTTATCCCCCCCCCCCAAAAAAAAAAAGCAAAAAACAGTGGATTTCTTTTTTATTCCTATGTTTTTGTTGTCAGCTGTCCCTCTGGAAACGGGGTTAAGCAATTTTATTTTGAATCGAAACAAATTGATTAATATGAAATTAAACATGATGAAAATAAAAGGCTTGCCTAAAATATTATTCTTGTACTAAAAGAATATGTCGTTTAAGCTTATTTTAACAAGAGAAATGGTCTTTTCGTGTTTTACTTTGCTTCAAAAGTTTTGCCTATTTGATATTATTGTCTTTCATTTAAAAAAATGAAAATTTCATCGTCAGTCAATGTGCTAAATTATAGAATTTAGGGAGGAACTTCAGTTATCCGATTGAAGGTTGTTGTCATTCACATTTACAATTGAGAAGATTCTCTCGTCCGGTAACGGGTTAAACCACCTCTTTTGATATCGAAACTCAGAATTGCTAAAATTAATAGAATTGCATAAAAAGGTATGTGTGTATCAAAAGAATATATTTTGAATAGGTCTTTTCGCAAGAAAAAGGGTCTTTTCGCGTCTTTTTGGTCCTTTTCGCGTCTTTTCGCCAAAATCTGGTCTTTTCGTATTTCAGTGTAACCCGTATATCATAAATGTTACAAAAATTAACTGTTTACCCCCGCCAAGAATCTGTATTTTGACTACGGTATTTTTTAAATTTTCACATTTTGGGCGAGTGTTATGCACGTCCTCCAATCACAGATTTCTTTAATCAGTGAAATCTAATGACTAGTAGACAGAAAAGCCCAAACTTTATATCAACGTCTCATTGAAGGTAAAAAACCATGCGCGAAGGCTGAGCGAAGGCTGAGCGTCAGACCTTACCAATCATCCACAAAAGCATCTCTAGCCCAAACGGTTCGACTTACAAAGGTAATTTATTCTTGAGATGGGTTCCTAAATTTGCATAGCCTGGGTATTTATCTTTATTCAGTGGCGGATCTAGAGGGGTTTCGTGGGTGGGGGGTCGAATGAAGCCCTCTCTGAAGCCCAATTAATTAATTTTCATGGTATATAATTTCAAGCAACCCTTCTTCTGCTGTTCACGAAATATTCCTGTTAGAAACAAAGCCTTGGTAGACAGTATAGAATGAGATAAGTCTGCAAAGTTGTGCAGTCTGATCTTGGTATATACGGTCTGCTTTCTACTTCATTTATTTTTGTGGTCACTAAATCCTGAACCAGTCTTGTTGATATGTAAAGAAAACTGAGAGGAGATTTGTTTTCAGAATATTCAAATCCGGGATGATAAAGGTTAAAATTGTGTAAGACTAAGGAAACGAACCCTTTAAGTACATGTATGTTCGAACCCCTTCGCAGAAATCCTGGATCCTCCGATGCCATTTAAACTGTTGTGCAAGTCGTAAGCCTATAGGCCAAGAGGCTGGAGTCAGTCGATTCAGTGGTGCAACTTTCTATATTTCCCTTCACCGGTAGTTTGCACAACGTGATTCGCCAACAGTGTCTGCCGAGGCTGAGGTCCGGACATTCCGCAGAATACAGAACTTGATGGAGGGATTAATACAGTCTGTTATTCAATAAGTAAGTAATTAAAAAAAAACGTATTGCGCTCGATTCGCCCGATCGTAACGTTTAAGATTGAAAGCACCCTTTGAAGAACTTTAATATATTTTGCCAAATTTAACTTAATTGTAATGGACCATATTTCCTATTTCAAAACGGGTTTTATTTTGCGATGCATTCAATAGTGCAAAGGACGCGTTCCATTTTTAACCAGAGGCGTAATATTGCAGGTCTATTCTTAAGGCTTATACACATATTTGGCTCTCGCTACCAAATGTTTCGTTTTCGATAGGATTAACTTTACTACTCAAAATTTGACCAGGTTTGTTCTTAGGGTTAACCGTTACGATCTCCGGATCAATGGTAAGCTTGTTTTCTTGATTTTCAGAACTGATGATTGTAGATTGCGTGTAGCGGCTGGGGATGAATCTTAGCCGGTGTATTTTTTCCAATGTTTGTTTTAAATTTTAAGTTTTAAATTTCTTCAAGCAGCTTGTTTCACGGTTCTACAGCTCGAATACCAAAGCTTTTTTTCGGCTCTCCGTGCTTGATTGGCGTTTGAAGAGTTTTAAGTTGATCCGTGTTGTTCTTTGGTAGTGAGCTAATTTGAGCATATTTACATTTGTTGTTATCACCAAGCTGATTTAGTACTTTGAACACTTGGATTAAATCTGCTCTCTGACGCTTGTACTCAAGGGATGGTAGTCCAAGTCGAAGAAGCATTTCTCTTTTTTATCTTTTCTGGATACTGATGCTTGGCAACATTTAGTTGCTCTCCTTTGTCCGTTTTCTATAGCTTTTTTATGTCTGATTTAAGTTAGGCGACCAAACAGGGCTTGAATATTCTAAGTGAGGTCTTATAAGTAATTTGTATAGATGAAGAAACATTGTTTTTTTCTAGATAGGCAAAGGTTCTTCTAATGGTGCACGGATTTCGATTGGCGATGTTAATCTTAGATGTTGTGTGGGAATCGAAGTTTTTTCATCTATTAATACCACTAAGCCCTATTCTTCGTCGACGTTTTCTTTTTGTTGCCTAGACCTTTCGGGCTTTTTCATAAAGAGTTTGTCCCATGTGTTCCAAGATGTAGGCGCTTTCATTTCTGTTCATTAAAGGAAAGATCCCAATTGTGTGACCAGTCACAGAAGTTGTCTGTAAAATTGTGGGTAATTTTTAATACCGAAATTAGATATCAGAAAAATTTTGACTGTAACTTTGTGACAAAACAACAATATATTGACGATTAATTGAAACGGAACAAGGCTTCAAACTCGGTAGGGACAATGATACAGGGTAACCTCGGCAAGAGATTTTTTGAAAAATCACTTGACTTAATCTCACTATACAATTACTTGTGTATACTATTCTGTTGGATTTGACCGACCGAGTGTTGCCTGCTGCAGCCGCAGAAACGTGGTTTGTTTGATCCGGAAGCAATTTGTTGCAGTCTGCTGAATGTTCGAGTTACGGTAAACTGATTTAAAGTTTGAAAACTTTGATAGACTATCTATTCTGTTCAATTTGCTTTCTACAAGTATTTGACGTTGAAACCCGCCCTCCATGTTTCCCAAAATGTCTTGCCAAATGTCATTTGGCTCCATTTTTTTAAAAACAATTCTTTAACACACGGCAAATAGCCTTTATGACGACCTGACGACGAGCTTTCTAGATCATGTTCAGGAACATGTAAGTTTCAAACAGTTGCACTTAAACCGATGATTAATATACGGAATAAGTGTGTCCAGTTTCTGATTTCTGGGAATTCAGATCTTGCAATTCTGCTATTGTAATACGTATAAGGTGATGGATTTACTTCAAAATGAGTTTTATTATCCGTATTCGTTGTTGATCATGACTTTTGGGTACAGTGTCAGTGACGGCAAGGATGGGTATAGGGTGCCATGAAAAATAAAATGTACTTACAAATCAAAATGACTTATTCCTGATAAACCCAAATGACATATTAGATGTGTATGCGCTCCTCTACAATATTTTTTTATTTCATATGTTTTGATTTCATTTAGCGCACTAAAGTATCCGTCAAAAGAAGACAGTGGGTTAAGGAAGAGTACTTGTAGACTACAAATTCAGGGGAAAGAGACTGTCTATCGAGGTCCACAGACCTCAATTTATGCTTCTAGATGTCTTGAAAATGTAACTGACCGAATATTTGTCTGCCTGGTTAAGCTATCAACTATTCTGGAAATGCAGCAAATAACTATGGGTGGACAGACTCCAATCGCATTATGGAAGCTGAGAGACTGAAATGGTTAAATTGCCCCTTATTACTAAATAAAGTCCTTTTTCCGCAAAATTAAATCCAATTCCTCGATTTAAAAAAAAGTCTTCTCCACCTTTCGTTCCGCGCTAACCGCAGTTATAGCCCTTTCTAAGTATGAACCATTGTTCTGCTTCCATGGTTGCTGATATTTTTGCTTTTAGTAGACATTTTGTCAAATGAACATATTTACATTACCAGAAGAATTTTTCGAACCTTTCATTGTCAGGTTAAAATTAAGCATAATTTCAGTGGTCCTTATCAAATTTTGAGTAGTATATCAGGGGCATTCAAAAACCAATATTTCTCTGCCACCTCTCTTCTCTTGTGTGTGTGTGATTGATTTTGGAGTTTTGTTTAATTATGACCTTCAAATACTACAACTGTCCTGAACCCTAGACTGGCTTACTACCCCTACATCTTTCGATACCTACAGGCAGTGGGCTACTGTTATCATCGTCTTTTCGAGTTATATCTAAACCTTTAAACGTTATCGTGAACAGATGAGCTGATTTTGCATCGACGTTGTGTGGTGTTTTAGCCTCTACCTTCAGATTTAGTAGTTGGCCCGACGATATTTGAGTGATGTTGACCAACATCAACAACTCGGGATAGTTTATTGGAAAAAAAATCGTATGGAAGCATTTTCAAGATTGTTTCCATCAAAGGAAATGTTGCACAGACTTAGCTAGACCTATTTATAATGGAACGAGCCTTTGTAATGTGTAATGATACAGGGTAAAAATGATGGAAATTAAATATGTTTGATATGTAGTATACCTACAACATATAAAATTGACTTAAATATGACTTCTACGAAATGTTGTAGATGATTAGGTCAATACATGTAGTAGTTCTAAGTCTTATCTTTAGACTCGAAGAGTAAAACAAAACAATGAGTAATAAATATGGTTTCTGTTAAAGAAAAGTCCTAAGACAGCTTGCTTTATCTGAAGTAATAAGGCCTCGTCTATCTTATCATTTAACAATTCATTTCGGCTCAAAACTTCTGTTTGATAACATGGCTGGTTTTAGTTGTGTGTTGTTTTTGTTTATTATTTCGTTATATCTGGTTGCATCCTCAAAAGATACAACTAAACGACTTGTATTAGAACAGGACATAGAGACGATCGTGTTGTCTCTTCAAAATGAAGTTAATCAACTGAAGTCAAAGGTTAGTTTGCTGGAATTAACCAGATCTGGTTCCACGTTCGTAAGATGGGGAAAGACAAGCTGCCCTGGTAATGGAACGGATTTGATATACAAGGGATATCTCGCAGGGAACCAGTGGAATCAAAATGGCGGAGGATCTAACCACCTGTGTCTTCCAGATGACCCAACTTGGGCAAAATACGAGGATGGACTGGCAAGTGGAAGCACAATACACGGGACCGAAATTGAAGGCAACGCTCAAGTATTGACATCCCTTTTTGGTTCAAATATCGACAATCAGGATCTGTCATGCGCAGTATGTAAATCGTCAAGGATACACAATATAATGATCCCAGCACGTTCGACGTGCTATGCTGGCTGGACTCTCGAGTACCAAGGGTATATTGCAACAGCGGGGGAGACTTGGGCTGGGAGTAGCGAGTTCATCTGCCTTGATAAAGATCCAGACCTTGTCACCCATGGGGCGGGCAATGATGACGAACATGTTATAGACGTCGTAGAGGTCCAGTGTGGAGCTTCAGGTGGCCTGCCATGTCCCCCGTACGTCCAAGGTCGAGAACTAGCATGTGTTGTCTGCACACAGTGACAAACTCTGTCGACTATCTGATCTGTTTTTCACCTATATATGTCAAAGCATATTCGTAGTATTCTTATCTCTTTTTTATCAAAGCATATAATTGTTTGTTCCTATTCAGGCCCTTTTTAAAAACATGCACTAGATGAAAACTTACTTTCTCCCAACCGAAATTCCTTTGGCGTAATGTTTGACATTTTTTTTTTAAATTTGTCTGTCTAACCGCCATTATGTCTGTTTGAAAAACCGTATAAAAAAGTAACTTCTTCTTTCATCCCAATTCAGGATACTATGCATTCGTCGACACGGAAGCCATCAACACCTGCCCTATGTTCAGGATGTAAAAGCGCTTCGCAAGCGTTTTGAGATGCTACCCCGCTTTGCACGTGCACATACGTGCAAAGCGAGGTATCATTTCAAAAGCGCTTCGCTGACGTTTTCACCCTGAACGCAAGGCAGATGATCGAGGTCATTCATCAAGGTAAAACGTAGGATAACTTGAACCTAATTTGAAGGGCTTTGAAGGGCTTTGACTACACTGATTGCCCAAAAGAAAATTATAATTAACTATTACCCGTCAAGTCAAAAGGGACCATCTGGAGACTCTAGAGATTCAATATTTAAAAAAACAAATTGGTTCAAGTGGAAGTAAACCGGAGTTCGCATATCAAGAATTCTTATACAGGATGAAGAATGATAATTCTTGACTTGTTGATTGATTATTTGCGCATTCTCCTGATAGACACCAACGAGACAGACTTTAATGCATTTGTCTGTAATGAGGCTTGAATTCTTAATTAAAGTAGTTAAGAATCAGATCTTAAATAAGCTCAATGTAAACAGAATATAATCATGATCCAGGCGCTCCTTGCATTGCGGGGTATTAAATTCATCCCCTGAATGTAGTTTAGATATGTAAAAATTTGATCTGACCTTTCTTTGAAATTTCTGTACGCAGCAATTTTGTAAGCTTCCGCAAAATGTAGTCCCAAAAGAAATCTGTTTAATCATCCACAAAAATTAAATTATAAGAGATGAATAGTTGACTAATCGATTTCATGGAGGTACATGTATGAACACAAAACCTAATTACACTCATTTATATATCCGTTTCGCGTATTCAAACATTATAATTAGGGTTTTAGTTAGATACCTCTATGAAATAAAAAAAATACTTTCTCCATATCTTAAATGATGAAATACGTATTATAACCTAGGAAAAGAATAGAATTTCTTACGACAGCATATACGATGCATGAAATATAATTGTAAACTCCTCTAATCAAACTACATATAAGAGAAAGGATGAGAATCCTTCAAGATGTATGGATGAATAGAAGAAAAGGAAAACTGAATGGTGTCAACCGGAAAATGGGCAGAGCAACAAGTAAATTTTGTTCAACAAGCTTTATTGATAAAAATTTTGTTTGTTTGAAATTCTGAACGGATTTAAATAATTATACGTAAACAATATTCATTATAAATAGGTTTTCCGATCAAAATAAATGTATATTTAAGATAGTGGACCCGTAATAGTTCCACAACTTGTCCGAAGTAATGAACTTTACAATGTTAACCGAGGTTTCCTAATGAAAATCCGAGGTTTCCTAATGACTTTCATTAGGAAACCTCGGAATGACGGAATAGATTCCTTAAGTAGTTCGTTCCACAGTGAAATAGAAGAAGTAAAGAAAGCATTTGTGAGTAGCTGGGTTCGACAATTGGCTATGTTGACGTCATGGATCTTTATAATGTTATAATCGGTCTATTATAGTCTTTACAGTAGACACATTGAGGATACAAGTCGCTTATTAAATAAGGCATTAGAAAATTAATATCTTTACGATACATAAGTTTTGGATATTCGCAACTTTCACGAAAAGGAAGACTCTCTGTACAGATTATTAAGAGATTCTCATTTTGAATTTTCTATGATCACCTTGCCCTGACAGCTACTGTATTTTCAGGACAACATGCTGCTGCTTATCTGCTAAAAAAGATGAAATTTTCAGCGGTGCGGCTTATACGCCGGTGGGGGCCGGTGGGGCTTATTGTCAGGAAAATACGGTATCCTTGAAGCGTTTTCTGTAAATCGGTCTCAGAAATTAGAGAAAGATCTGTTGGAGAAAGTTGCGTATGTATAAGACTAAATTGCTTATTTCTCATTATTCTAAGAAGTTTTGAAGCAGATGCACATTTATAAGTAATGAATCAGCCCAGTTGAGTCAGCATTACTCATCAATGCAAGTCTTAAATTTTTTGGCTACTTACAAATTGAACTTGGACATCATTTAAGTTGGGGGTTAAACTTTATAGAGAATCATATCATCCTATAGGAAGGATTGAAGGTTACAATTTCATTATTTACCTTTTTCGAAATTTTCCTCATGTTATGATTGAGAATGCACATATACCTTCAATATTAGGAATATATAGATTATACAGGTGGTAATCGTTTGTTTAACGGTGTAAGATCGCTTAATATATCCACGAAATGAAATATCAACCGTTCTTACTCGAAAAACAAGCGATTTTTCATTTCTTTTATGCAACAATGAGATAAAGAGCGCTTAATTTCGCACTTGATTACTAGGAAACGTCGTTTTGACATCATCAGCATTTATTAATTGGGATCAGCTCAGATAACGTCAATTAGAGTGAACGGTCGAAAGCAGAGTATTATTTTATGTTACTTTCACTGATTTTTGCGGTGAGATTATCAGGTGATAATCTATCGTTTTTACTCGATAAACCATCGAAATGTTGCAGAAATGCTAACGGAGTACCGTCAGCAAAAGGCCTGTAAAACAGAACAAAATACACGTACATAAACAAGAAATGGGAGAGGATCAAGCTCTACGGATCACCTGATTTGTAGAAAAATAAGATCTCAAAGTATTTGTAGACAGTAATACAGTCTTCTAATTACACTTTGCAAATGTCTGGTTTGCATATTATGCAGATGTCAAGTTGTTGGAAATGTCATACAGAAGATTATATATTTTTCACCCTCTGTGATTTCTGAATTAAAAAAAAGCATAACCTTTAACCTGATTTTTAACAAGTTATAGAAATGAAATTGTTAATGTAGTCAAAATTACCATGGTAAAAACACTTACCGAGAGGTGAGCACCTAGCTCCTAAACCTATCGGGCCTGGGGCCTGTTTTACTAAAGATCTTACGATCATTTTTTGCGTAAGACAAAAATTTGAGTTGTTTATAGATTAGTAACTAAATATGGAATTCTGCCTTGCATTATCTCATTGGAACCGTCTTCTAAAGACGATTCCAATGAGATATTGCAAGACAGAATATAATAATGAATGAAAACACCAGGTACGATTTTAGATTTTGACTTACGATGAATTTTGTTGTAAGAAGTTTAGTAAAACGGGCCCCTGGTCTTCATGATAACCATAGTTGACCACAGTGATGTATTTAACGTCTGAACTTTTGGAAGGTACAATGCTGAATGCCAGAATCTGGGATGGTAGGTCAAGGGTTCACATTTAGTAATGCAGGTGTCAGCAGCATTATGGGAAGCTATTTATAGAGATGATTTAGGGATTCCGGGTATATCCTAATTCTACAACACTCCCCCCAACTTTATTGAACATGGCGGTCCCCTTATTGAACTCGCTAACAGGTCTCAAATATTCTCAAATTTGGCTTTCCCACATGTAACAGGGAGATTGTTGGTCCCAGGGTGAACCAAGTCAACCTTGCCCTCACATTTGGAATAGGTAGCTGACCATCGTGTTTAAACAGTGTAACCCCCTTTGAGCATGACAGAACTCTTGGTGTACCTCTCTTCATGTTGACTTATGAGAAAGGCGGTCCGTACAGAAATGATGATCAATATTTTCTTCCATCCTGTAAATTCTGGCTTGAACTTATGACTCCTCCAAATATGGACACATATAGAACTCTTACAAAGTATGGTTATTGGTTCATGAACACCTGGTTGCAGCTCACTTTTTCAGAAGAATGTTTCACTTTGTGCTATAAGCATACACAAATTTTCATTGAGCACCAATGAGCTCTCAAATGGAGTTCGGTCCTATGCTTTATTGTAAGATCCTTCTGTAGTATTGAAATAAGGGACAATTACTTTTAACTTGGGCACCACTATCTGAACAGTTTAAGTCATGTGTTGGTTAAATTATCTCCATTTACATGTTCTGGTCTACTCCTTTCTTCATATTTAAACAGATTCGCACATCCTCTACTAGCTTGTTTTAATTGGGGGTCGGTCTGAATTTTCATATTCCTTCATAAGCCTCCCAGTAATTTACAGGCACCATGTATAGATATATATTTCTCTTTTGTCCCTATATCAGCATATTTCTTATTCTTGACGGTTTTGCCTTCGTAAATTTATACGAACACCTTAATTCTTTTCTTCTAATACCTTCTCTTTTTATTTATTTATTTTTTATTTTTTTTTGGCATGCTTAAATATTACCTCGACTCCCTAACAAGCCTATGGAAAGCTTGCTTGCTGGGTCGTAGGAGCATGATGGCTTTTATTTACAGGACTCTCTTAGATGTTAGTATACTATCTATTTTACTTGAACATCATTCCCCATTTACTTTAGTAAATATTTCTTTAAGACCCATATATAAGTATGACTCCGAACTCTCTAGGAGTAAGTCAATTTATTATTTAGTCTTGTTTTGGGCCTTGCAGTCTGCTTTCAAATGACCTTCTTCACCGCATTTGAAACAGCGTTTATTCTTATGAGGCGCTTATGAGGCAACAAGGATTCTTGTTCTACTGCTACCGTCAAGGCAGTAACGTTATCAGTTAAAGCGTTTATTCTTATGAGGGAACAAGGATTCTTGTTCTACTGCTACCGTCAAGGCAGTAACGTTATCAATTAAATCGGCCACCAAAACATATATTCTTTGACTCATCCAAGACTCAAATTCTTCCATCCTGGTTACTTCTTGAACATGATCCGACCCTTTGGTGTCGGATTCAAAGTTAAGAGGAGTATAGGGAATTAGGTACTCAGGGTCAGATTCCTGGGGCTCGTACAAACTGCTGGTTTATCTCCCAAATCTACAATATACAGCCTGGTTCGTATGTTGGAACCACCTGACTCTATCAATGGCTTCTTCCATGGATTTGGGCTTGTGGTTCATTGCATAAAATCCAGCCCCTTTATCCAAACGGCCTTGTCAGAAGCTTAATATAGCCTGCTTGCATATTTGATATTTTGTCAGGTCAGGATATGCTTGTATTGCCATATTCATTATCCAGTCACTCCATTCTACTATGCTCTCTCTTGGATGTTGAATAGTAGAACTGAACTGTAGCTGTACTGTCTCTGGCATATCTCGTATATCGAATCTCTTAGCCAGTCGATTCAGGACCTCAAAGTAATCAATGTTCGGGTCTCTGTCCACTAGGTGGGTATAGTATTCGCGGGCTTTTCCTTGTTAAATCCAGGACAATACATCACGCCGTTCCGTAGAATTCAATTTTCCCTATCCGCATAGCTAGAGAATTTTGTTATGAAGGCACGCCAGTCAGATTTGCCATCAAAGCTTATATCTGGAAGCTTGACAGATCTTGCTTGAACGGTATCCTTTCTTTTCGCATACTGGGATTTTCACCCAAATGAACCTGTTGCCAGTTTTAATGCAGATAAGTTTCAAGTTCCCTTTCAGATTTATGTCCACCCAGTTGGTCAAGGGGATATGACTCAAAAGCCTGGGTTGGTCTCACATTTATAGATTCAAAGTGTGATGTCAGATCCAGTCGGTCTGGAGAGTGTGACACGCGAGTCTGGTCTTGACTGGTTTTGAACACACTTGATTGTCTTTTGCTTAATTCTGTTGTTATCTCTGACTTCCAGGCAGACTGACTATCATGAACAGCTTGAGAGTTTGTTTGTTCATGTATTGGCGCATATGGGCGGAAGTAAACACTTTTCATCGCGAGAGGTAGATTTTTAATTCCTAAGGTTGCGAATTGTTCTGGTGAGACTTTCCCGAATTAATCTCGCAATTCTTATATTGTTTCGGCAATTCGTCTTCCAACACCTGGGATTAATTCTAAATCGCGAGCATATCAACAATTAATTCTAACTGGCTCCATTGTGATAAAAATGGCCAAGAAAAGTAAATGAATTCAAAAGTCGCTATTCTCAAATCGAAAGTCGACATAATCGTTTCCGAGTCGTAGCAAACGATAATACTCGCCTGTAAACAAAGCAGCAAATGCAAAATCGAGAGCAAAGCCACCGAAAATCGTCCTCGAAGAAAAAAAGCGAAGTGAGTTCGTATCACTTGTTCACTAAATCGGGGAATCCCCCGTCTACGAAATCCGGAGCGGTCTATTCTCTAAACGGGGGTCCATTCAACGTTTCCAGGTCGTAGCTCTCGATCAGGGTCGACCGCAGAGTATTAAAGTCAAACGAAACCGAGAGCAATTCCAGCGGAAACCTATCGAGTCGCGAGATCGTATCGTATAAGACCCGAAACGGAATCCTATTTCAACCCGTATCAATTCGTCACGTCGGCCATAGCCCGCTACACAAAAATTGCAATGGTAAAAGACACTTACCGAGACGTGAGCACCTAGCTCCTGAACCCATCGGCTCTGGTCTTCATAGTAATTGTGGTTGACTAACAGTGGTGAAATACGTCTGGTCTCTTGGAAGTTGCAATGCTGAATGTCTGGGGTGCAAGTCAAAACGGCCCAAAGTCAAAACGGCCCATTGTCAAAACGGCCTGTATTTCGGTCAAAACGGCCCGAAATTTGGTCAAAACGGCCCAAAGCAGATTTTTCTTTCGGTCAAAACGACCCAAATATAATTTTTCACAAGAAATAAGTGTTTGAAGATCACATCAAACAAGATTCTTTCAATTTCTTTATGAAGGTCCTTATTTTTATAATCGAAGTGAAAAATATCAATGTTACGCTTAAGATTTCGTCAAATTGATCATTTATTGGCTTTTTTTTTCAAATGTTTTCTAGAAGGGATTGTTTTGGTTTAAACATATTTTATTTGCATAAATCAATATATGTACAATACAGTTTACAATTACTAAATAATTCCATGCAAAAAGGGTGAGAACGTAAGCAGAGCTTATATTGTTCTTCTCCTACGGGATTTTTTTTAAATATCAACGATCGATTCCTGAAAGAATATGGATCCTGACAATAATCTTTATTGCATATTGACACTTATTAGCAAAGTTCAAATTAGAAGGTGAATTCCAGTGTGTTACAATTCATTCTATTTATTTTCATATGAAATGTCATATAACTCATATCTACCGAAAGAGCATGTCATGTATTTAAAGACCAAATATCCATTTGATAAATGATTAATAAAAGTTATCTAATCATGAGAAATCAAATCCCCTTAACCGTTTTCTCGCGAAGCTTGTTAGTTCTATATCATGTCTTTCTCAAACAAGCTAAATGGAAATTCTTCAAAATATAATTAATTGATAAATAAGATCAAGTTGTGTGTGTAAGTTTATTTGATATTTAAAAGAACTTTACATATTAGGAGCAAAATAGTTTTCGGGTGATTGATTTTGTGCTTTAAAAAGTGTAATTATACATGTGATCGTCATTTCACACCTAATCCAATCCATTACACAAAAAGGGTAATGGATCTTTTCTGTCTCGTTAAAGCCATTTAATACCTTTCTTAAACACTGTCAACCATGTACATTTACATCATGTACATAATTAAAATATACATGAATATAAGCATGAAGACTAAAGTTGTTTTTAAAATTTATTTTCATCGGAAAAGGGAAGAAAATTGAACAAAATAAATGTTTGGGGGCCGTTTTGACCAATTGTAAAAACTAGTTTGGGCCGTTTTGACCAAATTACGGGCCGTTTTGTCTCTGGGCCGTTTTGACTGTAAACCAATGTCAGAATCTGGGATGGTAGGTCAAGGGTTCACATTTAGAAATGCAGGGGTCAGCAGCATTATGGGAAGCTATTTACAGAGATGCTTGGGGATTCCGGGTATATCCTTATTTTACAACATTAATGTTAGCAAGAAATTACACAGACAATTGTTTCATTATCAAAATTTTCTCATATAAGACAATGTATCCTTCTTTTTCTCATGTCAAACACCACCAGTAGTCATTAAATATCTGTTTCGTTTTCTATTAATTTGATTCTATTGACATTCATTTACTCGTTCCCCTGAATAATTCTCGTAAATTATCAAAGTAGGAATGGTTGAATCTAAGTTGATAGCCTTTCGGCCAGACCCCTTTCCCGATATTGCATTGTATTTGAATTCATAATTATATTTGGAATGAAAATAATTATAAATTCAAATTGAAATTCCTTTATTGGTTTAAAAAATCCAGTCACTAGGAATGTCACCGAGAACATACATATAACAAACATATACGGCAGAACTTGTAGGGCCTATATAGCGGAAGTGTATATAATCTATGAACTGATATTAGATACCTGCATACTTGTCAAAAGCCAGAGTCCGATAGTATAGTTCCAAAGCATAGCAACTAGAGCTAGAAGAAAGCTGTAATTGCTGCACTGTAGAATCACAATGATTTACCTGCCCAAAGTTAATCATTATAAATGCAGAGCCTCGACAATGATCAATTCTCCCAACCTCGTTAGATATATTTCCTCAATAAGGGCAATACACTATGTATGTATTATATATTTCCTCATTATTTAAAAAGGTGGTGATTTCTACTTAGAATTAAGCAAACAACATTTTTCTGATACCTGATAAAGACTTGCATTGAAATAAGAAATTGGCTTCATTTTCAACGTGTGACTTAAAGGACTAATTCTGTCCACGAAAGGTTTCATTTGGTTCCCGCCCTCTTAAATTCGAAGGTTATGCGCGCTTGCACGAAATTTAATAATCGATGCTATTTGTTCTGGTGATGTTTGCATACATCAAATCCAAATCCAATACCATTTATAAACAGTTAAAATTTACTTGCGAAGACTTTAGGAAGGAAAACTATCTAAATATGATTAAATTGCAATAATATTCTGGGTTAGATTAATCAAATGCATCCAAGAATATTTGAAATCATATACGTATATATTTGTAAATATTTTTTAATGTAGTTTTAACGAATGGCCACTTCGTAGACTGGCTGTTCAGCTAAAAGTGTTACCCTCTCAAATGTTGTATAAATAAATAAAAATAATAATAATAAAATAAGTAAAACAGCCAAAGAACCCCCCTAATTCTGATCTTACTGCAATATTGTTTGCATGTTTGTTTACACCCATGGCTGGTTTTCAAAAAGCGAACTTGAATCTTCTATTGTTGTAGTAGGTCATATAAATTTTCTAAACTTTTTGATTTATCTTTATTTACAAGAAAATCTCAAGACCTTACACCAACTCAGTAGGCCTATAACGCAATATTCATATACTTTCAAATATAAGTCAGTATTTAAGTTCTTCTCCTGCCGAAGCTGTTTCAAATGAAAATTGTAGTCAGGAAAATTCAGGAAAGTGCACAATTGTTTTAGGGCCGATCCCTGGATTTCTTATCTTTGGTGAAAAGGGGACACATTATACATCACGCAACAATTCGACATGGTTTCTGTTAAAGGCATTGTGATTTTATTTCTTACAATTTATTCTATTCTCTTTCCACTTGAATTCTGTTCGGTGGAATCTTCAAAACGACTGGTGTTGGAACAGGATCTTGAAGCCACAGTGTTAGCTCTACAAAATGAACTTTAACAATTAAGATCAGACTTCAGTTTGTTGGCGTCCACCATGGTAGGTTCCGCGTTCGTAAGGTGGGGTAAGACGGAATGGTACGGATCTAGTATACAAAGCATTCGGAACATCACTCGGCCATTTCCGTAAACTACAACATGCTTCGGATGTATGTAAGGCGGATGGGTATTAACGAAATCGTGCATTTTGTTAGGCGGAAACAGTGTAAGAAAAACTAGCACTGTAGATTTACATTTCTTATAGTATATAACGGTTGAACAATCTTAATTTTTGAGAATGACGAATCATTCTCAAAAATTAAGATTTTTTCAGCCGTTATTTAAGAATTTAAAGATATTAATATAAGGATTCGATGAATTCACGTCAGCGACTTAAACGAGTAGCGTTGGCGACGTGGAATGTTTTCCCTCACAGTTTCGAGGGTTAACGCCATTTCAAATGACGTCATCGAGGTTTTCCAAGGTTTTCCCGTAATTTTTAAAAATAGTCCGTCTATGTACATCCGAGGCTGATCGTGAGATTGGCCGAGTGGTGTTCCGAATGGTACACAAAGGTTACATGGCAGGAAATAAATGGGACAAAAATGGCGTCGGATCTAACCACCTCTGTCTACCGGAGGATCCAAGTTGGGCCAAGTACGAGGACGGTGTTGCAAGCCGCGGTAGTACAATACACGGTACAGAGATTGAAGGTGATTCGCGAGTCCTGACAACACTATTTGGCTCAAATATTTTTAATCAAGATCCCTCCTGCGCCGTGTGCATGTCATCCAGGACACATCACCTTATGGTCCCGGCGCGTTCGACATGTTACGATGGATGGACCCTTGAGTATCAAGGATATATTGTAGCAGCTCGTGAGACATGGGCGAGTAGTAATGAATTCATCTGCCTTGACCACAATCCGGATCTTGTACCTCATGGTTCGGGTAATGACAATGAGCACATAATAGATGTAGTGGAAGCCCAGTGTGGTGCTTCAGGCGGCCTACCGTGTCCCTCATATGTTCAGGGCAGGGAACTGGCGTGTGTTGTCTGCATCCTGTAATGTTTTGTATTTGACACAATGCATTGTTACTAAAGTGTTACATGCTTATTTGACAAATGAATTGATTTTTTCTACTCAGAAATAGTCAGCATATGAGGTTATTGATGGACCATTTGCCCCGCCCTTATAAACACCCCTGAAATATCAAAACCTCATATATCTACGTCATTATACCAAGTTTCACAAGAAATTTCCACGCTGAAATTTCGAATATCCCGAAATCTACATGACCTTGATATTCTTCGAGACCGTTGACCTATGATCTTGTTATAAAAGAAAACCTTTCACCACAAGAATTGTCAGATCGAATGCAACGTTTTGAGTTTAGGTATTTTGCTAGCGAAGAACGCTGCTAATGAATAATCGTCTTAAAAATTCACTCAATTCATTTCTTGTTGCTACACCAACATAAAGTCACATCTGAATTACAAGTGTATAGCATACATCTCCGTAGATTGACCTACAACTTACGTGTCAAACCATAACATAATTTGTGAAGAGAAATAAATAAAAAAAAATAATCTTAATATACAATTGACTTTCAAGTTCTAATAGAAATCTAAATTTTCCGTGTGTACCCGTCTAAACATCATCAGACATTGAAAACAAATATTAAACCGTTTGCTATAACGTTACTGGCCAAATCACCGTTAAAATCAGTTACGTTGACGCACATGTATAGCATGCATGCAAACCAAAAACTTTCGTTTGGGAATATTATGGAATCCTCGGTCAAACTCTGATATGGCATTTTAGTGCTTTCCTCTCCTTAGGTGAGCTGTAGGATAGGTAAATATCAATACCATACAAGCTGATAGCTTGAACTCAGTTAGCAACATTTCTACGGAATTATATTTGATGCTTGGGGCCCGCTTTATCGAACTTCTCACGAAAAAAATTAATCGCAAGTCAAATTCACAAATCAGCGATCTCATTCGGAACATCACTCGAACATTTACGTAAACTGCAACAGATGAGCGGATGGGTATGTAACAAAATTGTGCATTTTGTTAGGCGGCACTAATGTAAGAAAAAATAGCACGAAAACAACCGGCGCTGTCTTTTGGATTTACATTTTTACAGTAAATAACCGCTGAAAAATCTTAATTTTTGAGAATGACGGATCATTCTCAAAAATTAAGATTTTTCAGCCGTTATTTAAGAATCTAAAAGATTGTTATATAAGAATACGACGGTTTCGCATCAGTGACTTAAACAATTAGCGTTTTCGACGTCGAATGTTTTCATCCACAGTTTCGAGGGCTTACTCTTTTTTTGACTGACGTCATCAACTTTTTACAAGGTTTTTCCTGTAGTTTTTAAGGTAGTGGATCCGTAATAGTTCCGCAACGTTCCGGGAATAAAGAACTTTTACCGTATTAACCGAGATCTAGTCCCAAACAGCCGATTTTCATCAAGAGATTTATTGCTTGTTAGTACCATAGATGTTCGTTCGACCTGGACTTTAGCTCAATAGTTTTGTATAGTTGTAGTACAATAGTGGTCGAAATGGCCCCTGAGGCTATGTGTTTTGATTTGTGTGTGTTCATTCATTCTACTAAGAAATTCAGCCGCCGTCATAACGCAGTTGGAAGCGCGTCGGTCTGTCAATCTAAAGGTCCCTAGTTCGATCCCTGACGGCGGCACTCATTCCTTCCGATACATTGCAGAACTATTACGGATCCACTACCTTAAGAATAACTTGTATCTGGTATTTGTCAATCGGAGACAATGTTACAAAACCGTAAATAGTAAGTTGAGTTATCGAGCCTACTTTTTTTCGACAGAGCATTTGTCGCAATTCTTCTGGTAATATCAATAATTCTCGACACAGCAGGGTGAAGCATATATGATATATAGAGTCTAATATGTTAGTGTCTTAAAATATCAATGTTATCAGTTGGAGGTTGAGACAATTTATCATGAAGTGGCTTTGCAATCATGCAATCATTTTTCAGTGATTAAATTTTATGAAACCTTTAAAATTGTTTCTTAAACTAGACTTTCTAATATCATTTTATGTTTTCAGGCAGGTCAATACAGTCTCCATTGTGTGATAAAACCTGTTTCGGAAAGCGGGAATATATTCATTGTCAGCTCACATATTTTTTTCTTTTACACATAATAGTATATCAAACAATGTTTTTCAAAGTAAATAAGTTATGTCGAATCGTAAATGGGACAGACAATATGAACCATCTGGACTAACAATATGTGGTTTGGTTGTGAATTAACTTTCTTTAAAGCTGCTCTTTCAGAGTTCTTAATAGAAAAAAAAAATACAAAACTGGTTCTAAGATTAGGAAATTTGTGCATTTTGCAAAGTTTAAGAATCGCACATGGGTATGGCACTAACAACAACCCATTTAAAAAAGTTTAGCTTGAATGTTCGAAGCGGCAAGATCAGTGACGTAACAAGTATATTTATATCCAGTCTATAAATTAAGGAATCATTAGTTTTCATGTATAATGTTTCATTTTTCGCATGTATCGATATGAAGATTCCCAATTGACAACTATCTCGACCTTGATCTTTTATAGAATGGGACAAACAGGCGGAATTGCATACACAAATAGTTTAATCAAAATTCAAGAATTATCTTTAAGGCGTAAGTAGTCGCTTTATTTTTCAGAATGGAATTCCGCTAAATTCAGGAATATCTATCTTTTTTTTCCTTGCCTTGACAGATCGAATATTATCATTGTACAGTTCTCTACACGATGAAGTCATAATTTTCGATTAATTTTTCAAAAAAAAAAAAAAAAATGCAATTTCACAATCTGTGGAAGATGCAGCTTTAAAGTCTAGTTTTTGCTGGGTAAAATTAAAACACACCGCTGATAGATATTATGTCAGGGTAACCATTCAACCCTTTTCCTGTTTTTTTTTTTTTTTTTTTATCTTATCTTATACATATTTTCAATATTGGGAACATTGCAACCGGTCGAAATCAAGGTTTTCAAAGACAGATTAAGAAAATCCATGCAATGTAGACTATGATCAGACGTCTGTGCGGATTGTCTTTCAAAGCTTTGTATATGTTGTGAACCGCAGGAGATGGATGATTTTTTAAAGACATGATAAAAGGCAGCCAACCCAAGTACGGATATCGATCGCTTCATTTGCGTAGACCGATTCGCCCTGATTTTCAGGGCAGATTTTCTCGTGACATGATATAGTTCCTGGTATTGATGCCAACCACGCCCATAATTAAGTTGATTGACAGCCGTTGAAACGACCCAGATATATAGAAGAATAAATATGATTGGTTGATTGGTTAACATCGATCGTGACGTCTCATTACATCCCCGTTTTGGATTGATTGAAGATGCTTACCACGCTATGTTTACATTGCCTTGTGCTGTATCGAATTTTGCGTTTTCCCCATCCAAAACATTACCGGTTTAGTTTTATTACCAAATTGACCGGCCTTCCAGGCGCATTTCAAATTGAACGTCATCATTTTTGGAGCTGTAATCTAAAGTAGAATGGATTAAGCAAAGTATCTGTGATATGAGTGTTTATTGTGAATTTTAGTATATCATATTGTGAATAAAAATTATGAATTAGACACTTTAACTCTAGGGAAAAAAATGTGAAGAAGAAGTAAAAATGAATTAATATGTACCTATACATATTTTTGGAAAACAAATGTAAGTCGATTCAACCAAAGGCATATTACAACTTAGTTTTTGTATTTGTCTCATTTCATCTTTTAATTTGTGCATTTCTTCATATATGTTTTTTTTCTTTCTTTCTTTTTTTGTATACTTATTTTCGCTGTGCCTAATTCAGTATGCCCATTTTTGAATTACTATCTTTATCAATTCAATTCCAGTCTAATATCAAAGTTATCATTCCCATTCTTTTTCACCCAATTGAGATATGTATAATACGTAATTAGTGTATTGTATGAAAAAAATATCTAACGAGGTTGGGAGAATTGATAATTGTCGAGGCTCTGCCGAGACAATGATCGATTCTCCCAACCTCGTTAGATATTTTTTCATACAATTCACTAAGTATGTATTATATTTATCTTATAACATGTATTTGTTTTGTTTTCGTCGATGTTTCTAACTGAAATGCAAGTTTCTAAAAATAACTACATTGTATCATTGTTCTAAAAATAACTATGTGATATCATAAAAAATATCATACGGGATGTTATCACACGGATATTTGTATTGTTATAAGATAAAAGTAAAGAACATATAGATCCTAAATAATAATCGGACTTTTAATATTTCTCGAAACAGCAAAAGATACTTGCCCTTTTTGAATAACCTGAACGATTTCAAAATAAAAAAAAATCTCTAAAGTTATAATAAATCTATTAGTCTTGGCTTTTCTTTATATTTTAAGTTACAACACAGGGTTTCAATTTTTACTGGTCTCACATGAAGAAGATGGCTTTGCAGCTGAAAGGTTGTTTTATACATTAAATTTTAACATACGGCACTATTTTCTCTCAAGAACAGAACTTTAAAATTGTTAAGTACTGACATGATGAATGTGTGACCTATGACGCGAAAATGAGAAGGAAGCCTGGGAAAAGCGAATCGCTGTGCAGACTGACCTGGTCGAGACTTTTCATAATTAGGAAATTTTCAGAATCTAGAATAATAATTATATCGTCTTTATATATGACCAAGTGCATATCATTTGCAACAATTCCAAAGTGCGCCAAATAAAGACTCTGGCCAGCCTTTGGATCTGTACAGTGTGTCCAGAGTCTTCACCTGACGCTTTTGAGATCTATAAGGTTTCGATGTATCTTTAGACAGGCGTCAATCTTCTAATTACACCGTATAAATGGCTAGGTTGCTAGTTGTTTGTGCCTCGAAATGTTTCAAATTGTTGAAAGTGTCACACACAGGCTAATATATTTGTTTAGAAATAACCACCTTCTGATTGACATCAGCTTGGTGCAATCCCTTTTCAAATGTTTATTTTACAGAGTTCTAAAATGATCCTTTCACACGACGGATGATATATCATTTTCTCTGTTATACATGCACAGTCGAAATTGCTCGGAAGACCACTTCTAAAACCCTTTCCTGTTTTACAAAATTTTGGACCTGTCCAAATTCAAAGTTTTTGCAGACGAAAATTCAAAGTGGATTTTATTTGAAAAATAACCATTCAGTAGGGGAGAAAATAGTGTGGAAAAAGAAGAAATTTGCTTGTCAGAAGCAATTTCTTCTTTTTTCACATTTTTTTCTCAATCATAAAATCACAGACAAGTAAAAAGCAGGGATTAAACAGCAAAGGGTTAAGCGACTATCCTGAAACCGTTAGTAACATCGTGAAATTGACTGTCATCACGATCAAAACCATTCTAAAACACTGCTTAATTCATTCCAAACATCACTCAAATCGATAAAAACGCTCCGAAATCATTAAAAAACTTTTCGAAATCGTTCAAGACGATCAACATATTTTACGATTTCATTGGATTGTGTGGATTTAGAAGTGTCTGATTGGTCCATGAAAACCAGAAGAGTACGTAAATTGTATTAAAGGGAAGTATTAAATATCGCTTATTTTGTTCAACTGTTCAACTGAACAAAATTAGCGATATTTATTACCCCCCCTTTATATTCATTCAAAACTCGCTCCACACACTCATTCAATTGCGTTCCAAAATCATTCCAAAATCATTCATCACGTCAATTTCACGACGTTCTTAACTCTTTCTCTGTTATACATGTACAGTCGATATTGTTCGGACGATAACTTCTATTCTAACTTTAAAAGGTTATATTCACCGTATGCAAAATCTATGAAAAGTGGACATTACTAAAGAAAATACGTGTATTTTTAAATCTTATGTTCTTTGAACCTATTAGAATCTTCTCAATTTTGTTTGGTTTTAACATCATTGACATTCAGTATGGCTTACGAGACAATCTGTATAATCTATATCATTGCATAAAATGTATGTTTTCGGGTCGTTAAAGTCATGCGTTGACGGACAAAACCCAGGCGTTAACGAGAGAAAACGTGGATTAATCAGTAAATTCACGTGCCGTTAACGTCCGGCTTTTTAATTTAAATATTCCCGGTCTGGGCCTATACACTTTATAAGTTTCCTTGTCCTACATTATTATAGAGCATTAACTTAAGACGTTGCTGTAAATCCCGCGTTAAATTGTGTGACGTCATAAATTTACCAAGCAACGTGAATAAAAACAAGATGGACGGTGTAATGCATGACGGCATATAAGTAGGCTTGTAACTGATTTTATATCGTTTCTATGAAATTATTTCTACTCTTATCTTTTTTTTTATACAATAATAGCGTCAATTCACGCTTTTTCGGGCGTTAACATTTGCAAGAGACCCTAAAATGCGTTAACGCCCTCGTGCTTCGCACTCGGGCGTTAACTATTTTTCGGGTCTCTGCAAATGTTAACGCCCTCAAAAACGTGCAATCAAAATGACCGGTCTTATATATCATGAAAAATCATTTTAAGCGGTCGTTCTCATAAGCAAACAATTGTTTGTGCTCCCATGAGTGGTCATAACAAAAGTTTAACTGTACATGTACAGTCATCAGAAATAATTATTATACTACATTCCTTTTTTTCAATTTCACAATGCTTTACATTGTTCTCGACAGTTACAAAACTACTAGAAACAATAACAACAACAATAGAAACAGTCTAGATGAATTTACTACAGACATATTAAGGGGTCAGCGCAACACTATCGTAAGTGCCTATGAATATATAGGCACTTACAATAGTGTTGCACTGACCCATCGATATTCACTCGTGGCCAGGCTCACATACATATAATGGTCTAAGTTTGAATAAGTCATTTGGATAATTCTTAATATTTCTGCTAGATAATATTCTTTTGTGGACCTTCCATTTGACACAGATTTCTTTTTGAAATCACAAAAAATTCAGCAAGAAAACAGAAAAGCCTGCTAGCTATAATATTCGATCGTATAAGCTTTAACTTTTAAGCTAGAGGGATGATACAAGAATATGGTGCCCGTATCATTTTTGCTTGCTCTTCAAACTAACGTTAGTAATGTGATTCCTTTATCTTACTTTTTTTATATCAGAGATGAAGAGACAATTTATTGATTTCATGGAAGTATGAAACTTAAATCTTATTACATTGTATGAATACGCAAAGCGGATTAATACACAAGTGTGATAAGGTTTTTAGCTACATACCTTCATGAAATTATTTGATTTTCTCTTCATATCTTATAATTTTATATAATGAAGCAAAAATGCAAAGATTTGTCAATAATGAAAGCAGTCTCTAACATGTCTACTGTTTGTGGAAGCTCACAAAATAACTGTGCACTCAAAATTGTTTTCATTGAGAAATAAAACAGTTTTTTCATCAGATCAGATTGCACGAATTCTGACAGAATCTTATTAAATTAAGTAATAAGTGCACACATGCAATAAAAGCACTGGTTTTATTAGTATGAACCATTATGTTCAAATCAAATATTATAGCATAAAAATTCTTGCTTATTATTGAAAAGCTAGATCACTATTTAGTTAATGTCCATGGAAGTGATTTTGCCTAGAAAGTAGAACCAATAGAGAAGCATCGCCCTTATAATTACTTTAGAGATGACCTAAGGCTTTTTGTTGCTTCTCCTGACAAATATACCGAAGGGTAACATCTAGACATTTCGAATAATGTTTTTTGAAAAAAAATCACCAATCGGTTGATAATCGTAGACCTATGTTAGATAGCAGCTGGAGGCTAGGAAATGATGTTATGGTTGTACTGGTAAGAGAAATACTAGGAATCAATTGTTAGGTGCTCCAGACGCCGCGATAAAACTGAAAACTGGTGAAAGTGGCGTAAAACTCCATTCAATCAATTAAACTCTGGTACACAGATTCAGTCTTATTAAAGGGAATCCAAAGTAAAGAAACCACCTAGGTATGCCAAGCTAATAGAATCCAAATGCTCTAAGCATGCTTATTAAATGTCAAGATGCATGCGATTAGTTAAACAGATAATTAAGCGACGCTACACTTTAAGTTTTTAAGTTGGAATGCGGAGCAATTCCAACTTAGATTTAACAAAACCGCAAATTGAACACAAGATAATTCGATTTCGGGTTTTCTGATAACACATATCACGTGAACAGGATGTGAATACACTTCGGCCTATTTTGTATATCTCAACTTGACATAGGCATGCAGTTTATTTCATCAAGAAGTAATAATGTTAAACAATTACACAACAATCACTTCATGTAAATTATTAACACGCCTATTTATGTTTTAAACGATATTTATTGAAACTTGCGTACGAATTTACTAGTAACCACATATTTACATTACTTTATTTGGAAATCATGTGATAAGTCAAGTCAATTTAAGTCAGCTATTGACAATAGCACTGGCCAATCACGTGAACTGCTTATTTGGTAATGTCCCGACCTGTTTTTCGTAGAAGTGTGGAAATAGCACAAGCCAATCACGTGCTCTGCTTATATGGTAATGTCGCGAGCGGTTTTTCGTAGAATTATGTTGTAGCTTCTTTTAGAGGTCTAGTTTCTCTTTCTGATAGTTCAAATGTTTTTATATCTAATTGTTCCGTAAAGCATCATTAGAAACGCGCAACATCTGCAGATTATTTATCTGTATTAAAATCCGATCCAGCAAATATTCTCTTTCTATTACTTCTCTAAAACAACAACAAAAAAACGGAACCCCCTTTCCAAATGGTGCGATAATTTCTCCGATGGTGGACGCAGCAAGGATCGATGAAGGTATAGATCGACAAGTTAAAGTGAGTGATCAAAGGTCAATTTTGTCTCCACCTGTATAGACAAAATCTACCTTTGATCACTCACCCTAAATTGCGGGTCTATAGGCAAATATTTATCTTCTCTTTCTGCTTTTGTCCATTTTCTTTAAAATTGCTTAGACATAAATTCACTTGTGCAAAAATACGCATGTGCGCAATCCTTCAAATTTCATTGAAGATTATGACAGGTTAACTACAGCCTTGGTTTTTATCAAATATCTGAACGAGTTTACCAACCCTACGTGTTTTGTCTTCAGGGGCCTCTTTCAAGAAAGGTCATACGACCGAAATTTGATCTAATCACAATCGTACGATTAAAATTGGCTTTCAAGAAACATTTTTGGCTTTCAAGAAACATTTTGGGCTTTCAAGAAACATGTCGTATTGTTTAATTTACTCATAAATTCACAACACCTAAAGGCTAGTCGTGAATTTTGCGATTTAGACTGTGCAAGCATACGCACGCATGTACGCCCACTTTTCTTGTAAAACACAACTCCTCCAAAGTTTCTTATGGATTTTGATGAAACTTTAACAGAATGTTCCTAGTCACCTGACCCTGCGCATAAACTCACGGTTTGGTGAATTGCAGCCGCGTCTTGGAAAAGGGGGCCTTCACGTAAAAAAATCTTGTGTTCACACAACTCCTGCTCCATTTATGGACCGATTTTGATGATACTTTCACAAAACGTTCCTAGTCACCTGACCTAGCGCACATTCTAACGCAGTTTGGTGAATTTCAGCCGTGCCATGGAAAAAGGGGCCTTCTTGAAAAAAGATTTTGTGAACGCAACTCCTCCATTTATGGAATGATTTGGATGAAACTTTCACAAAATGTTCCTAGTCACCTGAACTTGCCTATATAGTCGCGGCTTGATAAATTACAATTACGTCTTAGAAAAAGGGACCTTCTTGTAAAATGCTTGTGAACGCCTTCTTTATTTATGGACTTATTTTAAAGATTTTTTAACGAAATGTACATTGTTACCTGACTTTTTGCATGTCGTTGCAGTTAAGTGAATTTCAGTCGCGTCATGGAAAAGGGGGCCTTCATGCCAAAATTCTTTTGAATACAACTCCTCCTTCATGAAAGAAATATCCGTATTGTTAATTTTCTTTTTTAATACATATTGTACATTTGTACAAGATGAAAGTTAATAGCTCTTTTATCCCCCGCCGTTTTCGGCGAGGGGATATAGTAATGGTCTCCGTCCGTCTTTCCATCGTTCCGAGGTTCCGTCACTAAACTTTTCCGGAGCATATCTCCTAAAGTATAATAGCTATCATACGATTTTTCTTCTTGAAAGAGACCCCAGGTCCCACCGGAATACCTACAATACTCATGAACAAATATGCTCTTTTCTTCTCGATTCGCGCATGGTAATCATATCATCTGCGTGTACATTGCTTTAAAGTAAGCACGAATATATTTTCTTGGTTTTTCTAATACAGAATTATTTTCTCTCATTTCTTCTTTTTTATTATTTTTCTTTTATCAGATGCAGGCATGTATAGCGATTCAGGGAAATAAGCGTATCTCGTTATTGAAATACATTGATTAATATACGCCCGTCAAAAGACGAGACGTATTATGAAATCACCTCGGCGGTGGGCGGGAGGCGACAGCTTTGCTAGTGGCTTGATGTCACTGTCTCTTGAACGCATTCCAACTTATCAGTACTTTCAGTACTTTGATTTTTAACAGTTGTAAGAGTTTGAATTTTTGATGTTCATTTTTTGTGACGTATACAATTCATTTTTACAATTATTAAAACTTATGTATTTGATTGGTAGATGTTCTCCTTCTTGAAAGCTCATTATACCTTTCCTTATATTTACTTTCGTTTTCTTTTTCAAATGTTTGTTTTGGGGTGTTTTGTATTGTCAGTTTAGCATTTGTGACCCGTCACGTTAAAAGGGACCACCTGGGAACTTCGTAATATAAATATTCGAAAAAGAGATTTGTTCTAGAACAGGCAAATCAGACGTCGCATTTCCAAGATTCTTTCATAGGAAGGTAGATAAATTATTCTAGAATCACAAAAAAAACGTAAAGTGCGAAACGTTTCGATCCTAGTCAGTCTGCGCAATTGGCGCAGTCTGACTAGGGGTGACACTCTACGCACTATCCAGATGGGTACTTTCGCTTGCAGGTTACATTTTTAAGTTATCTCTCTTTCAGAATCAGACCTTTTAGTTTAGAGGTACAGTGTAGAGACTAGAACCTCTAAGATGATGATGTTAGGACAGAACATCGCCGGAGAGTACCTGTGTGTTGGCGATTATATCTGTCTGTATTCTGTGGAGACGGAGGGCTATGTTTACAGTCTACAGTCAAGGTAAGGGCTTCCAGGCTTCTGAATCCAGTCACGTAACCCGTCTATAGATGCACAGGTTTTAGTGGGTTATCAAAGGTTTATTTTGTCTATACATATAAATTATAGACAAAAACCGACCTTAATAATTCACGCAAACGTGTAAAATTGTTAATAACTTGGAAGTGCGAATCGTGAAGAGCCTGATTGAGTCCAACTAGGCACAAACTGACGAGCATCGATAAGCATCGATATTTCCGTTAAAAAAGAAGTTAATTTAAATGAAATTTTTATTTAACCTCCAGTGACCCTGGTCCGACCACCTAAGATCATTTGGCAGTACAAATCTTTTTTTTAAAGAAAAATTCAAAAGTGAGTGCGTAATATTTTGTTACATCCTTTTATGATAAATTTGCTGATTAACCCATTTACTTAAAGAACAATTTTGTTGATATTTATGAATTTAAAATAATCTTGGAGTAAGTTGGCTATTTTGAAATGCCCTGCCTCCGACCATTAGGTGATGTTATACTTCAGCAAGCATTGCAGCAAATTTTAAATGCTTTTTATGAATAAATGTTAGCTAAACTGTCGAAGAAAAAAAACAACATTTTTAATATGTATTGTATCTAAAATTAACGCGTCTTCAGTTAGGAAATGTTGCGAATAGGAAAATTGGGAATAAAAGTACCGTCGGATTATAATTTGCTAATCGACCGTCTTAACCCTTATTCTGGAACAGTTTTCTTGCGCTTGGTAAACTCATGATAAGATGGTAAATAAACTCTCATGGTTACTCTCATGCTTAATCCGATTTTAGCCAATTTATAGCAAAATCAAAAACTATTACGGGCATGGTACATGGCTGGAACTAGGGCGTCCGATGATACAATTTGAGTTTTGTTCTATAGTAGATTGACCATAAATGGTGTCAATCTGTTTTTTCAAGAAAAAGTGTTCCATTGAGTCTCCGGACAGTTCCTTTTCGTTCGACTCATTCTGGGTGATAACTGAAATATCAGTGAAAAAACAACATCTTTTATGTGAGCTTGATAGCAAAGACAATTTAATATCGACATTGAGCAAATTTTAAATCACTTTCACGACAATCTACAGTTTCATTACACGCGCTTTAAACAAATACGAAACATTTCAAAGCATTATATTAAGAAGTAAAAAGAGATTAAACATTTTCAATGAAACTTTAAAAAAAGGTCTCTGAAAGAAAAGAAAGAAACGGGGAAACTGAAAACATATTTTCTCAAATTCTCTCATCTCATCGAAAAAATCAGTGATATGATGGCTTCAACGAAAAATTCTTCAACTAATTACGACCGTGCCTTATAAATTAATTATGTTTCTAGTAAAAACTAGATGTGATTATTATACACGAATTCATGCCGGCAAAACAGCATTTTCTTTAAATTTGACTTTCATCGATGGCCTCGACCGACGACCTTGATCTTTGACACTTGACCTTGACCTTGACCGCGGTTTCAGAAGCATTGTATGAATGGCATCATACATGTCAACTATTAAGACTGAGTCCTGAATAGACTCTAAGAAGTTGGCAACGTTTAGTTTTTTGCTGTTAAGTTTTGAGCTTGACATTGGTATATGGCCTTTACCTTATAACATAAATCTGTTTTTGGCATCAGCACTGAATATTGTTTTGATATGAAGCATAATGCCAAATCTGAAAAAGCTTTCAAATATAAGACCTTAATATGTACCCTTGACGTCACATGACCTTGGCCTTGGTATTTGTAGATACGCATGATCATCATACCAAATATCAACATTTTATTTTGAATATGCTTGAAGTAAAACCAATTGCAAGTTTTTTTGGCTAGGTTATTACCGATAGACGGGCATACACACGGACAAACGGATGGAAAGACGAACAGATAGACATGCAGACGGACAACGGAAAAATAATATACCTCTGATCTTTCGATGCGAAAGTAAAACATCGGAAATAAACATTATTATCCTTTCTTTTTCTGAAATCTGGAGAAGACGACAAATAATGTAAATAAATAACACTTAACAGATCAGAATATTTTGAAGCAGTTTCCCTAACCGATGTGTTTGGAGAGAAATCCTGAGATTTCGTTTACATCTATGCTGCGAGTAATTCATTTATACACCAATTCAACAGATGCCCGTTATACAAAACATCTTACGATCATTTTATGCGTAAGTCAAAAAATCGAAGTTGCTTCTACAGTGGTAACTAAATACTGAATTCTGCCATGCATGAATTCGTCATTTCTTCTGAAGACGATTCCAGTGAGATATTGCAAGGCAGAATCTAATAATAAATGCAGACACAAGGTACGATTTGTGATTTTCACTTACGAAGAATTTAGTAAAAATGGCCCCATGTCCGTTCTTGATATTTGAAATTTTACATTGGTCCAAATTAAAAGAAGTTGCAGGCGATACAATGAAAAGTTTACCATCGTAGGTTTAACAAGAAGGAATAACTTGTTACAATTAAGATTTCAACAGAGGTACAGATAAGAGGGGATAAAGCAAGTCTTTTTTTATTTCTCGTTGATACACCATTTTGTGGGTACTCATTTGAATCGTCTTGACAAGACGATTCAAATGAGTACCATCAGCATTTAGTGTGTGCTATCAACTGGCACTGAGTTTATACTACACCTTAAATGATTATGAACGTTTTACTGAAAAAAAAAAATACAAGTACCATCTAAGGGCAGGTAACTCTTGTATTAAAACGAGTACGGAAAGGCACCTTCAAATTTTGATGTAATGACTATACATATTAATCTACAACATCTGTGAACAAGAAAAAATACATTGGGTGGGAAAAAAAAAACGCCATGTATCCATTGCTACCTGAAGGTGGTGGACCGTTATGGTTACGCAACGTTTCGGGGTTCATGAACTTAACCAGTGTTAGCCGCTGTTTCCTTATGATTTTATTAGGAAACCTCGGTTAACATTGTGAGAGATCTTAAGTTCCGAAATTTTTCAGAATAATTACGGGTCCACTACCTTAATTGACACTAGTGATTTTTTCTAATTTTGAAAAGTCTAAAATTCAATCAGCTTATCAAGGTTGAAATAAATAAAAATCTACTGTTTCTCAATTAGAAATGACAAAAAAATATTCATATATTTTATGAGCATTCAAGAACTACGATGTTTGCAAACTTTTTAGTCAATTATTCTATTTCGAAGACAGAAAAATAATGTTCATTTGTATTTAAGCTTACAACAATGTTTTGTATTGAACCAAAGGGAATACACTTCATTCATTCAGAACTTTATGGAACCAATATTTTCATTGTCGCCGAACGTATAACCAGAAAGATCAAATTATTAAATTTCCTAAATTCATGGATTCTCTTCAATAAACATCAATTTTACATCTTGACATTTCCATTTTTCCTGCTTGAAACAGGAAAACACAGAAATTGTCTTTATTGCTGTTTCTTTTTCGGGCATATTACTGGAGCGGGCCGTTTTAACGTACATTATGGGAGTCATTGAACTTGTCAATTTTCATACGACATTTTGACGGGCGCTTCAGAACGGTTTTCAATTTTTATATGATAAGATATAACTTGCTTCTTGGAAAAATTAGAGGACAAAGCCAGCACTTTTGAAGTGCTGGTAGCATATAAAATGACGAGATTGCTAAATTTGTATAAATACATGCAACCAATTTGATTGGGGCAGTTATTGGTAGCATATCGTTTCATTTTCACCAAATATAAAACGGGAAAGATCAATTTTATATTCTTTCCAAATACTCCAGAAAGCATCATTTTTTCATTTAAACATATCAAGTTTGTTTGCTTGAAATTGGAATAAAAGCTTTATTACTCTTTTTTTTTCTTCTTCAAGAATGTGTTGCACAAGTGTCACGTTTGAACGTGCATTATCAAAAACAGTGAATTGAAGTCAATAAATTGATTCAAATGAACTTGCCCTTTCATACCGTATCTTCGAATGATGACATTCTATTTCTGAACCATCTCCAGAAATTTTTATGAAAAAATTCGCCTGTAGTTTTTTGCCTACACTCTGTTATGTTATTGAATTAAATGCAAGTCGGGAAAAGTCGTTTTAAGCAGTCTTTAGTTCAGATATATATTCCAGAGACTTACTTTACTTAAAATCATCATCAAAGGTAGTTCAAATTCTCAGAATACCTTGCCATGCGTTCAGGATGACAAAACGGTGTAAACTATTTGCAAATCATTCCATCTTTTGCACTTGCGTGTAAAGCGGAGTATAATTTGCACCGGTATGGAATTCTGAATGCAGAATTGCAAAAGAAAGGACATTCTCATATCTATTTTTTCGTCTGGAAATTTAACCAACTTATTTTTAGCCTCCTAAAAATAAACAAACCAGAAGAACGTAATTCATCATATAATTCTGAGGGTTTATTACTCAACAAGACAAAATGTTATTTTGGGAATGATATTTTTGAATTTTCCCAAGCTTTAAACAAAGGAAACTAATTTTAAGTTTGAAATATGTAACTTGTCACGCAAATAGTCGTAGAATAGTTTGATCGATTTGAATTAAATGTTAATGGTCTTGAACGTTTTCGAAATGATTTCGGATGATTTCGTAGCGCTTTTGATTGATTCGAGTGAGTGTTTGAAATGAATGAATGGAGCGATGAGTGGGCGATGTAGAATGGTTTCATCGGAATGACAGTCAATTTCACGATGTTACTAATTGTTGAATGATCACTCTAGAATCGGGAAATCAGCCAAAGGTTTCGATCTCAGTCCGCTCAGTCGCGAGTTACATACACGTATAATGAATCACATTTATTTCTTAATGGAAAAGGGTTTGTCGTTTGCCTAAATTGTCTAAGCGAAAATTGCATTTAAATGCAAACGTCCCCATCTCGAATGTTATTCGTTATTCTGTGAAAATAAATTATAGCCTTTTTTGTATTTTGCAATCCGCATATCTTTGCATTGCTTTTATAGATATTTTCTGAATTCAATCGTTCTATTCCACTTTCCTTCATAGAGACCTCTTCATCGAAGCATTCAAAAATCGCATGCTACTTTAATTGTAGCTTCAGCCTTTGTGTGTGTGCGTTTTATTTATATAGATGCATGGCGTACTTGACGGGAAAATCGTTGTGTAAGAACGCTGATGAAGCAATATGATTCCTAACAGAAATTTGTTTAAAATAATACCCTCAGCAACATGCATTTCATTCTGTGAAATACATCGGTATACAACTATTAAATTGGAACATATGAATATCCCAAAGGCACTTCCCAATATTAAAACATGCAGCGTTAAAGCACATTGGGCATATACATTATTGGCATGCTGCTATTTCACAAGAGACAAATAATTTTGACATATGTTTGTAGATATCCTGGGACAAGTGCCAATTTATATATGTATTTAAAGAATGATTTGTGGTATTCCAAGTGGCGAGGAGACGAAAATTTGGTCAATTAACCTGCATTTGGCGAAGTATCATTATCTAAAAACATGTCTTTTAACCAATTTTGTTTAGCCAGTTCGAACTCAAGCCAAATTTATTCAAGGCCAAAAAACATGCTGCTTCCATTTTCAACATTTTATTAATTGAAATGAATCGCTGCTGTATTACTTTGACCAGTCCAAAATATTTTTTTCGCGTAAAAGGCCACAAAGAATTATAAATTTCTTTGCTTGATTATCCGTTTCCATCCCCCTGTCAGGTATTATCGACACAAAGACCGAGGTGATCGTTTTTGATCGGTTATTGTCCTTTCCATTTGAAAAATCGTTAGGACGTTTCCATAAACAGGAAAGTACCGCGGTCATAAGTGTAGTAATTTTCATATTTTAGGTAATTCGGCTTCCGGTGGTCCTTCGGTTATTTTTAGAATACGATTGAAAGAAAATCACATTTTGTTAATTATTCCCGATCGTCTCTGGAGATCTTTTGGACATATTATAATTTGATGTTAACAAAAAATGGTGATGATAACAACACGCAAAACTATAGGCCTAATACGCCCAGTTTTTATCTTTCATTGATTTTGTTTTATCCAACGTCATCCTTTGCGGGATGGGTGATTATATAGAAGATAATTGTTTGTTTCAGTGTAAGATCGATTCATATTTCATTGAGTGAACAACAAAAGCTATATTTTCACGAGTGGCAGAGCCACTAGTGAAAATATAGCTTTTGTTGTTCACGAAATGAAATATTTATCGATCTTACACGAAAAACAAACGATTATTCTATTTCTTTAATGCAAAAATGAGACAAAATGTGACATTTCAAGGACATATTTTCGTAAAGCGCGTCATTTTGCGCGTGATTGCTATGCAACGTTCATTGTGACGTCACTTATTTCGCCCCGCATAGATGACGTCAGATAGGATGAAATGCACCAAAGCAGGGTATAAGTTTTTGATAATTTCACTGCTTTTGCGGTGAGATTATCAAGTGATAATCTACCGTTATTTCTCGATAAACCACAGAAAAGCATTAAAGAATGTGACATCATATAACCTCAAGTGCGAAACGACGCGCTTTTATGGCTGCGCCCTTATTATTTCCGAGGTCTATACAATAGAATCGCCTAGAGTTCCCAATTGGTCCTTTCGTGTATCTGTTCGTTCATCTTTTGGTTGATAATTTCTTTACGTCTCGTCTGAAACAAGCCAATCAAGCTGAAACTTAGCAGGGGTGCTCATTGAGTTTGACCTTTCGGGAATTATGAAAGAAGTTGATTACGACAAAACTCTGGTTGCCGTTGCAACAGACAGATTTCAACTGTAGTATATAGAAACAGATGAGAGAATCATGTTAAGAAATCCTCCTACTTATACACATGGATTAGCGTGAAACATATTGTTGCAGTTTGGTAACATATTATTCTGCATCGCATAAAAACATGCTTTCATGTAAAATCTCTGTTTCCACATCTCCTACACTTATGTATGACTTTGCTTTAGGGCTATCTTTGTCCTTTAGTTTTAGATGTTCTACAGCAATTCGAAAATAAGAGCAGGAAGTGATCTTATCGTTTATTTCTTACTCTATATACACATGTGTTAACCTTTGTTTTCTCAGTATTTTTTCGGCGACATTTTTCGTTTGCTTGCAAATTTGTGGTCAAGGAGTCGAGCAAAACAACTTTAAGTTAAAGGTATAATCGTCAATATTTGTTCATTTCATTTGATTTTGTGTCCATTGACCAAATGATCTTAATATATCTAAACATCGTAGAGTCTTTTTTCATCTTATTCATTCATTCATTCATTCATTCATTCATTCATTCATTCGTTCGTTCGTTCGTTCGTTCGTTCGTTCGATCGTTCGTTCGTTCGTTCGTTCGTTCGTTCGTTCATTCATTCATTCATTCATTCATTCATTCATTCATTCATTCATTCATTCATTCATTCATTCATTCATTCATTCATTCATTCATTCATTCATTCATTCATTCATTCATTATGGTAACTGCTACGTATTGTTCAAGAAATTACATTATCGCTTGAATAACCGTTGGTTATTTGATCCTTCATTCACAAGAATGATGCATGGTATTTCATTAAAATTGAAATATAGCCAAAGAATATTTGCTAAATTAGAGCAAAAGCCAGCCTTTTTATTAGGGTCTCGGTTGGGATATTTTAAAGGAACATATCTTATAAACACCTATTTTTCAAAGTTCTTAAATATCTTGAGACATAACAACACAATAACCTATCACAAATTACAGCGTCGACCCGCTATTGCTTATAACAGAATGTTCCTGAAAGCTGCCCATACGCGCTCAATATTATATATATAGACGATATTGAATGAGTGGTCATGGAATACCGAATTTATCAAACGAGTCATCTATTAACAGATAAAAACGAGGCTTCGCCGAGTTTTTATCTGTTTTAGATGACGAGTTTAAAAAAATCGGTATTTTATGAGCACGAATTCGAAATTTTATTTATAATATGACCTGAATTTTTGCGATAAATCAAGGAAATCCCAGAAATTTTAGATTCAAGTTTTTCCGCGAAACATATAACGCCGTTCGTAAAATTACGTCAGCAAATGCTTTATAACGTCATTTTCACAATGAAAATATAACGTTGCAATACGTTCTTAGCTCCTTTACATAGTTATTGCACTAGTGTTATAACACCCGTGTATAATCACAAATATTCAACGGAGTTATTTCACTCCCGCGACGTAGGTCATGTTATAAACAGATCATCTTCAACATCGAAATTACACGATCAATGATATTTCCAATCAAGTACATTGAAAATGTCATTTAAGCCTGTGCGTGATATTTTCAACAATTTCAAATAGGCCCTTAGCAAAGACTCTGGCCAGTCTGTCCATGCACACAGTCTGACCAGAGTGTTTACTTTGCGTTTTGTAGATAGATACCATCTCAAAGTATCTAGAGACATTCAAGCAATCTTCTTATTACCTTATTTGGCTTTCTATGCGGCTACATTTTTGTTCCTCACGCACACGTTAAATTGTTGGAAATGTCATGCACAGGCTCATTTGTCTTATTTTGACCCTGCATTCTGTAGCATTGAATTGTATATTCTAACGGCTAAAAATATTTTCATTCCAGTTAGACAAATTGACAATTTTCTTTTGAAATCCCAAAATAACTATAAAATGTAATTGTCTGTCTGTGAAATGTCATGGCGCGTATAAATTGGCTTTGAAATGGCTTTACTGGTCTAGTACTTGTATTTGCCATGCAGTCTATTTTTGGTTACTGGTCTAGAACTTGTATTTGCCATGCAGTTTATTTTTGGTTACTGGTCTAGAACTTGTATTTGCCATGCAGTTTATTTTTACGTTTCTGAATTTTATAACGAGAGTACTAACATATCGAGCTAATACTACAGTTTCCTAAATCGGCCATTTCGGTGTCGCTTATATGTTTATGACCGTTTTATACAACATCTCCTCCTATGGATGTCATCATTGTAATATCTTGATTGTAAATTGTAATACAACCTCAAATAATATATATGTCTTCATCCACTTTGGATGGACAAGTAAAGTCCCATTTGCACTTACGACCATCTACATCCATGGGCCACCACGTTTTATAAGCAATGTCCTATTAAATGACAGATTCATTGATTCACCCTACTTTGAAAAAGTCACAAAACTCGCAAAATGCAGGGAATTTTCAAAATTCCAGTCGAAGAAATACCGTTATGTTGTTGAAAAATCACTATGCCTTCGATACCTTAAAGGTAGATGAATACAAATAAGTAAAGAAAACATTATTTATGATGTTCATTTGCGTAAATGAGGTGAATTTGTTTAATTTACCACACCCTCCAATGTTAATTTTGAAATTGAGGGTACCCATGTTCTCATGCAAGTTAAATTGCTTTCCATGGAGAATTTTTTTATGCATTTGGGTTTTGTTATCTACCAAGTGCATTGGCTATTGGAAATCGTCAAACACTTGCATCTTTAACGTTGTTAAGTATTACTTTTCGTGCATTATTTGAGTGACCGATTAGAAGTTGGTTTAAGTTTATGTACATGTCAAATATTAAGACTGAGTCCTGAATAGACTCTAAGTAGTTAGCAACGTTTAGTTTTTTGCTGTTAAGTTTTGAGCTTGACATTGGTATATGGCCTCTACTCCATAACATAAATTTGATTTTGGCATCAGAACTGAATATTGTTTTGATATGAAGCATCATTCCAAATCTGAAAAATGTAGAATAGTCTTGATCTAATAAGCAAGCTAGGTTTTGACAAGGCTTTCAAATATTAGACCTTAATATGTACCCTTGACGTCACATGACCTTGGCCTGGGTATTTGTAGATACGCATGATTGAGTTCGATCATCATACCAAATATCAACATTTTATTTTGAATATGCTTGAAGTAAAACCAATGCCAAGTGTTTTTGGCTAGGTTTTTACAGATAGACAGGCATACACACGGACAGACGAATGGAAAGACGAACAGATAGACATTCAGACGGACAACGGCAAAAAAATATACCTCTGATCTTTCGATGCGAAAGTAAAACATCGGAAATAAACATTATTATCCTTTCTTTTTCTGAAATCTGGAGAAGACGGCAAATAATGTAAATAAATAACACTTAACAGATCAGAATATTTTGAAGCAGTTTCCCTAACCGATGTGTTTGGAGAGAAATTCTGAGTTTTCATTTACACCTATGCTGCGAGTTATTCATTTATTCACCAATTCAACAGATGCCCGTTTTACAAAACAACTTACGATCATTTTTGCGTTAGTCAAAAATCGAAGTTGCTTCTACAGTTGCAACTAAATACTGAATTCTGCCATGCATCAATTCGTCATTTTTTTCTGGAGACGATTCCAGTGAGATATTGCAAGGCAGTATCTAACAATAAATGAAGTCACAAAGTACGACTAGTGATTTTCACTTACGATTAACTTTTTCATAAGAAGTTTAGTAAAACGGTCACCATGTCCGTTCTTGATTTTTGAAATTTTACATTGGTCCAAATTGTAAGAAGTTTCAGACTACAATGAAAAGTTTACCATCGTAGGTTTGACAAGAAGGAATAACTTGTTACTATTAAGATTTAAACAGAAGTACAGATAAAAGGGGGTAAAGCCAGTCTATTTTTTTTCTCATTGATACACCATTTGTAGGTACTCATTTGAATCGTCTTGTACCATCAGATACATTGCGAAACGTTTCTTAATGATTCTTTATCCGACTTGAACCTTAATGTTCCCAGTTTTTCATTTATAAGGAAAGACAGAAAACTAAAAAAAGGAGGGGGAATTTTGATTTATTTAAAAAATTGTATCCCGTTTAACCGAAGGTCAGATTTAGAATCGGAAGATATAGAATCGGTATGGATAGAAATATGCCATAAGAACTCAAAATCTTTTCTCTTGTGTTTTGTTTATAGACCACCACAATCAAATAAAGATTGGATATCTTCATTTGATATACAAATAAAAAATGCAGATGAATACTGTAACGAATATTATATAATTGGGGACTTAAACTACAATTACCTATCAGAAAACAAAAACTTTGAAAATAAAGAGTGGTCTAAATTTACTCTGAAATACGGACTCTCACAAATAGTTACTGAACCAACCCGAATATCTAAAACATCTTCGACAATTATAGACCATATCTATACAAATCGTACTGACAGAATCGCAGAAACATTTGTTTCACCTCTTGCATTAAGTGATCATTTTCCAATTTGTTTGACGCGAAAAATCAGAAACAGGCCTTTTAAAGAAAACGTCCACACTGTTATGACGTACAGAAGTTTTGAAAACTTTGAAGAATACGAATTTCAAAATGACTTAATTTCTACGAATATTCATTTTATTGAAATTGAGCCTGACCCAGAGAAGGCGCTTTCATTATTTTACGACATTTTAAATGGTGTTTTATCTATACATGCTCCAATCAAGTCAAAGCGTGTTAAAAGTAAACATTTACCTCAATGGATAAATACCGAAGTTAAAAAAGCAATGTATGAACGGGATCGCTTCCTTAAATTAAAAAAAATGGGATGAATATAAAACTATGAGGAATAAAGTGGTGCATCTCATTCGTAAAAATAAGAAGGAGTTCTACAATAATGCAATCAAAAAGGGTACAAGTAGTAAAGATCTATGGAAAAACTTACACCGAGTACAAAATAATGATAATTTATTAGCTGAACCTGTTCAATTACCTTCGGAAATGGTTTTTAACGGAGAATGTATCCGGGGGGGGGGGGCCCATGATATTATAGAATCATTCAATAAACACTTCATCAATATAGCAAACATTGTGAAAAAGTCACAATTCAATGAACCCCAATTTTACTATCTGCAGAAACATTTGGAAACAGTATTGAAAGGTCAAGTTTTTGATATTGACTTCATAACACCCTTAGAAGTAAAGAAAATGATAAATAATCTCGACAAAAATAAAGCAACCGGAATTGATGGTATTAGTGCCACTATTTTGAAATCTTGTGGCGATCAGATAATTTTACCATTAACATCTATTATCAACAACAGTATTGCAAAAGGTATATTGCGCATGCGTGGGAAATGGCGGTCATGAAAATAATCAAGCTGTACAAAAAATAGAAAAATTGTAAATATATACGGAATATGTTGTTAAAGGAGTGAACTTTATATTAAGAAACGTGTCGGTTGTGCAAATTTAAATGCCTGGGAAAAGAAAACAGAAAAAATCACCGGATAATACAAAAAATCCAACAAAAACTGCACGAACAATGGATAAAAGTGGCGGGAAGGATAACAATGGACAGAAAAGTGAACAAAATAAAGTCGAAACAGGACAAAATTCATCACCAAGTGGACAAAACGGGACTGTACAGGCAAGTCGACCAATGTTACATAATCAAACATTTACAAACACTCATCCATTAATATCTAACGGGTCTCATTATAGTGAACAGAGTGCGTAAACAAGCGCCCAAGGTCAAATGCCGTTCATGGCAATGTTGAACCATTCTCCCCCGATGATGACTTACCCCCCACCCTACCCCCAACAACATCAGTACCAACAATGCAGTACTCCGATGACGTCATCAGCACCCCCGCCTGACATGTTTTCTGCTATCATCCAGCGTTTAGACGTTTTAGACAGTAAATTGTCTAAGCTCGATATAATAGAAAAGAACATTACAGGAATCACAAAGCGAATGAATGAAATGGACCTAAAAATTAGAAACATTGAGGGAAAAGTAAAAGATTTGGAAGAGAGTAGAACTTTCGATGCTAGTTATTTTGACGAATTAACAAAAAAACAAGAACAATTTGATACCTTACTAGACAAAATGAAAAGCTTTGAAAATGAACGAAGTAAAAATGAACAGAATTTACAAGACCAGATAGTTGATCTAAAATGCAGAAGTATGCGAGATAATTTGATTTTCTACAAGTTACCCGAAGAGAAGGGAGAGAACTGTGAAGAGAAAATTTTAAACTTCATTGAATCGAATCTTAAGATGGAGGGAGCAGCCACACAAATAAAACTTCATAGAGCGCACAGAATAGGCAGATTTAACAAGGACTCAATCAGGCCTGTAGTTGCGAAATTCGCATTCTATCCTGACAGAGAGCGTGTTAGAAAAGCGGCTAGTAATTTAAAGGATACAGAATATGGAATTTCTGAGCAATTTCCAAAAGAAGTAATTGACAAGCGGAAAACTCATACCCATCATGAAATCAGCTCGGGACGAAGGCAAGGATACGCGCCTGATAGTAGACAAATTGTATATTGATAATGTGCTGTACTGTGAGAAAAAATAGGATTCAATTGAGAGTACTATTAGCTGTCTAGTGTGGAATGTAGAAGGACTAACATCATTTAAAAGATCATCTCAAGATTTTGTTAATTTTGTAACTAAGTACGATATCATATGTCTGTCGGAAACTTGGACCAAAAAATCGACCATTATTGACTTAAAAGGTTACCCTGACCCAATACATTCGTATAGACGATTACAAAACAAACGAGCAAATAGATCGAGCGGAGGTGTTATTATTTATATCAAAGAAAGTATTAGAAAAGGGACACAACTCGTGAAAAACGATAATGATTCAATAGTATGGTTGAAACTAGATAAATTGTTCTTTAAAACCGAGTCGGATATTTATATTGCTACAATCTATATACCCCCGGAAAATTCAACATTTTATAATCACAATGATAATTTATTTGATATATTGGAAAGTGATATTTTACAGTATAGTAGAATGGGGTTAGTTTTTGTTTGTGGCGATACAAATAGCCGTGTCGGAAATAAATGCGATTATATCAGTAATGATTTACCTTTACAATGTGAAGATAGCAACTGTACCGTACCACCCCCAGCTCGCAAATCGACTGACTTAAAATCAAACCGATTTGGAGAGTACTTACTAGATCTATGTAAATCAACAAATATTTGCATAGTAAATGGTCGCTTGCACCAAGATAAAGATTATGGTAAAATTACATGCATTACTCATAATGGTCACAGTACAATTGACTATCTTCTTACTTCGCCACTTAATTTTAATTCTATAAAACAATTTCTAATTCTCGATTTTAACCCTTTTTCTAATCATGCACCTTTGTTTTTCTCATTGAGAACCAATATTCTCGAAAGAAGAGATTCTCAGCCATTAAATGAAAAAATCATAAAATGGAACCCAAACAATAAAACATTATTTTTACAAGAACTAAGTCATGAAATCGAGCAGTTAGAAAACACAATACGATCCCAAATAGACGAAGGGTCTAAATCGGACGTTTTGGTTGACGTATTTACTAAATTTTTCACTAAACCGGGAAATAAATTCTTTTCGAAAAATATAAGTATGAAAGAACACAATTTCTCTGATACTGACACTCACCAGAAACGATGGTTCGACGAAGATTGTAAGATAAAACGAGAAGCCTATAATATGGCATCAAAAATATTTAGTCGCAATCCATCAGAATCTAACCGGCAAAATTATTTCTTAAAACGAAAGGATTACAAATATTGTTGTAGACAAAAGAAAATAGATTACAACAAAAACATGGCTAACACAATAAATAATATGCGTCGTGATAACCCCCGCGAATTTTGGAAATCATTTAAGACAAATAATAAAACGATTAATCGTGAGATTTCTTTAGATCAATTTTATAACCACTTCAAAAATCTTTCGTCAGAATTTACAAATAATAATTATATAGGACCCTTTGATCAGTATCAAACGGGAAGCAACAAAACCCCTACTTTCGAAGAACTCGATCAACCTATTACTTTAGCCGAAATTTTCTCTGCATGTAAACAGTTAGGAAATAACAAGGCCTGTTCTAATGACGAAATCATTTACGAATATTTTAAGGAGAGCATCGATATAACGGGAAATACATTAAAATTACTTTTTAATTATATACTAGAAACCGGTGATTTTCCCTCATCATGGTGTAACGGTTTGATAATCCCCATTCACAAAAAAGGAGATACGACCGACCCCAATAATTATAGGGGTATAGCGATCACGAGCTGTTTTTCTAAGCTCTTTACGGGTATCTTAAATAATCGGTTAAAAAGCTGGGCGAAGGAGTGTGACGTATTATCCGACGCTCAATTCGGTTTTAAAGAAGGATATAGCACTGTAGATGCGACGTTTATTCTGAACGCTTTAATTGAAAAACAACTAAATAGTAAAAACAAATTATTCACTTGCTTCATAGATTTTAAAAAGGCCTATGATTGCATCGATCGAAACGCTCTATGGTTTAAAATTTTCAAATCTGGTATAGATGGTAAAATGTTTAGAGTATTGCGATCGATGTATTCAAATGTTAAAATGCGAGTAAAACATCTAAATTGTCTATCGGACCTTTTTGAAAGTAACATTGGATTATTCCAAGGGGAGATAACGTCCCCCATAATGTTCTCTCTATTTTTAAATGATCTAGAGTTATCTTTCCATGATGACTCGCTCGAAGGGATGACTTTCAATCAAATATGCATTTATCTTTTACTCTTTGCTGATGACGCGGTACTTTTATCGGAAACTAAGGAAGGTCTTCAAAAATTATTAAATACACTAGAATCATATTGTCAGAGGTGGAATCTCACTGTTAATATTGAAAAGACCAAAGTCATGATTTTCAAAAAAGGAGGCAAATCGAACCAGAATTTTAAATGGACATATTCAGGTGAAACACTGGAAGTTGTTAACAACTTCAATTATTTAGGAATAGTCTTAACATGCGGAGGTTCATTTCAGCAAGCTACAAAATGCTTAGCTGGAAAAGGTCTTAGGGCCATGGGGGCATTATTTAATAGAATAAAGAGCTATGATATCCCTGTAAGTATCTTATTGAATCTTTTTGATACATACGTGTCATCGATTCTCAATTACAACTGTGAGGTGTGGGGGTTCTCACAAGCAGAAAATATTGAACGCATTCATCGAAAATTCTTAAAACGTATCCTTAATGTTAAAAATTCAACCAACTCACTATCCCTGCTATCAGAAGTAGGAAGGTTTCCTTTAATAATACAAAGACATATTCGTATAATAAAGTATTGGCTTAAACTATATAATACTAAGAAAAATAATTGTATCCTTAATGCAGTTCTACAACAACAACGAATGGAAATAGAAAATAATTCTCAAATAAAAAACTGGAATAATAAAGTTAAAGAATTATTAGAAACCTCTGGTTTCAGTTATATTTGGCTGTATCCCGAATCCGTTATTATTGACAAATTCATTCCAATCTTCCAAACACGACTAAAAGATTTATATGTAAGTAAATGGCACACGAGTATAGCCCAATGTTCTTCTTTGAGTTTATTTCGAAACCTAAAACTTTGTTACCAAATGTCAGAATATATAACTATTCTGGAAAATAGAACGCAACGTAATCTTATAGCTAAGATAAGACTCTCTTCTCATGATCTAAAGGTTGAAACTGGTCGCCATCAAAATATCGAAAGAAATAACAGAATATGTGAATTATGCCAACTACAAGATATTGAAGATGAATTTCATATAACATTAATTTGTCCGTATTACACTGAATTAAGATCAAAATATATTCCCCGTTTTTACACAACCCGTCCAAATATGTTAAAATTTACTAATTTACTAAACATAGATAGCAAAAAACAACTGATAAAATTGTCGTCATTTTATAAAAATGCCTTACAAAAGAGAAAAAATTTCTATACTATAGAAAACTAACAAACTTATATCTATATCTATATATATTCCACGATATTCGATAACTTGGTTTACAGAGATACTCTCTTAATAACATATAACGTTTGTGATTTTTAACCTATGTTACTGTTATTCCCATTGTATGTTGTTCAAATGTATTTTTTGACTATGAGCTTATATGCTTTATGTCTGAAATAAAATTTCTGTTCTGTTCTGTTCTATATTTCCAGATGCCTTAAAAGAAGCGTATGTTCTTCCATTACATAAGGGCTCCGATAGGAAGGATCCAAATAACTATAGACCAATATCTATTTTGCCAACTATTTCAAAGATCTTTGAACGCCATTTATCGAATCAGTTGTTATCCTTTTTGAACAAAAATAATATCCTTAATAAGCACCAATCAGGTTTTAGAGAAAAGCATTCTTGTCAGACGGCCCTTATCCGAATGATCGATGAATGGTCAAAGGATATTGATTCGGGAAAAATCGTTGGTACAGTTTTCGTTGATCTGCAGAAAGTATTTGATCTTGTGGATCATAAAATTTTGTTGTATAAATTAAGGTTGCATAGATTTTCTATCAAAGCCTTAGAATTGTTTGGATCTTATTTGTCCGACAGAAAACAGTATATTAAGAGTAGTGATAACTTTTCCACCCCACAAATCATATCTAGCGGTGTCCCACAAGGCTCTATATTAGGACCGCTTCTATTTCTGATTTATATTAATGACATGAGTTTGTATGGAAATATCTCGAGTTTAGATCTCTATGCAGATGATTCAACATTATATAAGTCTGGAGTAAACATTAACGAAATACAAACCAACTTACAAAGTAGTTTAAAATCTATACTCTCTTGGTGTTCAAATAATAATATGCTTGTCAACCCAATTAAAACAAAATGTATGCTTATTGGACCTAAACATAGATTAAAGAATATTAACCTTTGCTTACAACTAAACGGTGTTTACGTTGAAGTCGTTGAATCTCATAAGATTTTGGATGTACATGTCGACAACCATCTATCTTGAAATACACACATTGAAAAAACAAGTTCTAAAATCAACAGTAAAATTACATTACTCAAACGAATATCGAATTATCTCACCTTAGAAATGAAGCAACTGTTTTACAATTCGTATATACTTCCTGTCTTTGATTATTGCTGTACAGTTTGGTGGAAAAGTGCTAAATATAGGACTGCTAAATTATCTATACTTCAAAAAAGAGCAGCTCGTGTTATTTTGGGCGCTTCTTCAAGAACACCATCGATTGAACTTTTCACTAAACTAAACTGGATGACATTTGACAACCGATGTAATTATTATACTGGTGTTTTAATTTTCAAATGCTATAATAACCTTTTACCAGAATACATGAATGAGGTTATTTCATTTTGTAAAAACAGTAACTATAATTTAAGGTCGTCTGCACATAATGACATCACACACTCAAAATATAATACGTTGTACAAAAAACGTTCTTTCTCATACAGCAGTATACATGTGTGGAATGAAATCCCAATTTCCATTAGAAATGCATCTTCTTTATCTAGCTTCAAAAACAAATTTAAACAGTATTTGCTCTTAACTAAATCAACAGTCGATGCAGAAAGCATCTAATTTATTTAAGTAAATGGTGTATCTGTCCGAAGATTTACTAATACATGAATTTTCTTGTATATTGTGTCCATTGTTATTTTCATATGTCATCATTTGTCATCATCTTTTTCGGCGACTTTCATCATATTTTTTATCATGATATCATTATTTAAACAGATTATCACTTTTCATTAATTTTTCTTTCACTGAAGGCAACATTGTAAAAAAGAGAAATTTCAATTTGTTAATTTTGAAAGATTTGTCTTAATGTTTCACCTTCATAAAATAAAGATATTATTATTATTATTATTATTATTATTATTATTATTATTATTATTATCAGCATTTGGTGTGTGCTACCAACCGGCATTGAGTTTATACTGCACATTAAACGAATATGAACGTTTTACTGAAAAATTGCCAGTACCAACTAAGGGCAGATAACTCTAGCATTAAAACGAGATTGGAAAGGCACTTTCAAATTTTGAGGTAATGACTGTACATATTAATCTACAACATCTGTGAACAAAAAAAAAGATACATTGGGCGGGAAAAAATGACGCCATGTGTCCATTGCTACCTGAAAGTGGTGGACCGTTATGGTTACGCAACGTTTCGGGGTTCATGAACTTAACCAGTGTTAGCAGCTGTTTCCTAATGATTTTATTAGGAAACCTCGGTTAAAATTGTGAGAGAACTTAAGTTCCGCAATTTTGCAGAATAATTACGGGTCCACTACCTTAATTGACACTAGTGTTTTTTTTTTTTAATTTTCAAAAGTCTAAAATTCGATCAGCTGATAAAGGTTTAAATAAATAGATATCTAGTGTTTGTCAATAAGAAATGAAAAAAATATTCATATATTCTATGAGCGTACAAGAACTACGATGTTTGCAAACTTTTTAGTCAATTATTCTATTTCGAAGACAGAAAAATAATGAACATTTGTATTTAAGCTTACAACAATGTTTTGTATTGAACAAAAAGGAATGCATTTCATTCATTCAGATCTTTATGGAACCAATATTTTTATTGTCTCCGAACGTATAACCAGAAAGATCAATTTATTAAATTTCCTAAATTCATGGATTCTCTTCAATAAACATCAATTTTACATCTTGACATTTCCATTTTTCCTGCTTGAAACAGGAAAACACAGAAATTGTCTTTATTGTTGTTTCTTTTTTGGGCATATTACTGGAGCGGGCCGTTTGAACGTACATTATGGGAGTCATTGAACTTGTCAATTTTCATACGACATTTTGACGGGCGCTTCCGAACGGGTGTCAGATTTTATATGACAAGATATAACTTGCTTCTTTGAAGTATAAGAGGACAAAGCCAGCACTTTGAAAGTACTGGTAGCATATCAAATGATGAGATTGCTAAATTTGCAACCAATTTGCTTGGGACAGTCATTGGTAGCATATCTTTTCCTTCTCACGATATATATAACGGGATAGATCAATTTGATATTTTTTTCCAAATACTCCAAAAAAGAATCATTTTTTTCATTTAAACATATCAAGTTGTCTTGCTTGAAACTGGAATAAAAGAAGAAAAGCTTTATTATTGATTTTCTTTTTCAAGAACTTGCTGAACGAGCGTGACGTTTGAACGTGCATTATTGAAAGTAGCGAATTGAAGTCAATGAATTGATTCCAATGAACTTGTCCTTTTTTTAACCGTTTCTTTGAATGTGGACATTCTTTTTCTGAACCATGTCCAGAAATATTTATGGAAAAAAAAAACAAAAAAAAAAAAACTCGTCTGTAGTTTTTTGCCTAGACTTCTCCTTTTATGTTATTTAATTAAATTCAATAACATAATAATTTAAGCAGTCTTTAGTCAGAAATATTCCAGAAACAGACTTTACTCAAAATCATCAAAGGTAGTTCCAATTCTCAGAATACATTGTCATGCGTTCAGGATGACAAAACGGTGTAAAATATTTGCAAATCATTCTCCGTTTTGCACTCGCACTTGCGTGCAAAGCGGGGTACAATGTACATACAGTTTGCACCGGTATGGGATCCTGACTGCAGAATTGCAAAAGAAAGGACATTCTCCTTTCTATTTTTCCGTCTGGAAATTTAACAAACTTATTTTTAGCCTCCTAAAGATAAACAAACCAGAAGAACGTAATTCATCATACAATTCTGAGAGTTTATTACTCAACAAGACAAAATGTTTTTTTGGTAATAATATCTTTGAATTTTCTCCAGCTTTTAAACCAAGGAAACAAAAATTTTGATTTTGAAATATGTAACTTGTCACGCAAATAAGGACCATCCGTAAAATAGACATTTTACAAAGGGGTCAACTTGAGAAAGTATTGGATATTCTTAAACACGAAGGTACAGTTAAGAACATCGTGAAATTGACTTGATGAATGATTTTAGTAAATAATTTTGGAACGAAATTGAATTTATGTGTGGAGCGAGTGTTGTGTAAAATTAAATGGGGGTAATCCAATATCGCTAGTTTTGTTCAAGATGAACAAAATTAGCAATTTTCATTACCTCCCTTTAATAGAATTTCCGCATTTTTCTATTTGTGTGTCTTCATTCACCAATCATGTTGATCGTCTTGAACGATTTCGAAATGTTTTCTTATGATTTCGTAGCGCTTTTGATCGATTTGAGTGAGTGTTTGAAATGAATGAATGGATCGGTGAGTGAGCGATATAGAAGGGTTTTCATCGGAATGACAATCAATTTCACGATGATACTTACTGTAGAATAATCACTCTAAAATCGGAAAATCAGCCAACTGCCAAAGGTTTCGATCCCAGTCCGCGCGGTCATGAGTTACATAGATACATATATATATATATATATATGCATAACAGTTATTTCTTAACGGAAAGGGGTTTGTCGTTTGTTCTGAAATTGTCTAAGCGAAAATTGCATTTAAAAGCAAACGTCCCCATCTCGTTTGAGATTCGTTATTCTATGAAAATTAATTATAGCCTTTTTCTATTTTGCAATCCGCATATCTATGCATTGCTTTTATAGATATTTTCTGAATTCAATTGTTCTATTCCACTATCCTTCATAGAGACCTCTTCATCGAAGCATTCAAAAATCGCATGCTTCTTTAATTGTACCTTCAGCCTTTGTGTGTCACTGTGTGTGTTTTCTTTATATAGATGCATGGCGTACTTGACGGGAAAATCGTTGAGCAAGAACGCTGATTGATATGATACCGGACAGTAATTTGTTTAAAATAATACACGCAGTACTTTGCATTTCATTCTGTGAAATACATCGGTATACAACTGTTAAATTGGAAAATATGAATATCCCAAAGGCACTTCCCAATATTAAAACATGCAGCGATAAAGCACATTGAGCATATACATTATTGACATGCTGCTATTTCACAAGAGACAAATAATTTTGACATATGTTTGTGGATATCCTGGGACAAGTGCCAATTTATACATGTATTTAAAGAATCATTTTTGGTATTTCAAGTGGCGAGGGGCATGTAATAAATTTAGCCCATTCCTACTCAACCCAAATTCATTCAAGACCTAAAGCATTTTCCCCATTTTCGATACTCTATTAACTTGAATAAATCGCATGCTACATTATTTTGACCAATCCAAAATAATTCTTTCGCTTAAAAGGCCATAAAGATTTAATTTGCTTGTTTAACCGCATCCATC